>OY728119.1:515516879-515960380 GCA_963277665.1 Viscum album | reverse complement strand
GAGGGACCTCACAGGCAAAGGCAGAGGTTTATCGTGGCGGTCTGCAGGGAGCAGGAAGACGAGGCATAAGAGCTGGCCGAGCAGCGGCTGGTGGACAAAGCATCAAGGCTCTACCACCACCACCTCGAGGAGGACAACCTCGACCATAGGGAGCTGGAAGACATGGGTAGGCTCAGCTCCAGGTAGTCGAGGCCTACAACAACGGTACACTTGAGATGATTCGAGGTACTATCTATGTCTACTCCACCCTTGCTGTAGTACTTATAGATAGAGGTGCAAGTCATTCTTTTATTTTCGCTGCCCTTGATTGGATCTCAGAGATTCCAACAGAGCTATTGGCTTGATCCTTACGGCTACAGACTCCTACGGGAGAAGATTCGCCGATTACTCAATGGTTCCGGTAGTGTGAGCTTACTCTAGGAGGCGAGAGCTTTGGTTGGGATCTTCTTTTAGCAGCGTCGAGGCCTTAAGACATCATCTTGGGTATGTACTAGTTATCTATAGTTCATGCTAAGATCGACTGTATTAGGGATGATGTGTTGTGTATCTGCACGGATGGAACCATGTTCTCCTTCACTGGTGAGAAAGAATCCTTTACAGTGAAGGATGGACTTACACATAAGAGGAGGAAGCTGATCACACATCAGTTGGCTAGTCTCATCTGTGGAGTGGTTGATGTACGGAGTCTGAGTTTTCTTGTTGTGGTGGATCAGTATGCAGACGTTTTTCCTGACGATATTCCCAGACTACGTCCTCGAAGAGAGGTAGAATTCTACATAGACCTATACCCTGGGAAAACGCCGATATCTGATCTAGCATATCGGATGGCTCCCGCCGAGCTTCGTGTGCTGCGGGTACAACTGGATGACTTAAAGGGGAAAAGATTCATCCGACCCAGTGTTTCACCCTGGGCTTCTTAGATTTTGTTCCCCAAGAAACTGGATGGTAGCTTGCGACAGTGTGTCTACTATCGTCACCTGAATTAGGTGACGGTAAGGAAAAATTACCCACTTCTAAGGATTGAAAACCTCTTCGATCAGCTCAATTGAAGACAATGGTTCTCAAAAATAGACCTCATATCAGGCTATCACCAACTCAATGTTCGAGTCGAGGATGTGCAGAAGATAGCCTTCAGGTGTCTGTATGGCCACTATGAGTTCTTGGTTATGCCATTCTACGTAACCAACACTTCACACAGTGTTAATGAGTCTCATGAACAGGATCTTCCAACCATACCTTGATCGGTTTTTCATATTCATCATTGACAACATACTGATTTACTCGACTACAGAGGAGGAGCACGCCTACCACTTGCGGGTCATACTGGATACACTCTGTGAGAACCAGCTTTATGGTAAGCTCTTGAAGTACCGGTTTTGGAATCGAGATGTGCACTTCTTGGGACACATATTCTCAGAGGTGGGAGTTGCAGTGGATCTAGCAAAGATCGAGGCAGTGCTTTCTAGGGAGCCACCCAAGAGCATGACAGAGGTGTAGAGCTTATTGGGTCTGGCTGGATACTATCAGAGGTTTGTGATAGACTTCTCTAGAGTTTCATAACCACGTAAAGCTTTGACAAAGAAGGGTAAATCATTCGTGTGATAAGATATATGTCAGTAGAGCTTTAGAAGATGAGGCCGAGATTGACCTGTGCACCCATCTTGAGGCAACCAGAAGAGGGAGTAGGGTATGTAGTTTACTACGACGCGTCAGGTACTAGAATCTGGTGTGTCGTGATGCAGGAGTGAGCAGTGATCACTTAAATTTCACGGATGTTGAGGCATCTTGAGAAGAAAAATGCTACCCATGACCTGGAGTTAGCAGTAGTAGTCTTCACCCTGATGGTGTGGTGGCACTATCTGATGGGCGAGCATTTTACAGTCTACTCTGACCACTTGAGTCTCAGGTAAATTTTCTCATAGAAGGACCAGAACCTGGGAAAATGGCAGTAGCTTGAGTTCCTCCAGCACTATGTCTTTGAGGTAGTCTATACTCCTGGGAAGGGGAACATTTTGGCTGATGCTCTCAGCAGGAGATCAGGAATTCAGCTACTCGGAGAGGCAACAGAGCAGTTAGCCGCTTTGTAGATTTCCTTCATGGATAGAGATGGATAATCAATTCTATAGTCCCTCACAGGTCACTCCACCAGTCTACTTCAGTGGGTCAGAGAGGCATAGCGTGGGGATGTTGACTGTGAGACTCGACATGCTCATATTTCCATAGGGAAGGCACCTGATGGATTTTCAGAAGGAGGAGAGCATGTCATCCTCTTCAGGGGACGTACCATGGTACCCGTTGCATTACAGGAGGAAGTACTGAGGGAGTTTCGCACTTCCCCTCTAGCGGTACATCCTAGAGTGGTGAAGATGTATCAGGATATCAGACAACAACACTGGTGGTTGTGTATGAAGAAGGTTGTAGCAATGTTCATTTCATGATGCCTCACTTTTCTGCAAGTGAAGGCGGATCACTATGTACCAGCAGGCCTGGTACAACCATTAGAGGATCCGGAGTGGGAAGTGGGATTGGATATCCATGAATTACGTGACGGGAGTTACAGATACTTCCATAGGACAAGAATCCATCTGGGTGGTCGTAGACCGACTCACTATGTCAGCCCACATCCTTCTGATCGGAGAGCAGGGCTCAATAGGGAGCTTGGGATGCCTCTATGTTTAAGAGATCATACGGCTTCACGGTGTTCCATTTTCTATCGTCTCTGATCGAGGCGCTTGATTCACTTTCCATCATTTTAAGGGGTTACATTAGGTATTTTGGACGCAGTTATGCTTGAGCACCGCCTTTCATCCCTAGACGGATGGCCAGACAAAGAGGACCATTCCGACTCTCGAGGACATGCTCTGTCCACGAGTCCTTGACATTGGTCACAGCAGGGAGGACCACCTACCCTTTGTGGAGTTTGTGTACAACAACAACTAACACTCCACCATCAGTAAGGAACCTTACTAGGAACTATACTTCCGACCTTGCATATCACCTCTGTGCTAGACTGACCCTGGGAAGTCCACACTTGTAGGTCCAGAGATGGTTCTTCTTATGACGGAGAAGGTGCAGATCATTCTGCAAGGGATGAGGATTGCATAAAGCGATACATAAGTCCTATGTTGATAAGAGATGGAGACCACTGGAGTTAGAGGATGCAAACCACGTTTTCTTATGGTTCTCACCTCGATGTGGAATACAGAGATTTGGCAGGGGTGGAATGTTATCAATGTGCTTAATCGGGCCTTTCCAGGTCCTCAGCAGAGTAGGTGAGGTGGCTTACCGCCTGGCCCTTCGACCTCAGTTGCACCGGGTTCATGACGTCTTTCACATATCTCAGCTGAGGAGATACGTAAATGACCCGACCCACATAATTGATCATGGATAGCTGGACATTGATGACGGGGCTACATTAATGGAGGTCCTTGTGGTGATCGAGGATCGATAGGAGCGGGTCCTACATGGATGGTCGATTCCCCTGGTGTGCATTCGTTGGTAGCACGAGAAACTCCAGGAGAGAACATGGGAGTGGGAGTCTCTGATGCGTTCTCAGTACCCTCATTTGTTTCCCTAGTTTCTGTTGTAGCTTTATAGGGACATAAAGCCCTGAGATGGGATTAATTTAAAGACCCGTAAATTTCATGGAAATATTTTTTCTTAAATACTTTGGAATTTTATGAGTATGTGTCTTCTGACGGCACTTGATTCCGAGGACCGGTGTGCCAGGAATCAATTTCCAAAGATTAGCTCGGGTACGTTCAGTAACCGAACGAGCTTGTTTTTCTATATTTTGAACAGGTGCTCGGAATTGAAATCCAAGGGCACTGATGAACTCGCAACACCAGAAATTTATTAAGGGGACCTTTACCACAGTTTTGTTTTAAGCAGGATTAGAATTAATATTTGGGGAATTAGTTTAAAATAGATAAAATTGGTGTAACACAATTTTATTTTTAAGGATGGGGGTTATATCATCCCAAAGGGAGTTAGAGGTGGGACCCAAACCCACGTAACCTCCCATGGGAGGATATTTGTGGGGTGCGGCCCACAAATGAACAAAACCCTTAAACATCTCATAACTCTCAGAAACCCAATTAAACTCTCTTCTTTAATGTTGACAAGTCTCCCAATATTTATGAGATCTTTTTACCTCCTCTCCCTCTCTTTATTAATTTCCATCACATTTATTTAATGAATTCATCCTCTTCAATTATTTAATGAAGTGGTTTGAATTTTGAATTTTGAATTTCATGTGTTAATAATAAAAAGCATTAGCCTATTATTTTATTTTTAGAGGGCATTCATTGTGTTATGGAGAATTGGGGAGAGCTCTTGAGTTTTTTGAAGAACAACGACCCTACGACAAAGAACGAAGTCTTATTCGACAAAGAACGTCAGTTCCATGAAGAATGATGATGTGATTTTATTTATATTCTCCGCAACAAGTGAGGAGACACCGCTTCCTCCTCGGGTGCACTCCGACGTCGTCAATGAATCCTCACCGTGCAACGTCGTCTTCCATGACGCCCGAAGTGTGACGTCAATTATCGAGGTAGGAGATTATGTTCATTTTTAATCGATTAAATTTTTTCCTCATTCGTTATTGTATAAATTTGATTGCCTCGGCCTATTGCTAGCACTTATCATGGAGGGCACGGTCCGAATGAACTTTGCTCGATGAACCTTTGTTTAATCATGTTTATTTTTTTAGAATCGGCAACCAGAGGTTGAACATGAAAGTGGCCGGTGGCGCAAGGGCCGATGTAGCACACACAAAGGAATTAGTGGCCAAGCGGCTGCGGCGGAGAAAGCATGGCACCGTCGCGCCATGCCAGGAACGCGGCGGAGAAAGCGGGTTCCATTGCGCTAGCTGTGCCGATGGAACGGCCGGCCCATCGGCCGTATGGGTAGAGTGAAATCGTGGCGCTAGGAGGGCGACATGCTGGATTAGCCGCTGCCCGCCCATGTGGGCCGCTTGCGCCAGAAGGTCGGCCAGCCTAGTCGGTCGGTTAGGGATGGAGGCGCCCCTTGGAGCCGCCGGTTCGGGGAACGCTCGACCTTCGGGCTGAGCCGCTCAGCTAGCTGGCTCAGCTAGTGGGGTCGCGCCCAGCCGGGCCAGGCTGCGTCGTGCTGGGCCGGGACGGGCTAGGCTCCGCCGTGCCTGGCCGGGCCAGGCCGGGATGCGTCGTGCCTGGCCGGGCTGGGCCGCGTCGCGCTGGGCCACGCCGCGCCCCACCGTGCACTCCTTCTTGCTGGTACGACACCCCTAGTAGGTCGGGGCCGCCAAAACTGGGTGACTCAACCCCGCCAACCCACTGGTCTTAACGGGACAGGCCTATTATTCAATTAAAAATGAATAACTTAAAGAACGCGCATCCGAACGACGCGCCGTCTGCAGCACATGGACCATATGGACGAGGTTTTCCTTTTGTGATACTCTAAGTGAGTCTTGGAATACTTTGGCAAACGGCCAGGTATGGAACGAGCTTATTTTAAAAAGGGCCCCTGAAACAGAAAAGTCAATATCTCTCAGACCGGGCGTCCGATTAACGCGCCGTCTGTTGCATTGGTTTCCATTTAATGAGACAGAACTTCGGGATACATCAACTCAGGACTTCATGATATTTTATGTATCGACCCCCCTTTACTCAAATAGCGGACCCTCCTGGAATTGTGCACGATCTGTGCAAGAACCCTAGAGCTGGCTGCGACTGTGATGACTACCGTGTAGGGATCCTCCATGGGTTCGACGATGAAGACGACTGTACTTGGATCCTATGTGGGTTCGGCAGCGAGGACTGTACATGGATCCTCCATGGGATTGGCACCAATGGACACTATACATGGATCCTACGTGGGTTTAGCAGCGATGTTTACTATACTTGGTTCCTACGTGGGTTCGGCAACGATGACTTCTGAACTTGGATCCTACTTGGGTTCGGAAGAGAAGAGGATTCAGAGGCTACATCTAATCATATCCACACATCTTTGTGAGTAGTATACCTGTGTGATCTGAGTCATGACATTCAATATTTATCATTTATGTGATTGACTATCTTTCCTGTTTGGACGGGGTTGTGCTTGGGCTCAAGAGTTGTAGCCGAATTGAGATTGATAACTTCGGTATATCTATGGGCATATAACTAAGTAGGGTTGGTTGTTTCATTGTGATTGTATCTTTCTGTTTTTGTTTATCCTTTGTGGATTATGGGTGATCTTTGGGGGTCTTCTAGTCTCTACTGAGTATCGTATACATAGCCCTGCATGGGTTATTCCCGCACTATGTTATGTTGGTTTCAGTTGACGGACATCACTTTATGAGGTGGAGGCTTGTGGAGCTGGACGATACCCGGAGGTGGACCACATGGAGGGACACACACAGGGCTGAAGGTCGAACCTGAGGAGCTGACGAGACCATTTGTACCCACCCTTCAGGTGGGATATCCGGAGGATGACTCAGTGGTTACCGCTTGCTTACTGATGTTGTACATTCTTTTTAGTTGTACATTACTTTTAGTTGGGTTTGTATACAGGCCCATTTACTTTTCATCACTTTCTTTTCTACTCATTTTTAAATAGTGCTTACTTCACATGTGTACTATATTGTGTTTGTTACTTTTATAAAGGCAGTGCCTTCCCTTTTTATCAGGATTTATGCCTTTGGTGGTTGTCTCCAGCCCCTGGGCTATGAAAGGCATGCTTGGAGTAGTCACGGCACGGGCCCCGAGGATGGGTCATGACAAGTGGCCTCCAACTAAAACATACATTTCTAGGAATAACAGTTTAAATTTTTTTTCAAGTGTCCCATACACCCACATCATTGAAAATAAATCAATGGGATACCATAAAATGATTTCAAATTTATAAAGAAACCAATTTGGAAGCACATGAGCGTTCTATATAAAGATCAATGGACAAGATCTGGAGAAGTATATTTCTTCGGAATAGTTTCCTCCGATTTACACTTCTTACCAGATATGGAACCTTCATGGGAACCATAATAAGTTATATACCAAGATGCTAAATAATTCCATCCAAGTACCATCTCTACTAAATACTCATCATCCACCAGCTTTCTAAAAAAACTTATTCATATGTGATAACTCCCTCTATAATCTCTGGATGAAGACCCTAGCTGAAAATATGACCTTTCAATTTATCCTATGATGTTATATCTAGAGATAATTGAATTGTCCCTTTGATGTGGTCAATATTGACCTTCACCATCTAATGATCTTGCTGAATACCTATGATCTCAACCACTTTCTTCATATTCACCACCATTGGTGTGAACCCTCCAACAAAAGTGGCCATAAACACTTCCCATGACAACCCAAATTTCAATTATTCAAGGACATTGACTTTCCATAGATCCAAACCAAGACCCTCAAACAAACTCTAAATAGCATGCACCCTCATGTCTTCACGAGTTCCCAAATACTATAAAAACCAGTTAAACATTCCTAATCCACTCCGTAGCCTCTGAAAAGACTCAATAACCATATAATACATTAAGAAACTAAGAAGAACATGATTCATCTACCCCATTAGTATTCTAGGATGGTCAAGAAAATGGAAGAGGCTTACTAGAAACCTATGGGACCTTTCTTTGTAGAATAATATAAATTTCATAAAATACACAACCCACACAATATCACAATAAAAATTCAACCAATAAGAGAATCTCAAACTAGAAAAACAAATCATATATCAAACATTATAAGAAAAAACAAAGTCCTCTTTAAAAACAACCCCATTTTAGTCAAAATTCCAAATCCATTTTGTTCATTCTGAAATACCAAACCACTTTTAAATAAAACCCAAACATTAAATCCTTGTTTTAAAATTAAAAAATATCCTCAAAAAATTTTACCTTAGAAATCCTATTTCAAAAAACCATTTTTCAATTTCAAATCCACACACAATAATAAAAACTATCACAAAATAAAAATCACGTAGAAACTCTAAAATTAGGTACTAGTTGTAACGCATAAACTGACCACATGGTTTAATAGACCATTCCCTCGGAAAGAACAAACCGTAGGATGTTTTTTGAATAGTTCATTCTAGCTCCACATGGGTCACCACTCCATGAACGCTCACTATGTAACACCGATAAAATTCTTTTATTATCCTCCAAAACACAAAAACCAAACAATAAAAATATTTATAAAACTAGAACACAAAATAAAAGTATAAAGACCCACAATACCTCTGGTAACTCGAGGATTAGAATGAGAAATAGTTTATGATGCTCTTACAACACAAACCTATAGAGTTCTAACTGTCCTATATCAAAACTACCTAATGCCCCATCAATAAAAAGGGTTGTTTTGATAGAATTTTTTCATAAACCAACTCTGGTCGACCCCATACCAATCCCCCAAGATGAAACACAACAAAGATAATGAGGCATTATTGAACTTCCCATGATAGAAAAAAAAATTAGAAGCCAAATATAATCTAATGGGAGATATTTAGAAAAATATAAAAAGTTATAAAAATATAATAGTAGCAATAATCCAATAATTTTGGGACGTAAATAAATAAATAACTAGAGCCAGATACAACTATAAAACCAAATCCTGAGACTAAAAAAACCAAAACCAAACTAGAACTAACCACACTGATGTGATCTCAAAGTGTCCTCTTGGCACCATCATCCTATTGAACCATCCATATCCATGAGAAAACCAGAAGAGGACCTGAACCTATCAATATTTTGGGTCTACTGAAACTGAAAAGAACATGTAGAGTGTGAAAATAAAATAAATCAGTAGGTAAACACCACAAAATCTGTACATTCCATTTCCAGAAATATTACAAATATGCTATTTTGAAATACATTTTAGAAAATAATTTTTTCATTATTATAAAATCAAAATACATATACTTTTTGAAAATCGTTCTTGAAACCAAAAATCAATATGGATCACAATCTAAATTTCTCAAATAAGGATGGAAAATATAAAATAAAATTTGGAGCATTTCATATCAATAAAATTCATAAATTCAATAGTAAATATAGGTTTAATAAGGAAAATACTAAATAAACATTTATCCTATGTGATTTTTACTAAAATAAGAACGTAGATATAGTAATCATGGGAATATCCTAAACATCGTTAAATGAATTCTATTGACATACTTCGTTTGGACTCACCTATCGGCGTATAGATTAACTCTATTGTTAATAACCAACCTATATTCTCTAAACTAGTGTCAATAGTGGAAAATCAAATATAACAAATACTTCTTCCATGATATTCCAATCCAGCTAATCATGATCACTATGAAACCATAACTCAAACTTATAGATTATTCATAGGAAACCATGATAATATTCTAAGGTAGAATGATGATATCCATCATGGTTAACATTAAACATGACCAAGAGATGTTGTAGTGTATGAATGTAAAAACCCAAAAAAACCTAGCTATGTAATGAAAATCTCAGCAGTAGGAAAACCATAGGGGTAACCCTAACTAATAGAATCATACAAAGTGATAACAAATAATACATGTAATATTATTTTTTTAAACCATTTTACAAAATAATTAATGAATCGTATAAAGACATTAATATTTAGAAATCCCTTTCCATTTTTAATCTTTTTACAAACCCAAGGTGAAAAAACCAATATTAAATTTGACAGATCTAAATGGGACAATAATTTGGAAACACATTTGAAATCCATATTTGATATAATTAGGGAACCAAGGATCCATTTTGGGAAACATTGGGATTTAATAAGAACCATTTGAGTTTAGAAGAGCAAAGGAAGTGAATATGAAATAACATAGGGTATTTTCAAATTTAGGGTTCATGCTGGGAATTTTTATGAAATATAATTATCATTTGTGTGCCTATCAATATGTGCACCCCATGAACATATAGTCAAGACCAATTCCATTGGACAATCTATTAAAAATACATAAAAGTATCATGTGAACTAACTATGGAATAACAAATAGAACAAAAACCTCAAACAAGAATCTACACTTAAGTACCCAATTCCCAAACACAAAGCTAAAAAACATGAACTAGTCCAATAACAATAAAAATCTCAATATAAATTTAAATAACAAATTTAAATTTCATAAATCATATTGTATAAATAAATAAATAAATATATATATATATATTCAAGAAACATAAAAATACATTGAAAACCTAATTTCCACAAAACTGATAACATGAAAAATACTATATTAATTCACATATACGTATCAGAATACCAAGTAACACAATTATAAATTAGTTAGGAAATATAAATATTCAATTATAAATTACCATAAAATAAATATTTGAAGACAACAACCTAAATAACATGATAAATAAATGAAACTCAAATGGTAGGAATAAATTGACCAAGAATAAATCTTCACATACGAGCATCAATGAAACATAATACAAACATCAAAAATCTTTCAAATGGATCATCCATGTGATAATTATGAAAATAAAATCCATAAAACCAATGGATAATATGATCAAGAAGGAGAATAAGAATTTACCAAGGATAAATCCACCCAAAAATTTAATGATAATAACCAAAAATTGTGGATAAGGAAGGGATAAATACACCTAAGGCTACAATGGGGTTGTAAGAACGAGATGGGGAGGATGTGGGTGGATTTTTTTTGAAACATACGTTAAAAAAAATTTATTTTTAAATTATTTAGATTTTGGTATAGTCAAAATATTTGGATGCATGGTTTTACAAACATTCTACCAACCATGTGCTCCCTACTAATAAATGAAGACACCTGCACGGGTTGGCTCTAGGGTTTTGGGAACAGTTATCCAAATTTTAAAAATGATTATAGAAAATTACATAGCCATTAGGAACACTTTCCATATTCTTTCTCTTATTTTTCCACCTTTTCCCAAACACCACCAAGATCCAAAGAATTTCTTCTTTTTATTGTATATTTTTTCCTAAACCATGTTAAATCCATGAAAGTCATGTAGTGAAAGATAAAATTGAACTAAAAACCCTATATTGACCTATCATGTGGTTTCTACTCAAACCATGCACTCAAATCATTCACATGTCCAAAAATCACTTAAAAACTCAAAAATTCATAAATTTGTTCCGAAAAAACATCTTGAAACTCTACCAAATGATCAAACATCATGAAAAGAATAAATTAATAGAAAAACAGTGGTCATGTTTTGAAAACCTTGGATATAAAAACTAATAAAATAATCAAATTCCAAATCAATAACATAATTCATATTTATTAAATTCATTACGATAGACATATAAAACATACCATCAAGGGATTTTTTAAACACATCTTAACAAATTGATGAGGCCTCAACCAATACCCAATATAGTTTGTCTCATGATACCTATCGATAAATAAATGGTATATATTTAACTATGATCTATCCATAACTTAATTAATGAAATTAATTCCTCATATGAATGGGGTGATACATATTTATAATAAATAATCGTATTGAAAAATAATGTTATAAAATTTTAATAATTACCCAGAATTGATAAACATAAACATAGACCGTACATATTAATATGAATTGAATCAAACTAGAATATCCCTTATAAAATTGGTCATATAAAAATTAGATAAATAATAATTTTGTTATCATTACAATATTAAAAAATTGTATTATAATTAAAATAAAATGATTATAATATATAATTAGTATAAATACCATAAAAATATCTTTAGAAACATTTTTGAGGAGAATACCCCTTGTATTCTGAATATAACCATAAGAAAGTGCAAAAACATTTTTAAAATTCTTATATTTGAAAATAACATTAAAATAGTGTAAAATATTTATTAAAATATTGATTGTCCATGTTGATGGAAAATGTTTTTCACACCGTACACCTTAAAACAGAGATTCCTTCCATAATTCTCATAAAATAAAAACATGCATTTTTTAAATGACATGATGTTTCCTTTAATTTTTTTTACAATTCTAAAATAGATATGAAAAATTAAATAAATAATCTTAAAAGTATAAAAACACTTTTAAAAACATTTTTATAAAACATCAATATTTATAAAAAGGTATTTTCAACCAAAGAGAGATGTAATGTCTTATTTTCATAAAAACATTTCAACAGTAATCTTAAGAAAAAAGACTAGAAAGTTGGTATTATTAATTTAAAATTTAATGATTCACCATATGAGAATAGAATTTATTTCTTTTAAAATATTAAAATCAATTAATTCCAACAAGGGATATTTAAACATAAACCATCCTGAATAATGATGAGATTATGAAATAAACCACTACTACATTTATAACATCTAAATCGCCATACCAAATAAATAACATAAAATAAAAAATTGAGTACCATTATTATAAAGAGATTTATGATATAAAATATCAAAATGGGTAGTATATACTACACACATAGAATATAAGTTGTGAATATGGCATGCGTCAGATGGAAGTAAAAGTGAAATGATAACTCCTTACCACATATTCAATTTATTTTTTATATATATGATCATCATTAATAATATAAATTGGTTTATTATACATAAAATATAAAAACATACTCATAAATCTCATACTATATATTCTATATTCATTGAATTCTATCCCCCATTTATTAGTAATTCATTATTAAATTGATTGTTTTTGGTGATAATAGCTTCGTTTTTAAAAAATGGTTTGGTTCGGAAATTTCGGTCCATTTAATTTTATCATCATTAAATAATCTCCAAAATGATAAAAATTATATATAGATATTATTTATTCATTATATATTTATTTATAGTAATCTATAAGATCTAGATATTAAAAATGGATTACATTATTCATGGAGAATTTAAGGTGTATGTACTCATGAGCATTGTTTCCATTTTTCATGACAGATAGAATAAAAGAAAAATAAATTTTAATTAACAATTAAAGATTAATTATTATTTTATATATATTTTTTATATTAATATATTCCAGCCAGATTATTATCCATGTGAAAATAAAATGAAAAACATTATATCACTTCTTGGAGGCATAAGTCCACACATATGCAGGATCAAAGATGTTTTTTTCAATTAATTGGATAGTAAGAAGTTTTTTCTGATATTATATTCATATAATGTTTTTAATATCATAAATATCACATATATTTATTTTATATTTTACTCAGTACCTTCTTTTTAAATCATAAGTTAAAACTTAATCACATTTCTTTTTGATGCTGTTGTCCACCATAAACATTACCGACGTTATCATATCCCTCAGAAAATGTAAAAAAAAATTTATATGTGATATAATAATTAATGAAATATATTTTTATTAAAATAAACATGATAAAATGAAATTAAATTCATCATTACATTCATCCTTCAAAGGTGGTGATAAATAATTAATGATAACAGCTCGCAACGCGCTACTCTGTCTTACACATGAATAATGATTTTAAAACCCATTTGATTGAAGAGGAGAAATATATCGTTAAATAAATTAAAATTATAAAATATGTTTATATCTTAGATTATTTTATTATAATATCAACTTATTATATGAATAATTTAATGGGTTTGAAGAAGAAATAAAATAAAATTCTTGGTTAGGGATGTTACCTATTATTTAGATAAAATTGTTTAGTTTTCCCGATAAATCTTTATATGATGTATTTATGACCATAATAATAATTATAGTATGATATTATAGAATTATGAAAATTATACAGAAAGTAATTGGATGATAAAATGTTTTTTAAGTGTGTATAGTATAAGAGATGGGTTATATTTTGTATGTGAGGAGAGTGTTATACATGTTATTTATTAAAATAGATAGGTGTACTCACGTTATTCACATGAATTTTTTTCCGAAATGATACATTCATGAATCAAGAAGTTGTAAGGTCTAAATATGGCCACAAAATTGGTGTTTTACATGTTATTAGTCATTTTAAACCCTTATTGTTTTAGTTTAACTCCTATTAAACTCATTTTTACCTTCACCATGGGAAATACTTTTTACAATTTTCACTATTAATCAAGTTAATAAATTATTCATAACTTTTTAGATTATATAAATTATTAGGATTTCAAATATTTAATCCACTTTTCAAAATTAATTCATAGAAGTGTTAGAATTTAATTTAAAGTTATACAGAACAATGCAACAAAAAAGAAGGGTTTCAATGAAAAAATTATCATAAGTATAGAAGGTTTTAATATCAAAACTTAATATTAAATTTAAAATGACTTATATTGTTTAAATATAAGTATAATTAAACTAATTTTACTTTAAAAATAATTTAAAATATAATATTTCTTTTAAAATAATTTCAATAATAGGTATTGTTTTTGTAAATATCAGTACTTTCACTATCCATTAATGAATGAAACATTTCATAATAATCCAAAATAATCATTCTATAATAATTTGGATATCCAGAAAAAAAAATTCAAAAACATTTATTAAAATTTCATGAAATTAATTATAAATTATTTGGGCAGAGTGTGACTACAATTCCTTTCAAAAAATAAAAACATTCTCAAAATTTTTTTAACTTTCAAATGATTCTTATTTTATTTATAATATATAGATAACTATTGAATCTTTTTATACATTTTTAAATCAAATATTTTAATAATTTTTTAGTACTATTCATAAATTCAAACATCACATCAAGGTTATAATGGCCATGATTAAATAATAATATCTTAAAAGAGTATAATGTTTCATTTAAACATAATGTTGGGTGAATTGAAGCTATCAAATAGATTGAATTTATATCAAATAGAAATTTATTGTAAATTATTTAGTTTTTATATTTTATTCTAATCTTGGTGTTTTCTATCATACATGTTATCAATCATGATGTTACTATTTTCAAAATTCTCATGGTGTTACACAAATTCCCACTTCTAATATTGACTATCTCAAGGGGAGCACAAATAGTTTATGGACGTACTGCATAGACCATAAATATTGTGTGTTAAATTTAAACCATATTAAGGGATGATTTAAATATCCTTATAATGATGACCTTCAAAAATAAATTTATAATACACTAAATATAGCAGAATAACCAAAGTAGGTGTCAATTTAAAGGAATCAGGGTTGAATATCCTAACGATTCTCCTAAAACTCTTTTTTTATTTTTATATATAAAAAAATTTTATAGGAAAAAACAAATGATGAAAATCAGATAGTTAGTGATTTAAACAGAAATACTGAACATGAATAATAAATAAAAAAGTAATGAAAGTTATTGATATTTAAAAAAACTCAGTAAGAATTAGGATAAAATTCGGTTCAATCATCTTTTGTACTACCAATCGTTGATATCCATTTGGATGAGATCATTTATCAACCTTGTTAAGTCGGAAATTCTATGATGAAGACACAATAGGGGGGTGATTTGTGTCCTTTTAAAATTTTAACAATTTTGTCACATAATAGTAAGAGACAATAGGGGAATGCTTCTATTATGAAAGAAAATGATAAAGATAAAATGAGATAAATAAAACATAAATGTTTATAGTGGTTTAGGGAATGGAAATAACTTATTCAACTCCACCAATAACACTCTCTCTAGGACTAATGACATTTGCTATTTAGGTCCTCTTCTCATAAGACTGATCGACAACTGAGTACAGGATGTTTTCACCCTTACAAATAACTCTAAAAATAGAGCCTTATGTTTCTTCTATAGGGAACTAAAATATCCACCTCTTTGCATTATAAGTTGACACTCCACCACGACTGAAACCAAGTAGCGGCTACTTCAAATAATCAATAGAGATTGATTTGTTAAAAAACATTAAAATTCACAGTTTCAGCATCATGAAACTGACAAAATATGGATCTTCAACATCAGAAGAATTATAATCATTAAAACATGTCTGATGAGATCCAGTTGTAGAAAATATCATTGATTTTTAGAACAAAAACCAAAACAAGGCATCACGCTTCCAGTCTTGAACTTGTATATCTCCAATATATAGTCATTGTTTCTAAGATGCTCGATTTCTATTACATTGTAAATTAATTTTTACAAGAAAACTCGAAGATCAAAAATTTTCAAAACAACTAAGAGATATCTAAAACAACATAAATTGAATGAAATATATTAAAATATAACTTATATTAAGATTTCATATCAGGAAGATATTCCTGAACAATTGAGAGAATTAAAATTCCAAAAATACTGCTTAGAGTAGATATAAATTCCATTAGGAGTAGGAGAGAAAATCACCGCTGAATACAATCATTTAGAATAATTGTGATGAGATTTAGATCGTTTGTAATAAATATTTAAATCTCTATGATATTATGCAATAACCATTGCACAAAACTCCAACAGTGTCGAAAAATCAAATCTCTGGTGTTGAAAAGTCAAATGTAAGATTCCCTCAAAAAAACAAAAAAACAAAAATGTAGGGTTCAACTATCTAATGTAAGGTTGATGATCTATACATTCATCCTTGTCAGAATAAAATTCTGAGTGTAACATTGATTAAACATACGTTGAATATTCCCAAATGTAAGGTTACCAATGTAAGGATAATCACAAAAACAAGGTTGATAATTCGTATGTTTTCTTCTCAAATGTAGTGTTCCATACATACATAGGATTCTTTAACCATAATTTTTCTCATTGAAAAAAGTAATATTTAATTCAAATGTAAGGTTCATTAACCATATTATTCTTCAAACATATGGTTGATAAACCATACGTGCTGATCCTTTACCATATGCTTTAACACAAACATAAATTCTTCAGCATAGGGAATAAACAACGATTCCAAAAAATGATAAATAATGTACGGTGTTTCAAGAATAAGGTTTAGAGAATTATGAACACTTTAACAAATATTTGTCATGAATAAATACATGAATATTATTCAAATATAAGGATAATAAAGAATATAAATTTCTAAAATACACATAAAATAATATCATCAGTAAAACAAACTAGGGTATTTTTAAGCATCAAAATAACATATATTTATAGAGTATTTTTGAGCCAATACATGCACAAAAATATCTTCTTATTTAATGAAAAAAACCCATAAATTAAAACTATAAATTTAGGAACAGGATTTAGTAGTTTTAATCATATTTTGAAATACATTACATTTGATAGAATTGTTTTGATAAAAATAAATGTTGTGTTTATTTAAATTTCTACCCAAATATTTCAAAATTGAAAAGAAATTTTGTGTTTGTCCAAATTTCTCCCCCATATTGTGAGATCAAAATGAATATAGAGAAACAAGGTTAAACACATTTAATATTGAATAGATTATAAAGTGAATGGTATAATAAACTAATAAAGATAATGAAGACTAGATGTTTGTATATTAGATAAAAAATAATAGAATATAAAAATAAAGTACAAAAAATAGAAATCAAGACAATTTCATTAATTATAAAATGTAAAAATACAATAAGGATGTGACTAATAAACAAAATAGTCACTGTAAAAATGATGATAAAACATTGGTTGTGGATTGGATTCTATCAAGTTTGAAAAAGGATTGGGATTGACTAGGTTGAAATTCTAAATGGCTTAAATCATCTCCTTCAACTCATCCATCTACACCCACAACTTTTTCATAAGACTGTCACCCAACCACATTATCATAAGTCTAAAATCATTACTAAAATGAAAATCCTCCATAATATTGACTTTTCAAAAATTCATGAAATCCCTCCTATTTCTTCATAAATTGTTCCAATCTTTCTCGAAATTGATTCAGTATAAATATGATGCTTAGTTCACTCTAATTCAGTTGAGCAATTAGAAATTTATGATTGTCCTACAAAACAGAAAGAGGAACATTGTTTCATTGAAGGTCCTAAAGACGAGCATTCATGTCTTTTAGAATTGATGTAGTTTCCTAAAATCTTCTATTCAAATCTAGAATGATATCAGGAGAATAAGTAGATGTACTTGTCTGATTTAATGAACATTTCCCTGATTCAAACTAACTTCCAAATCTATAAAAACTGCCTTGGAAGGAGCTTTTAATATTATCCTCCTAATCTCATTTAACATGTCTCTCTTGATGGAATAAAAATCCATTCTAGAAACAGTATTCTAATTATTTTCTTAATTCTTTTTCTTTTCAATTTCACTCTTCTTCTATAGGTTGGAATTCTATTCTTGAGACTTTTTAAACTTAATTACTGTTTTTTAAAATTTATGAGGCAATTAATCAGATTATCCTTCTTCAATATTCAGTGTCTGATGAATAATATTATGTAAAGCATTCGCCATTGATCTCTCTATAGATTTTTTAGATGAATAAGAATTATTTTCAAGAACATCAGTCTGTCCTCTTGAAACATGACCTGGATTTTCCACAGTTTGATTCACAACCACATCTATATCTTTAGTTACTGATTTCTGTAGAATTTGGACTTCTTGACCAGCTTTATTATGAATAGTTTCTTCATGAATATTCACTTTCTCTTAAATATTCAATTGTACTTGATCACTAATCAAAGGTACAACAGGAAAATATCCTGCTTGACTATCCACTAATATTTCTTCCTCTAGAATTGGTTCATCTAAATGTAATGAACATGTTGATTCTCTAGAAGCCAACACTTTCTCTTTAAAATGTTAAACATATTTGTTTCTAGGTTTTACATTAAGTCCATGTTTATTTTTTTATTCTCCAACTTCCTCTACTACGGTATTAATCTATTCCTTCTCATAGATGTTTGATAAAATACATCATTTAATGATTCAGAAACACCCTCCATTAGGATAGCTCCTTGATCCCTGGAAAAAAAAGCACACAAGCACTGTTCTTCTTCAACAACAACTGGTAAAATCTTTATTTTCACTATACTACGTAAAAATACTAATTTTTGTAGATTTCCATCATTTAAAACATTGTATTGCTGACACATCAACCTTGAATCAAAATTGGAGGAAATCCCACCTATACCAACAGGTGCATACCAACCATTTGGAAACCTCATTTTTATGTAACTTATTCTAATGATTAAATAAAATTATTGGTGTTGGATAAATATGGTGAATTTTTCAAACAGTTTTGATAAAACCGATAGAAATAAGTGACAATTTGATGAGTTTTCCAAAAGGTTTTGTGAAACTATTGATAACCGATTGTATTTCCAAATATATTGCAATATTTTATTCAAATCATTGTAGAAGACAATATTTATCTCTGGTTTTTAGAAACTAATGGTAAAAAAACTCCAAATAATTGCTGGATAGATCCCATGAACATATCTCTCCACACATCATCGAACAGGTCTCTCCTCCGTCTAACCCTATACCCTGAGCACAAACCCATGAGCTCACTTCCTCCATCAAATAGAATCTCACCTTCCTGAAAATATCTCTCCACTAAACAATATCTCCTCCACCAATGAGATATCTCATCTAACCCTACCTCTCAAGCATGAACCCTACTTGGTGAGCTCACATCCTCCCTCACGAGCTCACTTTCTCCAGAATAGATCTCTCTAGGACTCCAACCCAAAGTAATTTCTATATCATTTCTAGATAACATGAATTAAATATCTCTCAATCCATTATTCAACTCAATCATCTAGATTCATTTCATTCTTCTCAAAATCGATGAATTCCATTTATTTTCCACTTTGATATTCCTCTAATGAACTTGATATGGTCTATTTATCTACTTTTATATGAGATTATGGTGGAATTCATTCATCAAAATTTTATGTTTTTGGATTAATATTATTTATATGGAGGTGGGTGATTTTAAAAATCTTCCTAATGTCTTTATTGTTTTTATAGTATTTGTAGGATGTTTGATAGAGTCATAATGTTTTCTATGTGAAATATTCAAATTTTAATCCGAAAAATTTCTCAAATACTTATTTTTAGACATTAAACATATCCTTTTGGGTACATTTGTGATGAATACCATGATCCTTTGGCCACCAAAGAGATGTTCTTATCTATAATGTTGGGTTAGAGAATTGATGGTATGAGTCTAGTGCCTTATATCAGGATTGAGAAGTTGATTAAGGAATGAATATAATAGTGAATTGAATTTGTTATTCTTATGACATGTGAATTAGAATTTGTAATTATTAGTATGTGAATTCGTATTGACACAATTGTAACTTGAATTGATAATCTAGAATTTAATTGTAAAATTGGTATGAAATAGGAAATGATAGAATGTTATATTGACAAGAACTGGTATTTGACATAATTTAATACGAGGAAAGATAATTGGTAAATTTAATGAATTAAAAAATGGGTCATATGTCAAAATATTTGTCTTGTTTTGTTGTTTGGTTTTGGGTTTTGATCTCGGTTGTTCTTGATGCATGGTAATGAAATAACTAAAATGTTTACTCCACAGTTAGAAATATTTATTCCCCATGGGAATTTAATATTTTCTATAATGAGAATTCATAGAGATTAAATAAACCCATAGAAGATGACAGATATCATTGGATTTGGTAATGTGTGTAAGGTTAGTGGTCCATGGAATGGGTAATGTAACTTTTCATGGTTCCATATCATGGAAATCACCCTGGTTAATGGTAGGAGTGGACATAAATACATGGAACTATATTGAGTCAAGTTTTTCATACCCCAGCAGTCAACCTAGAGATGAGTGCTGGTAGGATATGTTGATGTTCAACATTAATATATTGAATTAATGAAAATCAATATCATATTATTACATGAAATATAAATTAAGAGTTGATTTTTGTGACACCATTGGTGGTTTAATACTATGTTTTACTCCATGCTACTTAGGATTTCCATTAAAATCAAAGAAGATAGCATGGGTATAGGTTAGGAAAAGGGATTGAGGTCCAACACTAGATTGGTTCATTGAAAAGATGAGATAAGGGAATGGATATGCGACTGAGAATGGTGTTCAAGACATGTTTTTTTGAGAATTTATTAGGTGTTTTTATTTAGGTTATTTACTTGTATAATAGTTTGTTTATATTTTAGTTTGGTATATAATATCGAATGATATTATTTACTTGGCTATCATTTTTATCGGTAATTCTGTATTTATATATTTGAATAGATTTATATCAGTTGTTTATGATGTTTTCCTCCTTTTGTATTATTTTTTACAAACATTTATAGTTTCTCACTATATATATTATCCCTTTATCAGTATTTTTCTACATATGGAATTTGAGGTGGTTTTCGTGAGTTCTTCTGAAGACCCATCTCTATCACATGTGGTAGATTCATGTTGAAGTTGTCACAATGTTTTATCATTTTTAGTATTTTCAATGCATTAGTATTTTTTTTATGGAATATACGAGCATCGAATGTTTTAGGGATTTGTAATGAGCTTAGGCATAAGATTAATGAACTTAGAAGAATGGTAAAACCAGGTTTCTAGGGAAAAAATATTTTTCATGAGTTATTCCTTTTACAGTTTTTATTTTATTTCACCTTGGGTGATGATCGTGTTGGGTGATGTTACTATTTTATGTGATTTTACTCATGGTTCGATATCGAATGGGGAATATATAATAGTGATATAGAAGGAAATTATGCTACATGTAATTATAATTATATGGATTCATTAATTGCATATGAAATAATATAACATGATTGAAAAAAATAAGAATAAAATATTTTCTACGAAAACATGATTAATTAACATTTCCAAAAAAGAGTTCATGAAACCATTTATATATTGTTTCCTATTTTGTACATGTCCTTTATATTTAGATATTTTAATAATCCTAATGTGATCTGATTAGTGTTTTGACCCATGTAGAGAAAATGATTCTATATCATCTTGTTTTCAGTGTGATAACAATAAACAACACCCGCCGTATATAGTGTAGTTGGATCTTCCTTAAACAATGGGGAATATGATGGATGATCAGATCTGTGATAGTATTCCATGAGTCTTGTTATCAATGTTAAGACTGACTAATAACAATTTCCCATTGATGTATGATACCTAGATAGAGATTTAGATACATTTCCCACCCATTGCTAATGGGAAGGGAGGCCCTCTGGTTGAAAATTTCTTGATTAAGTATCTCAGGAAAATATTTAGTCACCATAGACAACATTAGAGACGGGAGTTAATCATGATACATGTATTCTACAAATACCATCTATGTGATTGATGGATATCATAGTACACGTGGAACAATAAGAAGATCAAACCAATAAAGGATTCAATGAGAAAATATGAGTCACTTTTATCTAGATATTTTGATGAATGGAATGGATTGAAACATTATAAAATACATATAGAGGATGATATATTTAATGGATTATGAAGGTTACTTCACAGGCCTCAAAAAATTTCCACCTACATAAGAAAGAGATGATATAGCTAGAGAGGCATTTTGTCAACTTGGTATTTAGTATGATATCATTTAATAGGTTAATTCCTTTTTTGTGAGATTTTTTTATTTTATGAATCATGATCTCATCGCTAAGGATAACTCAATGGAGGACCTGAGTCAAGGGAAATGTGTTTTAGTTGGATAATCAAGTATGTAATGGTCAGATAAACTTGTGATTCAGGCTATATGTATCTTCACATCAGTCTAATTAATTTTATAAATAATTGAAGGGTTTAACATAAGCTATTTCAATGTCCTTTTCCCATAGTGGAATACAGATAATTTGATAATATGTGTTCTATATACAAGTTCTATATGAGAACATAGAATATAATCCTTGGAATTGGATCATGGTAGGAACCAACTACAAAGAGATTCTCTACAAACTTTAAATAGATAGCCAGATTGAGCACTATCAGTCACTCAGGTTGGGGTAGGGGATATGAAACCCCATTAGAGGAGTAGTGGTATCATTAGAATAAAGAACTATTAGGGATTCAATATACAGACTTTGGAAGAGGGTAATTTAATATCTATATTATGGAGTATATTCATAACAATAAATATGTTGAACCGCCTACTTTCATAGGTACAATTATTATGTCATCTGACATTTTTGTAATTTGATTAATACGGTTGGTTTCATTCATTTTATTATTCAAAATTATACAATTCCATTGGTTATGAAATTTAAACCATATATATGGTTATGAAAATTAAAATATCATTAGGGGTGCAACTCCACACTCATTATATTTTTCCTTTAGTGACTAGATAAAATCATTCTTATAAGCTAGTGGTCCAAGGCTGATGGTTTAGAACATAAAGAGTCATATATAATGCACTCAATACCTTTTAATTCATATGTGACATATATTTAAATACCAGCAATCAATAGCATTTGGGGGCTACACAAAGGCATTCCAACCCTGAGAATATATAATTGACTCAATACCTTTAAAATTTAATTTATGGACTCAATACCTTTTTTATGGTGTGAAAAAACATTCTGTGGTAAAATTAAATCCATATGTCAATGAATTTATATATAAGTGAATCTTAGGTATTATAATATTATATTCCATGTTTAGTGGGATATTACCAAGTAGACCATTTTTAATATTATCTTAAGATCCATTATTGTTATAATTTTTATAAAAATATCTTATAAATGTAAGAAATATGCATATATTACATTACCCACCATAGCTATGTCATTTCCCACTATAGTAGTGGCGTCCCCCCAGTCCGTTACATTGGTTACCGTATATTTTCAGAATCATAACTCAATACCTTAATCTTAGGGTAATATGTTTACACAGAAAAAGAATACATAGAAGTGGAATTAATCCATGGTTCTTTTTCTATTTAATTAAAAATATTTTAATTAAAGTTAATTCAAGGATAGAGATATGAATTCAAATGTAATCAAACATAATCAATCAGAACCCAAATGAATGAATGTTTCTAATATAATATAAAAAAAGCCAAACTAAATCTAATGGAAATGTCCCAACCAATTTTTTTTCGAAAATACCCAAACTAAGATGAAACTCGAGATAAAATAGTTATATAGCATTAATATGAATAGTAATTGTTAAATAAATAGATATTTACTATTTGATAGTATCAATTTGAAACATAGATCTATATCCCCTTGCTTTCAGGATCATTATTTGACTCATGGGGAATTATGGTTCTAATATATTGGGTGGTGACATGTATAGTCACATGAGACAAGTATGTTGTTTTTTAGTTTTTATATTATTTTCATTATCGCATTAGTCACATAAGGCTTTACCACTTTCTATAGATGTAGTTTAGTTATATTTTTCCAAGGGGGAAAGTTGGGCATTGGAGGAGGCTACACGATTTTTTTTATAGGGGAGGGAGATTGGGGAAGTGGATAGATTCATTAATGTGTTCCATTTTTGACTGCTTTTATGCTATTATTATTCTATTTGTTTTCTTTTCCTTCGATGTGGATGACTGACGTATAGATGGGTTATGCCAAAATTTTATTTATTTTCCACTACTATTTTAATTAATTTTTTGTAGGAAAAATCGTTCCCAAGTGGTGTTTCATTGACGATCAGAAAATTGCACCAGATTATGGGCTACTTACATGGAGATATTGGTATTCTCCTTGTCCTACTACCTTAGTATGAAATTAATAATTTTCTAAAATTCCATTAAATTATTTATATATCTTTACACAAGGGAAATTTTAGAAGATCTTCTATTCCATCTTCATTAATTCCACTTAATCTTGAAAAACATAAGGGATCATGTGCAATATTCAAGAAGAAAATAGTATTCGTACATCTTTGTTTTTAATACCATGTTGATAAATAGAAAAGAACACAAAACACTACCATAATAGATAACATTCAATATACTCATAACAACCTAGTACTTATGTTATATTCATAGAGAACACCTTTCTAGAAACTTAGTAAAATACCTTAATATAGAGTCCCAATATTGTTTCAACCATACTATAAATATTGGTAAAATAATCACTAGATGGATTCGTAATTATGATGAAATATTATTTGATGGGGAAATACATGACATCAATCCGTGGAAGAAAAAACATCCAATCCACACATCCCCCAAAAATCAGTCTCCAGAATTGGAAAGTCTATGAACCCCAAACACCACATATATTTTCCGTTCTTTATGTTTTAGTCATAAAAATTCCTTCCTTATATGACAAGTTAACTAGAAATACATGCCTGAAACAAACACAAAAAAACATAATCACAACACACATAAGATTATGTGTTTGTGACCTCTCTTCTTTTAGAACCTTTGCTTTAATATTCTACCACCATGCTTCCACAATCTTAGAGATGTCCATCCTATTGAACTATACAAGTATAATTAGAAATAACCTCTATATATAATTCCAGTCTTTTAGAAATGTTTACATAAATAAAACTGGCCTACTCACATTGACTTAGTGAAACCAAAGCTTGTGCCGTCGTTTTCTCCCTGTACATTTTATCCTGGTTCAAATCATGATAGCTCTCTTTTTTTAATGAACCTTATGATACATTGACAAGAAACATTCAAGTTGACTAGGGGGGTAGGGTGCATGATATGGGGGGATAGGGGGCATTAGTGGAGTGTGGGGGGGGGGGGGGGGCTGCAGTGGAGTGGGGACTGTGGGGGGGGGGTGTGATGTGTGGGCTACAAGGGGGTGGGGGAGATAATGGAGGGGTACCGTGTAGTAGGGGATGGTGGTGTAGTGGAGTGGGGGACTGAGGGGGCTATAGAGGGGTGGGAGCTCTAGAGATTGGGATCTTCATTGGGGATGTGGGGATGTAGTGGAGTGCGAGGGTGTAGTGGAGTGGGGGCTGGGTGGGGAGATGTCGTGGACACGGGGAATTTGAGTAGGGGATGGGGGTGATGCAGTGAAGTAGAGATTGGGTGGGGGATACAGGGGACGAGAGGTGGGGGGGGGGGGTTGCATTGGTGAAAGGGATGTGGGGATGCAGTGGGGGTGGGGTGTATTGGGGGTGCAGTGGAGTGGGGGATGCTCGAGGGATTCCTGCAACATCAGGGGGGGCTGAATTGGAGTAGGGGATGGGGGTGGATGAAATGGAGTGGGCGCTGTAGGGGGTGTATTGGAGTAGGGGATGGGGGATGTAGTGGAGTGTGTGGGGTAGAATTGGAGTGGTGGATGGGGGGATGAATTGGGATGGGGTAAGGGGGTGCATTGGAGTGTGGGATGGGGGGGTCGAGTGGAGTGCGGATTTGGAGTGGGGGTGTAGTGGAGTGGGGTGAGATGCATTGGAGTAGGGGTGGGATGTATTGGAGTGGAAGATGGGGTCTATATTGGAGTTGGTACAGGGGGGCTGTAGTGGAGTGGCAACTGGGTGGGGGCTGTAGGGGGGTGTAGTGGAGTAGGGGTTAAGGGGATTCAGTGGAGTGGGGTGGGGGCTGCAGTGGAGTGGGGGGGGGGGGTGTAGTGGAGTTGGGGATGGGGGGATGCCGTGAAGTGGGGGGTGTAGTGGAATGGGTTATGGTGGGGGGGTTGTAGTGGAGTCAGGGATGGGGGGATGCAGTGGAGTTTGGGGGGGGGGGGCTGTATTGGAGTAGAGGATGGGGGGATGCAAGGGAGTGGGGGGGATGCAGTGGAGTGGGGATGGGGGGTGTAGTGGAGTGGGGACTGCGTGGGGTCTATGGGGGAAGGGGAGGCAGTGGATTAGGGGATGGGGGTGGGGATATAGTGGAGTTGGAGGGGGGAGGGATGCAGTGGAGTGGGGATTGAGGGGTGAAGTGGATATGGGGGGCTATAGTGGAGTGTGGGGGGGTAGTGGAGTCAGGGATGTGGGACTATAGTAGAGTGGGGTATATGGGCTGTGCATTGGAGTGGGGATTGGGTGGGGGGATGCAGTTGAGGGGTAGTACAGAAGGTGATCGGGGGTGTAGTGGAGTGGGGTTGGGGGGCTGCAGTGGAGTGGGGGATGGGGGGGGGGGCTACAGTGGATTGGGGACTGCGTGGGGGTTGCAAGGGGGGAATCAGAGTAGGGGATGGGGGAGATGTAGTTGAGTAGGGGATCGGGTGTTGAGGTGTGGGATGGGGGATGGGGGGCTTGAGTGGAGGATGGTAGGGTGGGGTGGGGGATGGGGGGGGGGGGTTGGAGTGGGGGATGGGAGGAAGGTTGTAGTGGAAACCTTCAACTTCATTCTAAAGATACCTCATTCTCACATCCCATCCTTAACTTTTTTAGCCACAACCATGGAACGGTATGACATTTTCCATGAAAAATCAATGATTTATGTATAAAAACATACATCATCTATTTCAAAGGAAAATTATGTCTTCATTAATCACGGTATGCACCACACACCCCCTAACTCAAATATACTTATATTTCTCATATTCAAGTATATGTAAAAATTTTGTAAAATTTTCAGAGCCACATGAACTATAAAATGAAACCTTCCATATCTTTTAAAATTATAGTTCATCATACTTCCCCTATTAGGTGTTTATTGAAATGAAACGTGAGATTATATAGCTATGACTCAAGATAATTAGAGATACTCAACAACACACCACTCTTATCTTCTAATATACGATTAAGAAATCCACATTAGAACATGTATATTCCATAATTCAATATCCACTCATTGAAATCCTTTTTCAGGTCTCCATTCTTCCCATAATTCTAACTCATGGGACCATCTTCCTCTTAGCTACTCCCACTCCAACATGTTCTGAATTCCCTTTTCTCTAACATTTATGTGTTGTGGAACTCTCCCCTTCCTTCAACACGATACACATTTCTAGAATATGACTCTTTTGGATGAATATATTCATTCTATATCAGGTATTTAATTTATTCAAAGACCTAGTTAGTTTTCTTCATGAATTACTCACTATGATTTCCATCATGTCCCAAGGTTTTAAAAGGATCAGACTCAAATTCTAACTCCTTTTCATGATTGGTTAGTCACCCCAGTTGTAGTTTCTCTATTATAACCCCACATGGTTACACTAAGGACCTCTCAATCCTACAAGAATAATGACCCACTATTCTTCTACTCTAGAGTCCCACTAATGAATGAATCTTCCCACTAACCAATAAAAATGTATGATTAAAATGAAATAAGATCGCCCTAATCTCCAAGTTTCTTATGCACCACATGATGTAGATATCCCTGCATGAACTCACTAGATAACCCAGTCTACTCATGAACATAATCATCATGATCTATAGTAGTTGATAGGAATGATTAGATCTACTCTTCTCAAATAGTGACATAATTTCTTCAGCTATCTTGGTATCTCAACCCCTTGAACACTCATTAATCGAGATATCCTCTTTCATGAATGAATCTTGACTACAGTCCCTTCTTGCATTATTGTGTATTTTTTGGACATGGAATTTTTTTTAGTTATTTACAATTTCATTATTGTACAGTTATAATCGATCATGATATGCAGTGTATGTTTTCATTGTCTATGGTTAATTTGAAATGGAAATTTTTAAATGGTAATATTTAAAAATACATTGATTCTTATAGAAAACTTGGGAATAATTTTGTAATGATATTTTTATTTGGAATAGTGTATAAAATGTTTTGGATTTAAAATTATATCCTAATTTTGGAACATTTTTCATTTCTATTAGAAAATGGGACAGTGTTAATAACTTTCAAGGTTTTAAAGAGATATTAATAATGCATAATTATAATCTTTAAAAGTATTTAATCTCAATGTACATTTAAAATATATTCTTTTGAAGTTGTTGGATTGGTGTTGCTCGATATGGTTGGGTCAAATGCTCGTGGCCCACAACTCTGACCATGGTGGTAAAACAAACTACTGTACCAGAGGTATTTCATGTTTCTTATATTCCGAGGTGTGGTGGAAGAATATCCAATAATTAAAAAATGAAGTGATATGTTATACCCTATTAGGGGTGATTTAAAAACTAAATTTGTTTCTCACTGGTATCTTTTAGGATAAAATACTTGGTTTTATATGAGTCCCAAAAAGTGAGACATAAGAAACATTGTTGTTAGGATCACCTGAGATATTTTTTGGTATACTACAGGATGTAGTATAAAATATGTCAATATATTGGGTAACATGAATCAATTTAGACTTCCATATAGAGTTTTTGGGATAATAAATCTATTGAGGTGATTCAAATTTGTTTTTTTATATTGGTTAATATCTTAACTGTCTAGAATTAAATTATGGATATACTGGGAAAACTAGAAGTCTGCAGTGTACTTATTGGAAGCCTGGGGTTGTCTAGGGGTGTTCAGGGGGGTCTATAGGGTAGGGGGAGGGTCTAGGTGGGGGTAAGTAGGAGGGGGTGTCCAAGGGCTGTCTGGTGGGGGGGGGGGGTGGGGGGCTAGGGGGTTTGCAGGTTAGGGGGTATGGTGCTGGTGGGGTGTCTTGGAGGGGGTGTCCAGGGGGGAGGGGGTGTCTGGGGGGTGTCTAGGGGGTATGCAAGGAAGTGGGGGGAGGGCGTGTCCAGTGGATGTCTAGTGGGGAGGGGTGTTCAGTGGGGGTGCAAAGGGGTTGTCTAGGGGGTGCAAGGGGCTGTACAGGGGGGTACATTGGGTATGAAGGGAAGGGGGAAGTTGCATGTGGGGTGTCTGGGGGATATCCGGTTGGGGGTAGGGTCCAGGGGGTGTCTGGGGGGTCTGTAGGGAAGGGGGGTGGGGTGTCCAGGGAGGTGTCTAGGGGGAGGGGGTGTCTAGTGGGGGTGCAAGGGGGGTTTTATGGGGGAGTGTAGGGGGGTCTGAAGGGTAGGGGGAAGGTCCAGGTGGGGTGTCTAGGAGAGGCTGTCTAGGGGGTGTCCAAGGGATGTCTAGGGGGGATGAAGAGCATGGGCGAGGGTGAAGGTGTGGTGTCTAGGTGGGGGTGTCCGGGGTGGGGGTGTTCAGGCGGTGCCTAGGGGGGAGGGGAGTCTAGTTGGAGTGCAAGATGGCTGCCTAGGGCGGTGCTAGGGGGTTGTCTAGGGGGCACGGGGGTGTTGAAGGGGGTGCTAGGGGGCTATCCAGGGGGTGAAAGGGGGATGTCCAGGGGGGATGGGGTGCAAGGGGATATCTTGGGGAATGGGGGTGCAGGGGGTGTTTAGGGGGGGGGGGGGTTATGAAATTGGAAGCCCTATATATCACCACACAACCATAAAATACATTGTATAAGTTTATTTTTTAATTTTTTACATTGTATTGTATTCATGAGTGATTTTTTAGTTTTCTATTATCAGGTGTTGGATTCATTGTTGTATACTATCTGCAAGTGTGTTTGTTTTGTATTCATCATTATTCTATAGGATTGTACAATAATTCCAAAGTGGAGGCAGCGACATGATGCTTGTTGGAATTGCACTACTGGAATTGTGGAGGGGAGTCTGCTATATGCTACTTGCTGTAGAAGGGATTCTGTTGTATGCTAGTTCTGGATGGAAGAGGGGCAGACAAGAAGAGGTGCGTACAAATTTTTTATAGAGAAGATGAAATACCAATTGTTCTATGAACTTTTGGTATACATATTGAGTAGTATATACCAATGGTTCTGAAACTGATGGTATTACTATATCCAAATGGTATCAATGAAACCCTTAAGAGTAGTGTGATGTTGGTTTTATACCAACATCTTAAGAACCATTTGTGTATACCCATATAGCCTGACTTGTGTAAATGGTCCATTGTGAACTGTTGCAATTTGTGTATACAAACTGTCAAAAACCATTAGTCTAGTTTTATAAGCCTATGGTTTTTATTCATTAAGATATAAATTTAGCAGTGGTTAACACTAAACTCTTGGTATTTTGAAAATCCATCCAACCAATCCCAATTCATCACGCCAAACTATTGGGATATGACAATACCCATGCCTCATAACCCAATAGTGCATTGAACCTTCAAGATCAAATTTCCCAACGATTTTGGTGATTTTACCAATAGTTTGTAACTTTTTGTAAAAGACTATTTTGTAGTAGTGAAACTAATTGAATCATATACTCTTTGAACATAATTCTATTTATTATCAATCCATAAGGATTAAAATTCATCCTAGAATCTCTTTGATAGTAGTAATGTAAATATTAAAAAATATACTGCGGAAAATTCATCCTAGTGTCACATAGAAATAAAAACATGATATATAAATTAGGGTATAAAATATTCTCCAACTCTCCCATCCTTGGCGCAATATCAGTCTGAATGAACCTATCCATGATCTTCTTATATTTTTCAAGATCCTTAACAAAAATTTTCATCATATGTGTAAAGTTAAACCGAAAAAAAATTATGTCTTTGTAAGTGTGATTATTTTCTCCAATTGATTGATGATATATGTGAAAAACTCCTTCATGTGGACAATCAATGATTTATGAAACATCAATTTAAGAAGTCAAAAAAATATTATCTTCCATACTTGGAAACTTCATATCCTCAAAATCACAAAAAATGAACAACACACTCTTATAAAAAAATTACAATCATACTTAATAATGAATTTTAGAATTGATTTAATTTAAAGTAGTCTCCAAACCTTGAAATGCTAATATCTATTTTTAGAGAATATTCATCTAATATAACCAATCCAAATCAACCAATTTTCCTTGAATTATTTTTCTGCCTACAACATGCCATCGCATTGGATCACTTGTGTTTCCATCTTCTACTCTCTTAGTTTTTGTCATTTCAAAAAATCTGCAAGTTTGAGGTTTTTGGAATCTCGTGTTTGGGAGGAAAAATGAGGGTTTCCGGTTAGAAGAAACATTTTTGTAATCAAAGGGTACAGATGATGATGGCTTTCTGAAAGCTGACACATATCATTGTTTCCCTTGTAACAAAGTATTTATGACAAAAATTTTAATAATTATGAAGTGTAAATAAATATAATATTATATAAAATAACTAAAATATAGTAAGATAAATATACAAAAAATAAGTTACATTTACTGTAATAAAAATAAGATATGATAAAAAAAAATGAAAAAAAATTAAATTAAATTAAAATAAATTAAATTACTTATTTAAAAACTAAATAAACCTAGATCCCCATAAATGAAATCAAAAACTTACAGTTGAAAGTGGTTTAGTGAAAATATTAGTTAATTGATATTTTGTGTTAACAAAATCTAAAGATATATCCTTTTTAAGAACATGATCTCTTAGAAAATGATGTATAATATCAATATGCGTAGTTCTATAATGACTTATTATATTTTTTGGAAATAATTAAAACACTAGTATTATCACCTAAATTAGGTGTATAATTAAAATTAATTCCAATGTCTATCAAAGTGTTTTTCATCCACAACACTAGCACACAACAACTTCCTGCAGATACATATTCTGATTCAGCTTTTGATAAGGAATCAGAGTGTTGCTTCTAACATGACCAAGACACTAAAGATTTTCATAATAAGTGATATGTTCCCGAGGTTCTTTGCATATCTAATCTACAACATCCAAAATCTACATCTGAATATGATATTAAATTAAAATCATATTTTTTTATAAAGAATAAATTCAAAAACAATTCCTTTTAAATAACATAAAATTCTTTTTATATTAATAAGATGTGATTATTTACGATATTATTGAAATCTGGTACATAAAAATACTAAAACATAATACTGGGTCTGCTCAAAGTAAGATATAATAAACTACCGATCATACCTCTATACAACATATTGTAAGTTATTTTTTCATCCTAATAAAAAACAAGTTTAATTTTTATACACATGGGTATTGAATATGTCTTGTTGTTTTCAATTCCATTTTTATTACATTTCTATAAAATTTTTGATAAATTTGATATCCATAAATGAAATTTAATTCTCCCATCATGCTCATCTAAAATTTTGTTGGCATGATTTCTAAAAAATCATTACAATGTTTTTTATATTTTTGGTCCAAAAATAACATCATTAACATAGACATAAACTAATAATAAATTAGAACACACTGTTTTCTTAAAAAGGGTTAGATCTTATAAACCATTAGTAAAGCCATTTTTTGGAGAAATAAACATAATAATTCTTACCAAACGCTAGGTGATTTCTTAAGGTCATAGAGATCTTTAGTATGTTTAGAAACAATATCTAGTTTTTGAGAATGTTTAAAATAAGGGGGTTGATCCACATAAACATATTCTATTAAATAACCATTATAAAATCCATTTTTTCCATCTATTTGATAGAATTTAATATTTTATATGATATAATTAAGCTAAAATGATTCTTAATAGCTTATAATCTAGCTACAGTGTAAAAGTCTCATCATAATATACACTTTCTTCCCGATTATATTCCTTAGCTACTAAACAATCATTTTTTAGTTATAGTCCCTTGATCATTTTGTTTATTTCTAAAGACCCATTTTGTTCCTAAAACTGGATAATCTCATAGTCTTTCAAAAAGTTCCCAAAATTTTTTTCTTTTAAACTTGTTTAATTTATCTCGCATTACTAAAATAAAACTTTAATCTTCTATGGTTTCTTTGAAAGATTTAGGTTCTAGTTTTTATAGAAAGGAATATAATTAAAATAAGTTTCTTGTATTTCTTTTATTTCTTCTTCCTATGTCTAAGTCTCCTATAACAGTTTATGAAGGGTCATTCTTTAGAGTTAAAGAATATCTAAGAAGAAAAAATATAGGTTAATTAGTTTCATGTTCTTATAGATTGGATTGAATTATATTTTCAAATTCATTTTTCAGGTTTTCAAGTTTCAGGTTGTTAGAAGAGTGATCAGATTCATCGGTTTTATATTTCTCATTATTAAAATGGTATGTTTTATCAAAATTAACAAGAACTGATTCTTCAACAATCCATGACTTTTTATTAAATACTCTATACGTTTTTTATGTTTAAAATTATCTTTATAAAATTCCTTCATCGGCTTTTGGATTGAACTCACCAATATTATCTTTAGTGTTCTAGATATACACCTTACAACTGAAAACTTTTAAATACATTACCTTAGGCTTTCAGTTATTTGACTGTTCATAAGGTTTTTTTTAAATATAGGACAAATTAAATATCTATTTATTATATAAAAGGTTGTTATAACGGCTTATACCAAAAGATAGATATGGAGACTGTATTCATTTAGCATAATCCAAGAAATTTTTTGAATAGTTAAATTTCTTCTTTCAACTATTCCATTTTCCTAAGGTAATAATGGTGTAGAGAAGGTGTGTTTAATACCCATGTTTGATCAAAAATAAATTGAATTCTTGATTCTCAAACCCTCCTCCATTATCACTTCATAATGAAATTATTTTAAAACCTTTTTCATTTTGAACACTTTTCAATAACTTTTGTAAAAGCATCATTTATTAGTTTTAGAAAATAGACCTAGGTATATATAAAATAATCATCATTGAAAACATATTCATATAATTTTCTAGCGAAACTTTCTACTCTATATGTTCCTAATAGATCTAGTCGAAGATGTTCTAGGGAATTTGAATTAGAAATATTTTTAATTAATTTGAATGAATATTTGTGTGTGCTTGAAAATTTGGCCTGCATCACAGAATCTGTCACTGTCAAACTTGAGACTATGTAAATTTGAAACTAATTATTTCTTATATAATTTATGCAGAGCATAAATATTTTAATGGACAAGTCTTCTATGAATAATCTAGGATTTATTTATCTTATCAGTTAAACAACTCACTTTCTATTTACACAATGAATTTATGTCCAAGGTGTAAACATTATCTATTCTGGGAGATCTAAATTTAAGAAAATGATCATTAAATTTAGAACATGAATTTTTCAAAAACTCAACATAGTATATATCATCATTGAGTTGAGAGATACTTATCAGGTTATTATTCAATCCTTGTATATATAATACTTTATTTATTGAGACAGAATATGGATCTCCAACTATTCCAAGTCCAATTATCATCCCATGGTATTTTCACCAAAGGTGAATAGACCTCCATTAATATGTGTCAAAGTATTGCAGTTTTAGGGATTTTCACTCTTGTTTCTGGAGTAACCACTATCCATATACCACATATCTTTTCGTTTTCTATGACCTGTTAACTATAAAAAAATTTAAAAAAAAAGAGTATTCTGGTACCCATATATTTTTAGGTTCACACAGTGTTAGCTAACAAGGATTTAATAATCCAAATTTGATTTATTTTTAAATTATTTATTTCATTTTCTTCAGATAAAAAACTTTTAATAATATATATTTTAATCCAACTTATTTGAGGAATTATCAAATAACAATTTTTTGTTATATGTCATTCATTTCCAATAAAATAACAAATAACAGATTTTGTATTGCGAATAAAAACAATTCTTATACAGTATGGATTTTTCACCTTTATTAACAATACAAAATCATTCATCTTTAATTAGATTATAACCAATAAGTTGATTCAGTATATTTACACCTTTTATATAAACTAGATCATCATTTTTGTAAATTTCTATATCATCTTGTAGTGTTTTAATCTTAATTTCATGATTAGTATAGTTAGAGGTAGTTGAGTTAAATATTTAAACTAAATCTTGATGTTTTTTAATAAAATTATCAATTTCTTCTAAAATTAATATTTGACTATTCTTTATAGATTTATGGGTTTTAATAGGGATTCATATCTTTCTTCTTTCATAGTACAGTAGTAAATCAATTTATCATTTGTGTAACTAGAATTAGAATTAGATGAATAGTATGTTTGTACCTTATCTTCTTCACCCATAAAGCACATATTAAATTTCAGATTTTATTTTTCATTCTATGAATCATATATTTATGACCCTCTAGATTCTTAAGAACACTCCAATTATCCTTAGTATCTCTATTGACTTTGTTTTTATTATCATCATTTTTCTGCAACTTATTTTCTATCTTTTTATTTTCACTTTTTAATTAAAGTATTTCAGGTATTTTATTATTATGTTTGACTTTTTAGATGTATCCATTAAAGTAGTGTTATCATTTTTCACTAATACTTTCTTATCTCAAACATTATCTTGAATTTCGGAATTTTACATCATTATAGTTCCTTTAAATTCTTTCATTTTTAGATTCTTCATAGGTGGAGATTAGAAAATTATAGCAGAAATTACATTCCAATGATTATGCAGTATTATCAGTACATTCAACTCTTGATTAGCTTGTTTGATAGGTTCACATAATGATATATTTCTGTTTATAATTTACATGTTCCATAAATTAATTTGAGTGATTCATTCTCCATCAACCATTCTAAATGTATCGACTTTCAATTTTGATGTTGCATACCTCAACTATCTTAAAATTTCCATACCTTCATAAGCAACTACAATTGTGTACCACATTTCATAATATTTAGGTCATTGTGAGACATGGTTGAATTCATCTGGTCCAAGACCATATATGATAGCATTCGTTGTTTTCGAATTCAGGTCATACTCAGACCCTATATCAGTTGTCCAATAATTCGGTTTTCTTGGGATTTTGTAAGAAGTAAAGATATTTGAGTATAATTTAAAACCATGATTTTTCAAATAGATTATCATATTTGATTTTTAGCATCCAAATTTCTCACTGTTGAAATATGGAGCATGAACCATTGACATTACTTCATTCTGATTCTCGATTGATCATCATCTTAATCCTTATCTCTGGTTTGTTAGAACCAAATAAAATCTATAGAGCCCATTATTTGATACCAAATGATAGGTCAGAAAGTCTATCATAAAGACACAAGATGGGGGGTGAATTATATCCATTTAAAATTTTAACAATTATATCGATTAATAGTAAGAGGTGATAGAGTGGTGTTTCTATTATGAAAAATAGGCATTGGTTAAAAGCAAAGAAACAAAACACTGTTGTTTATAGTGGTTGGGGTCATGAAGATCCCCTAGTCCACTCCACCAATAACCCTCTGTACATGATTGGTGAATTTCAATAGTCATTTACTCTTCTCGTAATACTGATTCACACTTGAGTGTAGGATGTTTTCACCCGTATAAACAAGGCTAAAAACCGAGCCTTCTGGTTCTTCTACAGGGAACCAAACTATCCATAACATAGCATGAGAAGCTGAAACTCACCAATAATTAAGAATGAGCAGCAGATACTCAAAATAATCAATAGAGAGTGATTTGATAAAATGATTTAAACATCACAATTATTTCATCATTAAACTAATAGAAGACAAAACATCAACATTAAAAGAATAATAATATTTGAAATATGTATTATGATATCCAGTATCAAAAAAGATCATAGATTTTAATAACAGAAAAATAAAAACAGAGCATCATGCTTCTAGGATTGAATATGTATATCTAGAAAATGTAGTCTTTGTTTTTGTGATGATTTATATCTATATCACTTAAATTAATTTTCACCAGAAAAATTGAAGAATAAAAAGTATCAACATTGTTGTGAGATCTCCAAAACATCGTTTGTATAAAGATATATATAATAATATATATAGTTGTAAGATTTCAAATATGAAAAATATTCCTGATAAATTGATATAATTCAAATTAAAAAAATACAATTCAAGTTACTTATATCATCCATTAATAATAGGATAGAAAATTTCACTGAATATGATCCAATAAAATAATTACGGCGATCTTTGAATTGGTTGAAATCGAGCTTTAAATCACCTTTATATTCTACAAAGATCATTTCATAAAACCCAAATGAATTTGTAAATTTAAATCCTTGGTGTTGATAATTCAAATGTAAGGTTCCTTCATAAATTGACAAAACCACAAATTTAGGGTTTAACTATGTAACATTGGGTTGATGATCTATACATTCTTCATTGTCAGCATAAAACATTGTGTGTAACTTTGATTATACATATGTTCAATTTTCCCAAACATAAGGTTGACAATATAAGATTGATCACAAAATATTGCTTGATGATATATACATTTTCATCTGAAACATATGGTTCCATACTAATGTAGGGTTCTATAACCATACTTTTTATCTTTGAAAAAGCTACGAATTCATTCAAACATAATGTTCTTTAACCATAGGATTCATCCAATATAGTTTTGATAAACCATACATACTAATCCTTTACCATAATCATTATTCATCTTTTCAAATGAATATTTAACTATGATACATGGACACACATAGTGTGTGACACTCTAGGACTTTTTCTTAGTGAAATTAGGGGGAGCTTGCCTAAATTCCAAGGTTAACATCTTGCAACATGATAAGGAACACATAGAGAACAAATTTAACGCCGCAATGACATTTCACATCATATGAATTCATACCGTGTAATATAATCCCTTTTTCTCAATGTCTCGAATCAAGCGGGTTGCATGCTAGTTCCATCAACCCATATGATCCATTATGATTTCATTGAATTTCTATAATTGAACTCGCCTATTACATTCCATGGACATGATTTATTTAGGATATATCAATTCCATTAAAGGGAATGAGACATCTTCTTGAATTATATAATAGAATGAGAAAATACATTCTTACATTATCTATTAATTAAATATTACTAATGAAGCGTCTAAAATATCCTAACTCATTATGATAGTGTTTTGTCACGGTTTTCGTCAATACATCTTTGTGAATGAGTTGTAATACCAAATAATAATAATCATAAATTCTAAGGACCAATACACACACATGCAGATAGGAACATCGAATTACACTATGAAATGTGGATTTCCTACTGGCGGGTCTTGTTCTCATAATATGCTCCATGATATTGCCAAGGGTGAACACCATGAGAAGGCGCCTCAATGTTTTACGAGTCGTCATTCTTAATGGCATATATTATTTGTGTCCCTCAAATAACATCATCTAACCATAGAACATATATGCAAGAAATGTGTCATGACCCTTTTGGGTTCTCATCATAGTAGGGATCCTCTATGGCCTTTTAGTGAAACCACTATCCTTAGGACATTATCACATGCATTTCCACGTAGAATAATAATCAATATGTGATATGGTATTTATTAATTAATAAATTATAATAAAGTTACTTCTACGCTACCAACACAAAAATAATCCCACTTAGACTAGAGCCAACTGCAAACAACCTTTAAACCTCTATCTCTCACATGATATTCATGCTCTTGTAGAGATAAGACTTTAGTCATGTAGTCTACCACATTCTCTTCCATGGCCAATCTACTCACTGCAAATTTACCCATTTGATAGAATTCCCTCCTGGTATGATATTTCTAGAGTATGCGATTTTTCGGTTGATGTGACCTTAGTTCTTTTTTAAGAGCCACCACTACAGTATTATCACAATAAAATGAGATAGGATCTTTAGTTCTAGGAACCACATAAAGATCATGGAAAAAGTTCTGAATCCATACGACTTCCTTGGCTACATTAGAAGCTGATACATATTCAGAATCCAATGTAAAATCTGTGACAACTGGCTGCTATGAACTCTTCAATCTAAAAACACCTCCGTTGAGAAAAAAAACATATCCAGATTGTGAATTCAGACCATTCTGATCTATCTAAAAACCAGAATCAGCATACCCTCAGATGACAAGCTCATCATCTCCTCCATACACCAGGAACATATACTTAGTACTTCTCAAATACTGAAGGATAGTATTAACATCAGTCCAATTTTGTTCTCTTGGATCTTCTTGATATCTTCCAACCATGCTCAATGCATAGGAAACATCATGCCTCGTACATAATATGGCATACATGATGGATTCTATAACCAATGTATATGGTATCTTACTTATTTTATCTTTATAATGTGGTTTCTAAGGACACATTTTCATAGAAATATGTTGGCCATGTGACACTAGAACCAATCTCCTATTGGATTGTTCCATACTAAATATCTTTAGTATCTAGTAAATATATATACCCTAACTTGGTCCTAGTATCCTCATGGATCTATCATGAATGGTCTTGATCCCTAGAATGTAGGCTTCTTCAACCACGTCCTTCATTGAAAAACACTTGTTCAACACGTCCTTAACTGACTGTAATATTGGAACTTTGTTTCTAATTAGCAATATTTCATCAAAATATACTACTAGGAAGACGACCACATTCCCATTAAACCTCTTATAGATACATGGATCACATTCATTTTTAATGAAATCAAATTCCTTTATGGATTTATCAAATCAATTTTTTCTATGGTGTAGATGATATATTTAAACCATAAATGGATTTTTGAAACGTGAATAACAGTTTGGCTTCTCCTAGTGTCACAAAACAATTTGGTTGTGTCATGTAGACATCATATTCAAGGTTCTCATTATGGATTCAAATATGGAAACATGCGAGAAGGTTTCATCACAGTCAATTCCTTGACATTGTCTGAATCCTTTGTCCTCTAGCCTTTCTTTATAGGTGCTAAATTGACCTTCCATGTCCAGTTTTCTCTTGAATACATAGTTTCATCAAATAGGATTTACATCAACTTGATCATTGACTAGAACCAAAACTTAGTTGTGATACACATAATCCATCTCAGAATTCATAGATTCTAGTGATATTATAGATTCTAATCTTTATACTTCTTCCTTTTAGTATATAGGTTCATCATTTTCCATAAATAATGATTCAATATTTTCGGTTACTATGAAACCAAATCTCTCTGGTTTCCATACCTCTCTTGAGCTCCTATGCAGTACTTGTGTTTTTTAACCTCATCCATGGGGACTTGTGAAACTTGTTCCTATACCAACTCTTGTGTATCATGAGAATCAACTTCGTCAAAGTGAATATTTCTCTCATTATATTTTTTATGATGTTATCCCTCTCATGAAAGATGGGTTGTCTTGCAATAATCACATTATTTTCTGAAGGGTTTTGTAGGTAATATCCTATCTTTTCCTTTGGATATTCTATAAAGAAACACATAGTTCCCTGGGGTACTGGTTTGTTTTCTAACAAGGCCTTAACAAATTCCTCACATCCCCATACACATGTGTGAAACAAAATGGGTTTCTTTCCATTTCATAACTCAAATAGAATTCCATTTTCCCTCTTAGTTGGTACTTAGTTTAATGTGTTCGCTGCAGTTTTTAATTCATATCCCCGAAAGGATAATATAATATTTGAAAGACTCATCATCGACCTCACCATGTCTAACAAGGTGCATTTTCTCCTTTCACTAACTCCATTCCACTATGGTGTATAAGGAGGAGTCAGTTAAGATAGAATCCCAGACTCCCATAAAATTTTGATGATGTCTTGGTTTGGATATTCTACACCTCCATCCGATCAAAGATTCTTTATCTTCTAACCAAGATAATTATATACTTCATTCATGAATTCCATAAATTTTTATAAGGACTCTAACTTATACCTCATTATGTATACATAGACATATCTACTCAAATCATTAGTAAAATTAATGATGTACGAATATCAACCTCTAGCTTCTACTAGAAATGGTCCACACACATCCATGTGCACCAATCCTATAAGCGTTGTGTCACTTTCAGCCTGTCCACCGAAAGGCAACATTGTCATTTTACCTTGTAATTAAGAGTGAAATATATCAAGTGATTTTATCTTAGTAGATTCTAAATAACCATCATGACTTAGCTTTTTCAACTGCTTCTCATTTACATGACCGAGATGGTGATTCCACAATTAGGTTATGTATGAGTCATGTGAGATTGTTTTTTATCGATATATAACACTTGGTTTTCATAATTTAATATTTACAGACCATTATTTAAATTCATAATACCAGTACATACGTTGTTCTTATAAAATAAACAACCCTTATTTCTAAACATGAATATAAATTAGTCAATATCCAAACAAGATACATAAATTAGGTTTTCAGTATAACTAGGAACATAATATTAGTTATGTAAAACCAAAAGAATATCAATTAGCAATGAGAGATGGTAATCTCCAAGGTCCAATACAGCTAGCATCACACCGTTGGGAAATCGAAGATCTAGCTATCTTATGGAAATGTTTTTAATTCAACATGGTTTTTGCATATGAATACAGATGTGATACCCACAAGATATATCTAATAAACAATGTGTAGATATGGAAGTATTACACTCAATAACGAACACACCTTTAACATCCCCATGCTTCTTGGTGTAGTTCCTTTTCCAGTGGAATTGCATGCCACATGTAAAACATAATGCCTCTTATTCCTTTCCCTGCCTCAAGATATTACCATTCTTAGATGGATGGTGGTCAGGGGCTTTAGATTGTTTATGAATCCTTAGACTCTTTTCCTTGTCCTTACTCTTCTTATTCTCCATATGGAATTCATGTTTTTCATGCCCCATGTCTTTATCTACAAGGAGAATTATGTTGGGAAGTTTCAAAATACAATTTCACTTCTTCTCATGTTGTAGTTGAAAATAAATCTAGAGAAGGTCTTGGGAAATGATGATCATTTGGGATCTATATGAAACTCATCCAAGAAATTAATCTCTAAGTTGTATAGGCGTTTAATATATCCAATAATCATGACTACATGAGGGCTATCATGTAAACAATATCCAAGAATAGTTGTGAAAAAATAATTAGAGATCTCATATCTATCATCTGTCTTCTTATCTTGATAGAGACTATTAATGCGAGATATCATGCTATACATATCATTGTTTTCATGTTTCTTAGAGAGATAATAAGATATGGATGATAACATGGAACATTGGAAATATTTGGAATAATCCATATATTGCATATAAAGAGATATTTTATCATAACATGCATCTTTTTAGAGGTGAAACTATAATAGGCTCTTTCTGCACATATAGTATCCTCTCGTGGTGAATGATGATGCATAAACACCACTGCCATTTTTAGAAATTGGTGTTGGTGAGAAGGTTTTTCTTCTCGATTATGGTTCATAAGGACATTTTTGAAGTCATGTTTCCTTTGGTTTCTAAAAATTAAGATGATCAAAGGTTTAGACCTTTATCATGATAAAACCAAGACAAACCAATAATTTAATACTTATTAGTCTCTCACTATTTTATTGAAATCCATTATCCCTCACCATTGACATCGAAATATTCTGTTGTCTCAATATTCTAGAGGAAAGGATCTATATTTCCATTCACATTACTCCAAGTAGGGTTGTTCAAGAAAAATTAAGTGTTTTAGTTAGTTATTTCTAATTCCAACTGCATTAACTCGCAGCTCCTTAATCCACTTAGTGTACTCCCCAATCCTAGAATCCTTTTATTTTGGATTTCCTCAAAATTTACCTCTTGGTCACACTACGTCCTTTTGTGGAATTCAACTCTTGATGTGAACCAAGTTAAGACAACCCAAAACATTTAATTAGAATTCCACTATAATTAAAGAACCCCAACTAGGGTTGGTCCATCACTTCGGACTATGGTTAGATTCTAACCAAGATTATGGAAGGCTATACCAACTTAATATTTCTTTGAGGTATTTTATCTTTATACGTAAATTTCTATTTGGTTATCTTTGATTACATTCTTTTTAATATTATGTGGGATATAATTATGTGATTAACCATGTCTAATATAATATTTGTGTATAATACTGTCTTATTTTAGTTCCATATTTCATTCATGTTTAATTCATTAATAGTGTGACTGTGACAACAATCACAAAATAAATAATCCATGAATAATTTAGAAATAAAATAAATGTTATGATCATGATATAGTTCTATTGGTTAGTATATCTAGTAGTTGATAAACTAACACAAGATCTAGGGGAGAAACACCTTGAACCTTTTGGGTTCATGTTTAAAACTTTCCACATGTCTACCTTTATATCTCCTATGATTTGTTTCACCTTGGATCCTAACTTGAGTCACCTCCACTAGCTTGTGAGCTCCATCCATTACATATGATTTTATGTCACTCGTAGTTGCGGGGTAAAATTGTGTTTTACATAAAATAATACATTGGCATGTAGGCCCTACATATTAATGAGGAGAAGGATCGTAGGCCAAAATCATTAATTTAAATAAATAAAATAAAAGAATCCATTCACATAAAAAGGTGTTGGTCGACCTCATGATCATCGATACATGCATCGATATTTACCCATAAATAAAACTATAAATCAATTATTTAATCATTCTTGTTTAAGATAAATCATGATCAAATAAATTAATTATCTTTATTTAATCTATCCTTTTATCTTAATCCCTTTTCTGAATTTCCTTGAGATTCTGATCCATCATAATTTTAAACAAATAAATTAATTTCAAATTATCTTTGTATGTTACAAGTACCATGGAGGAATCCTTGTGAATTCTATTTTATAACTACCCAATGGGTAGAAATTAGGATTATATAGGAGTTAAATTAAAGACATATATATAAAACACCTATCACTTGTTGTACCTCAACTTTACGCCCAAACTATAGTATATATATCAAGGTTTTGTATAATATAATTATAAATTATAATAAATCTTTGTAATTTGGATGAGTACATGGAGTGTAGTTCTGACTACACAATGTGTACTTTTGTTCTCCATCCATCCGAAGTACTCTCCCAGGGACATGGTGTGTAAATATAATTCGAAAATCTTCATATTACACGGTGTGTTCACTAGGATACATGTTTTTTAGTATCTAAGTTACACGGTTTCTAGACAAGAAATCCCTATATGGGGTACACAGTAAAACCCTAACCTGAAGGGACTACACGTCGTGTAATTCGAAAAATGTGTGCCAGCTATTCCAGGTCAACATAGGGAGTCTTAAAGACTTAGATAGGATCCAATGACAAGACTTATTTTGGAGGACCGTCTTAGTGCATGGAACCTATAATAAATAGAGTGTACTGCTGAATACACACAATGTGTTCTGGTGTTGTACATCAAGGAAGTTTGGAACCTCCGGATGAGATCCACTATTTTACATTAGTTATAATTAAAATATTAAAATTGTTTCTGTAAGGTGAATTAGAAACGAAAGAGGATGAATAGATCTCGATATATAGATTTATAAAATAATTAACATGAATTGAAACAATTAAATTATTAAATTCATAAATTAACAAAAAAATTAATAATTATAATCAATGATATGACCCCTCTAAAATACTTGTAGTTTCTGGGCGCAGTGGAAGAGCATTGGTGGGTGTACCAAAAATTAATTTTTTACAATAACAACGATCAATATAAGATCTGTTATGGAAATAAAACACCAGATCTTTAGAATAGAATTAAGATAAAAAGAAAGGAATGGAGTCCCGAAACCATATAAAGGATCATCAAATGTTGGTTAAAATTAATTTAATTAAAAGACATGAATTTCCTTGATAGAATTCTCTCTCAGTTGATGTTTCTGGTCATGATCTGATGTCATCTATCATTGTGTCATAGAATCCATGTGTAGGATTCCTCTAGCAGTGATCCACATATTCTACACATATCTCTGGTCATCACTAATGGGATCTTCAGGTGCAAGGGCTGATGAGATTTCGTTTGTGATGTCCACCTTCATTTGCCTTGAGAGCCGCATACAAAGTGTACTTCTTGATCAAGTGGAAGTGTATATCTCTCGTAGCCTGAGAGAATTATGGGAAAAAATAACTCTCTCTTGGATTGGGATATTTCTTTAGATGAATTATGCACAACCACGAAAAATGGATATGCTAATGAGAATTACATATTTTGGATTTTATTTACATAGAATAAAAAATGAATTAATCACCCAAAATAATTTATTCATATCATTTAATTCATAGTAAAACCCTATGTCTAATAATAACATTTGACTATTATTATTACTTTACATGCACCTAGTGAATTAAAATTGATATTATTTAATTAATTATGTAATATTATTCCTCCCAAATCCCCAAAAAACTACATAGTGTTTATATTAATATACACGGAATATACTTTTGCTTTTCCATTTTCTTTGTTTCCTCCACCACATTTAGTAGAACTTGAATAATGTATATTTATTTTTTTAAATGAATATCACTGCATTACTCGCTAATAAATATATTATTTTTCCCAAAATATATTCTCTCGAATAACTAGTGTCGAAATAAAGGTGATCATTCATCCTTGAATAATTATTAAACCACAACAGATAATAATCATTATTCATCTTGTCAAATGAATATTTAACTCAGATACATGGTCACACATTGTGTGTGGCCCTCTATGCTACTTTCTCAGTGGCATTAGGTGGATCCTGCAAAAGGTCAAGGTTAACTTCTAGCAACATGCCAATGCACCCATAAAGATATAAGTTAATGCCACAATGATGTGTAAACTTATACGAATGCTTACCATGTAATGTAATAATTTTTTATCGATATCTCGAATCATGAAGTTTACAAGATAGTGCCATCAACCCATATTCTCAATTATTCTTTCTTTGACATTCTAGAATTAAATTTTCCCATTCCTTACAATGGACAAGGAATTATTTAAGCTATATCAATTCTATCCAAATGCCTGAGACATCTACTTCTATTATGGAACAGAAGGGACAAATCCTTTCTCACAATATCTATTAATGCAATATTTCTCATGACACACCCATTATATCCTATCTCACTTTGAATAGTGTTTCATCACAGTTTTCATCAACACATCTAAGTGTGAGAGTTGTAATACCCTTTAATAAGAATATTAAACTCTATGCACCAATACACACGTCCGCATATAGGAACATCAAATGAATCTATGAAATGTTTATTTCCTACTAACGGGTCTCATTCTCATAATATCCTCCTAGATATTACCATGGGCGGACACCAAGAGAAGTTACCTAAATGTTTTATGATTCCTCACTCTTAATGTACAGTGTTATTTGTGTCCCTCAAATTACATCATCTGGACATAGAACATATATTAAAGAACAATGTTATGAAACTCCTAGGTTCTCATCATAGCAGGGATATGCTACAACCTTTTAGTGCAATAAATATCCTTTTGACATTATCACTTGCATTGTCACATAGTAGAATAATCAAAATGTGATAAGGTATTTATTAAATAATAATGTACAATCTATTTGGTTTTAGTACACCAACTCCAACACCAAACACTTTAACGAATACTGATAAAGAATAAATACTAGAATATTATTCCAAAATATGTTTTATAAAGAATATGAAATTCCTAAAATACACATAGAATACGATCATTTGTAAAAAATATAACGACATTTGTGAGCATCAAAATCAATAATGTTTAGAGATTTTTTTAGATACAATTGATACACAAAAAAACATCAATTATTTTATAATGGATCACTTGGGACACACACTTCCCTCATCCCAAATAATCAATACATATATCATAAATGTCATCCAGTATACAAATAATCTCTAAAAATTGAATGTATCAACCAATAAATCCAAAAATATCTTCTTGAAAAATGATATAATCACGAGATATTAACTTAAATAAGAACACCTTTAAACTCTAAAAATAATTCCATGATAAAATGGGATAATTATAAAGGTGAAAGAGTAAATAAAACTTCTCTTCGGTGTTTGTTCTATCGCATCACAACTTACATCATCAACATCCACTAAGTGAAAACAATAGTATGATTAAAATAAAGAATAGATCTAAAAATAGCAATGAGTTTCAATTATTGTAAATAGATATTAAGACTATACTTTAATCACTAATGGTATAAGATAAAAGCATACTATGGAAATTCAAATGAACAATATCATTCTTTTTAAAAATTAAAAACAAATTAATAGTATGAGAAAAATGATAAGAGAGAAGAGGGTCAAAGTGTTTGGTCCCACAAATTGAGAATGTGTGGCTACCTCCCATCTCGAGGAATTAAAATTAAAAAAGTGAGTACCCCCTCTAATATGAAAAAAAACATTAAATGTAATGAAAAATCATAATAGAAAATGAATTCCATGTAAAATTCATTTTATGTGCATATCACCTGGGTGGGTGAAATCATAGTGAAAATAGATAACCCCTATAATGAAATGTGATTCCCCTAAAAAATTACATAAATTTACATTGATCACCATCACCCTTCATATGAACTTATTTCCCAATTCTAGTAGACAATAAAAATGAATAGTAGACTTGAGCTGAGCTAAAAATAATTTTCCTGGGTCTGATTTATATTTTCTAGATATTCTTCCACCACCCTCAGTAAATTTAAAAATATCTTCTATATCAAATTTAAAAACATTTAATTTCTCAATCACAAGTTCACTATGTTCCTTCAAATCATGATCTTCTATTATTATTACTCACGATCAATGATATATCATATTTTCATGTTTTATAAATCTATGACCCTTATAAGAACTTCATCGATGGAATTCCATTAATTTCATTTCAAAATAAAATGATTTCTAGAAATTAGTTAAAATTAATATGTCATACCTATCTAAAAAATGTATCCAAACACCATGAGTTTCTAAATAGTGACATGGTTTAAGCCTTCAGAAATACATTATTTAAACAAAGAATTTCCTATGATCCCAGCAAACATCAATGGACTTCAAATGTCAACTATTCAGTCTACAAAGTGGAAATATACAACATAAAAAACACTATTAAGGTTCTCTAATCTCTATTTATCTTTCCTAGAATAAGGTATACGACAACCTAATAAATTTATGTCCTGAGGAATAGACCGGTATCAAACTTTCTACTTGCTCTAAGAATTTTATTCACTATTTTGTTGAAAATTAAATAGTTTTATTTAGTGTGTTTTTTTAAATTAAATTATATTTGATTTATGGATTTAAATAAATTTACTTATTTGATGCTTATTTTTATGTGATTCTACCTTTTTCTATAACTATTTTATTATAGATCAACTATATATCCTACTTTATTGATGGGTGGTTTTGATTAATTGTTTTTTGGGAATACACATGTTTAGAGAGATTAAATCCTCTTGAGAATACATATTAAGCCTTAAAAATTTCCAAAAACTACTTTGAATTAGTGATTTTACATTTTAAGGGTTGTGCTACTCATTTAAGGAGTGAAGGTGGTTTTTGGTTTTGAGTGGTTAATGAGAAACAACAAGGGTATTTTCTAGTCTTAACCAATAGAGGAGTAGAGGCATGATTTCATTTCATAGGCTTACAATTTCAGTCTGAGATGATTCAATTTTAGAAAGAAGGACCTAATGTCCGACATTGGGTTTCTCATAGATAGAGGTTGTTATAGTGGGGGAGGATCTTATCCTATGGGTTGGTACTGGTTTACCTTTATATATTAAGCTTCATATTAATGATGAGATTCATCCACATTGAAATAAAATATTCCATTTGAATATGGTAAACGTGAACCTTCTATAAGAGGTCATGCGTAGTTGTTTAATTTCATTATGAGATTGGGTTTTTCTATGTTTTAGGTGTTCCTATTTTGCATATTTTCTTTATATTTACTACTCGTTGTATTTCTTTTGTACTACTATTTTTGCACAGTGAAATTATTATACCCTCTCCTTCTGTTTTTAGACCAATTGGGTGAAGAATTTAAAAAACCTAGTGTTCTTTTCTTGATTTATTTACCAAAATTCTTCAACCATTGATACTGACATTTTATTCACTCCATCCCTTAATTCAGATGTTTGATGAATTATTTTGAGTTATTCTATATAATTGTGTTTTCTTCTATTTAAAATGTATAACTATTGTAAATGGTTGTATTTAAACCACGAATATTTTTTCCCATATATATTTACTTCCAATATTAATGGAATAATTTATATTGGCTTCTGTTGTTGATAATTAAATCAAATATTGGTAACATTCATGTATTTTTTATGGTACCAACTATTTAAAAAATTGTTTTAATCATGTTTTGTATTTTTATCTGATATTATGGGATATAAAATAAATACATAGGTGTCTTTGGTCTATTGAATGGGTATATCCTTACAAAACATCCCCCAATGATTAATATCATATCCAATATGGAATTAATTTTTCATCATAAAATTTGATGTATATTATTCTATTTTCTGGACTTATTTTATGACATACGTTTTTATTACATTGATCAGTATAGTCATGTATTTGTTTTGTTATTTGACCTTCCTTGTTTTTTTCTATGATATTAAAATACTTTTATCCTTGTTTTTTGTTCATGTTATGCCTGATTTTTATTTTATTGTATGGTTATCTTTTGAAATTGTTAACCTGATCATAGTAGGGTTGAGAGATAGTGAGGTGTTTCCAAGGTGATTCCTACCAAGTCTACCTTTAGTTTTAGGAGCTGTAAACCTTAAAGTTGTTCCATAGGGTACCTATTTATAGATATAACTCCATTTATGTGGTCTGTAGTTTAGTCATAGTTATATCATTATGTAGTGATGTTTCAAAATTAGTCACACTGAAAATTCTTATGGGCATGAAATCAGAATTTGTGTAGGTTTCAGGCTATCCCGTTTTATAGAATCTGTTTATAAGTCCTTGTACATGGATCAATGTTTTTAGTGTCTTACTAGGGGTGTATGATTTCTAAATCGGTCTCATAGAGGACCACTAAGGATAAATAATTGTATATAGTTTTAGAGTTTCAAGGTGGTTTATATTCTTGGGGCCTTATTACTTAGGCTTTTTTTTTCATTCTTTACTACTATTTTATTGGAACAATTTCCTATTTCTGATTTTTTTCATTCCATGTATTTTTACATTCCATGGTTGTTCTTTTTGAGGAAAGTTAAAACTATTTATATGTTATTATATGTTAAAGCTGCCCATAAAAACCTCTGAGGGAATGAGTTCAACTGGAGACTAGGTATGTCATGATAACAAGATTAGGTAAGTGGAAGAATGAGTTTAATTAATACTATATCATATTTTAGCATTTTATTTTGAACATGTTTTAGTAGTTATCATTACATGTCATTATATTTGGGAAAGTGTACATCATGGAGATAAATATAGATAACACAATGATGTACTCTTATAATTTGTAAGGTAGTAAATGGACATATGGGAGTTTTATTATTATGCATTTTAATTTTAATGGTTGTGATTTATGAATATTATTCACTATTTTTATTGAAAAACAAATAGATTAATTCAGTTTTTTTAAAATAAGATTAATTTCATTTAATGTTTTATATTTTTTATTTGTTATTAAATGATGTATTATTATTTGGACCAAAAGGGGCCTAAATACCCTAAGAGCGGGGTGGGTGAATTACGGTATGGATATTCTATTTCAAAATTCTTCCTACCCCACTGGATCTTGACCTAAATATTATAAGGGTCTTGTGGTTTTCAAATATGTGTTACAATTGATCTTATTCATCCCTTATTTATCTGATGATGATGATTCTTTCAATGTGATGTAGGAATGAAAATTGGAAAAAACATATATTTATTCATGGTTCACCTTCACTGGGACACATCCAAGGAGCATACAATAGAAAATTGTTCATGTACCAAATCCAATAAAACTCACTGCCAATAATGTTCAAGCAGGACGACTTCTATTCCTGGGATCACTTCTATTAAATTTTTTTGGGTTAGATCACTACTTTCCCAAAGGTCACTCCCTGTTCCTATCTCTATAGCTCACTACCGATAGAATGGATCACCATCTTACTCTTCCTTTGATCACTTCTCTAGAATGGATCCACTCATAGTTTATGGACTTGTAGGTCCATTCATTATCTCTAATGAGTTCATCCTTCACTATATGTGGATTCTATGTTGAAGTCCAAATTTCATCAAATGATGAATAACCCTTTTCCATAAATCACTAGGCAGCAAACTCTGGAAATATCTTCTCAAATCACCATACATTATGAATTTCCCAATTTCTCTAAGCTCAAACAATCCTTTACTAAGTCTCTACCATTTTGCAAAGAACACACATTTTTAGTGCTCGTTACTTTTCAGAGCACACTGCCTCACAGATCTCAAGTCATCATAAAGAAACATACATTTCTAATTTCAATAAGACAGCATAGAACACACCTCTTTCATGGAGATAGATAAGCCAATGCGAAGATCCACTCTTTCAAAAAAATAGAACCTCTTATAACCTATTTTGAGATTTTATAGAAACATTTTTTTCATGGAAAAACTACCTACTTCTTTTGAGGGGTTTAATTTCTATTTATAGGAAATTACACTTACTCAATAACCATCCTCATGAAGTCATCACCATGTTATCTCAAATCTAAATGCTCCAAAATTTCTGCCGAAATTCACTGTGTTTGTTGATGAACCATGGAATTTTTTTGGAGTCACCAAGATCTTCATAATCGTGATGCATTCCATCAAATCCTTTGTACCTCCGTGATGCTCCACATATAATTCCATTCACCGCCACAATTCTCTCTTGAATGGATCTTCTCCTTTTCCATTCATGGAACATGTCACAATCGTAATGCATTCTATAAAATCCTTTGCACCGCAGTGATGCTACACTCGTAATGCCCTTCGCTACCACAATTCTCTCTTACAAGGCTCTTCTCTTCTACCATTTGCGATTCTCATAGTAATCTAAAAGGACACCATCAACATTATTCTTGTCTTTAAGAAATTTAATTCAAGAAGTCCATAATCTCAAAAATTATGCCTTTTCTATATTTTGATGATATCTTCAAGGAAATCCACTATTCTTAATGCCCACCAAACTCAAAATTTTACACCCCAAAAATTTGGCAAAGACTAAAAAATAGTGCCACCATGTATATGTTATTTTATACCATCCCCAGATCATTCATTACTTTTTCATGGTTCTTTTTCAAAATGGATTGTCAAAAACATCTCTAGAACTTGAAACTCAAGATGAAATCCATCATTGTCGACAAACTCAACGAACCCAAAAATACTGCAATGTTACCTTGAGGGATTGTTTTTCAATCAATTAATTTTATAGAGGTTATCTTATTTCTATTTTCCCTTTCACATGGATCCACCAAATTTCCCAACCTTCCATTAGATAGTTTTTCTTCAATTATTTTTATTCATCCCCATGTGAAGTATGATTTTGTCCCTCTATATCCACATATTAATCCCAGTTCCTTGTGATTGAATCCTCCGCTTTTCTGATTTTACATTCAAATGAGTGCACTGTTCATTTTTGGAGTGGATAGGGACTCTAGTTTTTAGGGGTGATAAACTCTAGATAGGTGATTTTATAGTCTTTGTTGATGGAGAAGCAGAGGAGAGAAATCGTTTTGTGGTCATCCCTAGTTCTTTTGAGACAATGAAGTTGAGGGAAGGCAGACCTGCTATCCAACTTTGGGTTACCTGAGTATGGATGCTCTTGTAGTGGGGGGAGGATCTTATCCTCTAGTAATCGATTAATTGGCCACTATATTTGAAGATGCATATTGATTCCATGATTCATCCAGGGTGCAAGACTCTATTGCTTTTATTTATGGTAATCAAAAAACTCATTTGGGAGGTCTTTGGAGGTTCTTTAAATTATTTATTAGTTATTATGATTATATTTTTTTTTGTTTTTTATTATACATATTTTCTTTTTGGTGACTGGTATATGATTTTCTGTAGTGCATTTTGTTTGTATATTGGAACCCTAATTTAGCTTCCCCAGTCATGTAGGACAATTGGATAATGAACATAAAAATTATATTGTTCTTTTTATATATTATTTTTTGATTTTATTTCAACAATATATGTTCATATATTCATTGATCCAACTATTGATTCATATTTTATAAAATTGGTTTGGTTTCAATCAATTTAATTTGTTGTACCTTGGTTTCACATAAGGATTTTTTGTAATTAGGTGTACATGAACCTCAAAAATATTTTCCCACATTTCAATGCTTCCATTATTGATGGAATCATTTTAATAGGATTATGTTATTGACAATTGAATGAAATAAGGGTTACATTAATATGTCATTGTTGTCCACTTATTAATATATTAATTTAATATTTTTTATATCTTTATTTAAAATTTTTGGAACCGAAAATAAATCACATGATCTATTGTAAACATAATCCATGATATTCAATGAGATATTCATTGGATCATTTTGATATGCACTTGGAATTCACTATCCATCAAACTGAAACTGCACCATTAGACACCACCAATACCACGATCATCTTCATAGCAACATTCTGTGTGAAACAAAACCGCATAGTTGAAAATTTCTCCATCTTTAGTTGTTCATCTCAGTATGTGAAAATGAGACTATCATCTATCAATGTCATCGAGTTGGTAATCCCCACAATTTATTCTTCATCTTTATCCCTTTTTGATATATTACAGAATTGGGGAAATAATGGTCTCCACTTCTAAATATTTAAAATTTATCTTTAATGCATCACATTTCAATAAATCATTCATCATTGAATCTATGAAAAAAAAATTTATTATATATTTTAGATATTTTTTCAACTGTCTGTATAAATGGTCTACTCTCATATGATTTATAAATGACTTGTCGGTATCTTCAAGAAAATTAATACTAATATTAAAAACTTCATTTGGGCGGGAATTATTTTTGAAAATAAACTTTTCACTATCCCTTGAAAATCCTATTGTAAATCCCTTGATAAAGGTGGTATTGGTATAAAACATTTAAAGTTGTTCAATAATTCTCTTCAAGCCCTTCTTACTTGGCATAATATGAACTCTACTTCTAAATCATCCGAATTATTGAACCATAGATTCCTCTCTTAAATCGAAAATAGTAAATTTAATTACATCAACTCTTCGATATGGCCTTCTATTAGGGACTCGTACCACAAGATCATGGAAAATTCTAGATGGATTGTTAGTGCTGACTCTTCCATAAATTTTTGGTGTGAAAAATTGTGTGGTAACCCATTGATATCTTTGTTACCACCTAATATTAATCCTGAAGATACTAGTCATTCTATAAAGGATGTATTACAATGTCATAGACATGTCCTCCCTGACAATATTGCGCAGATCATTGATAATCACCCTTTTTCTTCTAATGGTGACTTCCTTGTTTGGGATCCTGCACCAAATGGAATCATAGAATCTAAAAACTACTATAAGCATAACTTTTCTGGAAATGAATCATATTTTCAATGGGTGAGTAAATTTAACATTCCTAGGATCAAAAATTCTAGGCTCACCCTCATTTGGCGCATTACTCATAATAGATTGCCTATTGAAGCCTGTATGAAAACATTTAGCATACAACTATTCTCTAAATGTCACTTGTGTAATCAACACATGGAGGATGCTGATCATGTTTTTTTGTGCGATGGCCTCTGCTTTATGGAAATATGTTCTTGTATTATTTAATTACATATGTCCCCTATAAGACTCTATTTGTTTGTTTTTTAAAAAATACATTAGATATAAAGCCTCTCTATAGGTTAAAAATGTTTTTCTTGTGGCTGTGGAAGAACTCTTGCAAGAGATCTGGTACGTTAGAAATGATCTTATTCATAATAAATACTCATTTAGTCTCAATGATGGAAAATCATGGATTCTTATTGCGATTCATGTAGCCACATCAATTCAAAGAGATTGTTGCAACAACTTGGTTGGAGACTTTGAGATCCTTCATCATCTCCGTGTGCCTGGCATATTCCCAAAACCCAAACATTCCATTGATGTATTCTGGCAATCACTGATGCCAGGATGGATCAATGTGAATGTTGATGGTTCCTCTAAAAGAAATCCAGGCCCTGCCAGTTGTGGTGCCATCTTCATAGACTCATTTAGTGGTGTCAGGGTTGCTAATATGTTGGATGTGGACATTCTTCATCTCTGGAGGCTGAAATGATGGGGGTTATCCATGCAGTTGATTTTTTCCATCAAAGAGGTTGGAAAAAGCATTGAATTGAATGTGACACTACCACTATCGTTCATGCCATCTGTAATGGCATCATTCATATTCCATGGCCACTTACCACACATTGGATGAATTTTTTGAAATCGCTCCATGGGATTGATTACATAGCTACTCATGCCTACCATGAAGCGAATTCTGTTGTAGATGCTCTTGCTAACAAAGGAGTACATCAGAGAATGACTTGGCTAGAGACTCTGCCAGCCAACTTATTACATTTTTTTATGTAGATTGTAAAAAATTCCCATTCTTCTATCTTTTTTAATCTCATGCTTATCAATAAATTGTGCTTAGGTATTTGACAAAATTATTAACTTTAAAAAATTACCTATTATGTATAGTTTCCCTATATTCATTGGATGATTTTATAACATGACTCAGTTTCATTAGCAATTCCTGTTTTTCTAGCACCACTATATCAGGATCAATTCTTCTTCCTAGAGCATAATATAAGAGTATCTCAATAATTTCTCTATTTTCAAATTTTAATGAGGCATCATGGTCTTCATGTTTGATAAATAAAGGATTCTTTCAACTCTTATTTACTTCAACATAAATAAATTGTGCTTTATAAATTGAACCTTCAATATTTATTTTCATCTTATTATCATCAATTCTCGATCTGGATGAAATAAATATTTATCCATCGTCAATCTAATCAACATCATCGATTCAATATGTTTTGACTCTATCATGGATTTCCATTAACATGAGTTCTATTATTTTATTCGTTTAGGGGAGGTGGTGGTAACATAGAATGTGTAGGGGTGAATAATAGCAGTAGTGGAATGTTGGTGAAGTGGTAGAGGAATATCGTATTGGGAAGGGATATATATTAGGTGAGTATAGTTCTAGTAAAACAAAATCAGTAGAGAAATATCCGAAATATAAAGTTTATGATAGAAGAAATAAACATCTTTCTTATTATTTTGAACAAATATCAATTACAGCATCAATTTACAAATAATTAATAAATCACCTCCAAATACCCAATTTTCACATCAACGAGCAATTTAATTCCCAATAGATTGATTTGGAAAAGTGTGTTAAAAACAACCATATTAGGGAATAATAAAAAATATCTCCTCAATAATAATGAATTATAATTAAAAAACATCTACAACATGTTTTAAATTATTTTACTCAAAGATTTAATATTGGATATTTACATTGATGATGACTGTATAATAATATTAGAATAACTACTTCCACCATGTTGAAGTTAGATACATGTAGAAAAGAATATAATTTATACTCTAAAAAATTATCTTGTTGAAAGGGAAAAATATTTCAACAATAATGATCATTTTCAAATATAGGTGCCTCATACATCTCGATACACTCATTTCTAATATCCATGAGTATTAAATTGAGACTCAAATACAAAATTCACAAAGTGTGATGTATAAAAGAAAGCATAAATAATAATGATAGAATATCACTAACCTTACTAACCATGATTGGTTGGATTAAGGATGGTGATAGAGAAGAAATCGCTGATTATTTTTTGTTGGGTCTAGAATATGTAGTTCATACATGACGTTCCTATGTTTAGAATAACAACTAAGAGGGGGGGGGAGGTTGAATAATTTTTTTATCTTGTTATGATTTTCAAAACATTTAGAATATTAATCCCTACAACTTGTTAATATTTATTTCTTTATCAAATTTTATTTAACACTCATGTATTGAAATGTAGAAACTCAAGTAAATCACACTTTATTTGAAAGGTTTAGCCTCAGTGTGATAACCTACATCCTTTTAAATTTCCACTACCATGGGTATATGTAAATTCACTATTATGAAGAGGTGAATGCAATATATGCCAACTCTTGTTAGACAACATTAATCTCTTGATAGGAAATTTTATATCGGCTCATGTTAGTTTGTAATGTTTTCTTATTAAAACAATTGATATAAACTAAATAATAAATACTTCATTGAGACTACTCCGCAATTGCTCAGTCTGAATCCTTAGTCTAATTTGGATGGATAGGATATTCTCAATCAGTTAATTATAGATCTGATTCACTCAATATGATGATATTGGATTCTATGAACTCATTCTGATTATTTCATTATCAATATATATTACTCAAAATATTCACAAATGCTCAATATGATCTTCATCAGTCTGATCTACTCAATACACTCTTATCAATAAGATAGTTCTAAATCCGATATACAAACATTTAGATGTCTTATCCTACAAATTAGATATCTATTCAGAAAATAAATTTCACTTGATTTCATCAGTTCTTCACCTACTAATCTTATGTGAAAGTTAAAAATGAATGAATGATCTAAAAAAGTATTTATAGGTGAATCGAAAAATTGGAGTGGGTAACATGGAAAAAATCCCACTCCCTTAAATTTTGAAATGTCTAAATATAACTTTTATTGAAACTATTACATTTAATTATTCAATCCTACCTATATTACTCCAATATTTAAGAAAATTTGTATTTAAATTTTGATCTTTTCAAATATTTATAAAAAAATATGGAATATTCCTTTTGATTCTTCATCATAATCATCTCATAACAATCATCCTTTCTTTACCAGTTTGTTATATTATTTTTCTTTATAAGCATGTTACAAATCGATTTCCTTCTCAGCTCATTTTGAATCTATTTCCTTCCCAAATCATTATTTATTTTTTCCTTCTAAACTCAGTGAAAATATTTTTCATTCTAATCTCATTATGAATCAATTTTCTTCTCATCTAATTAAAAATATATTTCCCTCTCATCTCAATATGAATCTGTTTCCTTCTCAGCCCATTATTAGATTTTTCTCATTCTAATCCCATTATGATTTGTATATCTATATCATCAAATTCAGCTAGAAATATCATAATGATGGAATTCTTATTACGAAGTAATTCAAATTATGATTTAATTTCTATCAATATGTAATTCCCATTACAATTGAATCTCCATACTGCAACTCTAAAATTATTCAACCATCTCTACCTTTTCTTGAAATGATTTTATTAGGAGTGTTTTCATGATTTGTGAGAAATTTATGACCCGAAAAGATTCATCATATTTGTTAAAAAATATTGATATCTTTCTAAATCTGGACTCCACTTTCTTCATTCATGACTCATTAGAAACACTACGACATATTCACTTAGCATCATTATTCATTCTAACTCAATAAAAATAATTTCAATTATTACAACAATGGTATATTTCTAGAAATCAGTAATTTTTACCTCTGATTATTTTTGTTCCAATGATATGAATGTGATGGTTCCTTTGATCAACAACTCATATTTGAAACAAAACTTTTATGCCCCTTTTTTTGGATCAAACTTTCAGAAACTTACAAATTACATAAAAAAATCATTTTTATGGACTGGGTCTAGTTCTTTAATAAAAATTAACATTACTACCCAAAATGGTTATATGTAAATAAAAAAATTGAATATTATTTATCCAAAAGGTTCTTTATTATGCCCCTTTATATTTGTTGAAAACCATCATTAACATCTTTTCAACCCTCATAAATTTTTAACAACTCAACTTTTGTAAACAAATCATGTTTTTTTATTTTATTAAAACATTTCCCTTACCAAGAGAGAGTTCCGGAAAACCACTCTAATGGTTAAAGTAATTTTTTTAAAAAATTATATCCCTTAGTGGAAAGAATATTTTGTGACCATAAAAAACCCACTAAATTTTTCATTTCATATAACATTTATTTTTCTATCCCTATTCTATGATAACCATATCCTTGGATTCATTAATGAATTATATTAAAAACAACTTTAAAATTAATAATTTTATTACTTTCTTTACCCCTTTTCATCACGATCTAAATCACAGTGGGGATAACACCCTTATGAGGTTTAGGAAGTCATGGGAGGATACAGAACATGATGTTGCATCACAAATTTCCCAATTATTTCATTAGGCACTTCGTCTATAATGATATCAGCAATTTGAAATTTTTTGAAATGTATTATTGAAAAACATATCAATTATATTTAATATTGTGTAACATTATATCAATACATTATTTATCTTGAATATTGGACATTATTTTTTGAAAGCTCTATATCACTCTGATTATCTCTAATTATTTTTGATTGTTTATAAAATTATACATTCAAATATTCCAGCTAAACATTTATTAATAACATTTGAGTATTATCTTGAGTAGATGAAAAAATTTCATATCTACTTGTTATCAATGTTATTGAACATTATTTTTTACTAAGATAATTCAAAAAATATTCACTCAAAATATGTTCTTATCGAGGTTTATTTTCCATCATTACAATCTCCATCCAAATCAGAACCATTATAACTATGATATGTCATCTATAAATTGTTTTAACAATCCATATGATGTTTTACTTTGAAATATCTTGGAATTACATTTACTGCAAAAATATGTGATTATGTTAGATTAATTTGATACATGGAACACAAATTCATATAAAAAAAAATATCAAGCCTTGAGGCTGTAATAGAATGTATACATTCTATCAGCTTTTGAAAATAATTATGATTCACAATTTTTTAGGATTCATCTTTTGAATAAGTTCTACTCACTGAAATTGGAGTAGAAAATATATTATATCCTACCATTCCAAGTTTTTTTAATAATTCCATATCATAATTTTCTTCAGTTAAGCACGTGTAATTTCCTTTTTTTAACTTGTAATCCATGGAAGAAAGTTAAATATAAAAATAGTGACATTTCAAAATTCTTCTTCATTTACACAAAAAATATTTCAAAAACAACTTATCTATCCCCATAAATAGATATATCATCCACATAAAAAATTACATTTCGTGTTTTATGGTCAAAGTAATTCATATATAAGTTTTTATCAAATTTTCTGTTTGAAAAATTTGTCATTATCAAACAATTGAGATGTTTTGAATACCAAGAACCTAGAGCATGCTTCATCCAATTAAAATAATTCTTTAGTTTACAAACATTGTTTTAATCCTCATAAAGTAGAAACCTACATGGTTGTTCAATGAAAAAATCTTTCTCAATCTCATAATTTATGAAACTATTTTTACATCCATCAGTTAAATTTGGAATTATGACTTGTGGCCACTAAAAGAAACATTCTAATGGTTTATAATAGAGTAAATGGGAAAATGATTTTAAAAAATCCACACCTTCCACCTACACATATCATTTAAAAAAATCATATCGTTGCTTAATAAAATCAGAATCAATAATCATAGGTGTTCTGGTAGACTAAATCAAAAATCTTTTATAATGTTTGTAAGTTATCTTCCACTTTTAAAAAGTTACACAGTCATCATCTACTTTTATTTAAAATTAGAGCATGATTTGAATGGAATAATCTTTATAGAGTTTGTTCATACATTTCTATCCATAGAGCCTCTATAATTAATTGAAAAATTACTTTCCATATTCATCACATAGGTAATAGGAGTTGGGGAATTTTATTATTTAGAAGAGATTCCCATGTGTTCTTTCTCATTTTGTAATAACTATTCCGTCATTCATATATTTGGTGATATAAATATATTTTAAAAAAAACATGTTTTCCATCATCACAAAATTGACTTACATTATTTAATATTTTCATTATCCCGTCATCAAATAAAAATTATTTAGATTTCAACTCTTCTTTTTCAATCTCATCCGTTCAGGTTCCTTTTATTTTTAGTCAACTATCATTACCAATGGTAATTACTCCTCCATATTGACTTTTAATATATTTCAATATTTTTATATCACCTAATATATGTAAAGAAAAACATCTATCATGTATCCATGGTTTATTTTGCAATTAAATTATTTTAATGTTGTCTCAATAAAAAAAATGCTTTCTACAAATTTATTCTTTTTTATTTATTTTTTCATTTCTGTTATGAAATTCTTGTTCTCGGATGAGTTTTATATATCTTTGGGCATGTTGACCAGCCTGATCACGTAATTTGCAAAATTACTCCACCCATTCAAATTTATTTATTGTTGGAATGTTTCTTACATCTTGAGTATTATCCTTTTCATCTTTAAATATTTTAGAAAAGTTTCTCATTCTTCCTTATCTATTTCTTCCACTTTTCTCAGTCATTATTCTCAATAGAGAAATAATTTGAAAAAATTATAATCTGTATTCCCAAAGATTTCACAACACCAAAAATTCCAACATAATCATGATTTTCTATTAAATAATGACATTTTTATGTAGAAACATTGGTGAGGTTAGTAAATTATTTCATATCTACCATACTCAGGTTGTGGACCTCCTTTTCATTTGAGTTAGTTTTAAAATATTTTAAACTTTATAGGTTTCTCAGATATTTTCTATAACTGATATTTCCAACAACAATTTTTTTAACCTAACATGTTAATAAAATCCAATGAACAATAATATTGGTTATTGTATATTTCACCAGATTCATATGTTGATCCATATCAAAAACATTAGAAGTCTCAAATTATACCTCTACAACATTGTTTAAATTCTGATTCTTCTTCCACAAGGTAATTTTGGAATCAAGATGTTTTTATTGAAACTTGTTAACTTAAACTTCTTTATCATTCATCTTCTACCTAATATATATTTTTATCTTTCCTTATTTATAAATTGGATGTTTGAAATTTAATATATCCTCGATGTATTACTCCTCATTCTTGATGACGTTTTTTATTCTAATAGAAAATTCTTCACAATATTTCTTCATTACTGTAATTTCATTCTTGATAGTGTTGTGTATCTCAAGACATGAAACAGGTATTGTTCTAAGGTGATACTCTCTATAAGATTCTTCACCATCTGTTCACTATTTGAGGAATATTATTTCCTAAACTTTTTAAATGAGTGTTCTAAATGTTTTTGGAAATTCATATTCATATTAATTTTTTTCCGTTGATTTTGATTCAGATTATTAATCGAAATACATAATTTTTCCAGTAATATTAATCTTGTATTATTTTTATGAATTATGATATTTATCAATTTTTTAATTCATTCATTAAGGCCCTTCATAATGATCATCTCAATATTCTCCAACTCACTTCATGGATAAATTCATACCATAGTTTCTGATTTCACCACAGTCGACAAATTTGAGAGGATATTTACCTATATATTTCAATATTCCTATCTAATTGTTTTTTGAGATAAAAGTCATAATATTACTATCCATTTTATCATCTTTATTATCTTTTGACTCAAAAGGTTAATCTTCTTCATTATCATGGATTTTCTTCATTCACATAGCTTGAAAATACATTTCATATTTTTAAATGTTTTTAAAGATAAGATCTTTCTTTATTTCATATCAAATAATAAATTTAGGAAATTCATAAAGTGTTAAATCTTCATTACCTTCTAAAGAAAAAATTTTACAATCAAGCATATCTGGGATGTTTCGCATAAGTTACTTCACAATTGTAGAATCATCTATGATCTCTCTAAATCCTCTAATATTGTAATCAATTTTATTTACTCTACTGAAGTATTCATCAATTGTTTTTTCATCCCTTATTATGATTTCTTCATACTTACTACTCCATATTTTTTTATTTTCTTCATTTAAATTTGGTATTCCCTTAAAAAATACATTCCATATTGCATGAAATACTTTTTTAAGTATTATGACACATAAAATTAAGATATTTTTTTGATAAAGGATGAAGGACTACATTTGAATGATTTAAATAAAATTATATATTTCTTTTATTATAAGAATTTATAGGAGAATAATTCTTAATAAGTGGAAAAAAGTAGAAGAATAAAAAAAATTTAGGACAAGAGACATCAGATGAGGAACCATCGTAGTTTTCCATCAATAACTTTTTTTCCCAAATATGTTTGAAATCATCTACTACTAGAATAATTGATATTATCCATGATTATGATTCAACAAGGGAACCTTCCCTCTAATACAAATTAATACTTCAATGGATGTAGTAACAACTTAGAGTGTGGGGGTGAGTTATTTTTTCACTTTTTATGAGATTCAAAACATTCAGAAAATTAAACCCTATAAGCTATTAATACTTACTTCATTCTCAAATTTTAGTAAATACTCATATATAAAAAAGTATAAATGAATGTAAAGAAAGCATTGCTTTTAAGGTTTATCCTCAATGTGAGAAATTGCATCTTTACTATAGCCACTCCTATGGGTCTATAGAAATTCACTATTATGAATAATTGAATACAACTTGTGACAACTCCTATTATATACCGTCTTTATAACTATATAAAATATTATACTAAATACTATCATTATACATAATATTATTATTATAAAAATGATGTAAACAAAATAATAATGTCTATGTTGAAAATTATCCACAATTTTTTAGTATGAATCCTCAAAAAGATTTGGCTGGATCTGATTTTCTCAATCTAATGATGCTACGTCTGATTCACTCAATACGATGATGTTGGATTAGATAAACATAGTTTGATGAATTCATCTTCAATTTCCATTATTCAAACTCTACTCAAATGATCACTATGATCTTCTTGAGTCAGTCCAAATCAATGCAATATCTTAAATATGATCTTTTCTCAATCTATTATACAAACATTTAGGAATTATCCTCCTCATGAGATCTATATTTAAAATTGAATTTCACTTAATTGCCTCAGTGCTGCACCTTTTTCTCTTATATTAAATTTAACAATCGAAAGGATGATCTAAGAAATTATTTATAGGTGACTCAGAATCCAAGAGCAAGAAAAATAAAAACCATCCCTACTTCCTCAGATTTTAAAAACACTAAAAATATATCTTATTTAAAACATGCATTTAATTATTCAATCCTCCTCAGATTTCAATAAGATATATAGAAAATTCAATTTAATGTTTTACCACTTAAAATCACCATAAAAATTTATAGAATCGTTATTTTCTTACTTCTTGGTAATCATACCATTATGATCCTCCATTCCTTCTTAGTTCATTGTGATATGTTTATTCTTTGTATCATTATGAATATATTTTCTTTTAATCTCATTATGAATTTATTTTATTTTTAGATAATTAGGAATATATTTTATTATCAACACATTAAGAATATATTTTATTCTCAACTCATTACGAATATTCTTCCTTCTTAGATCATTATAATTTATTATTTTTTCTTATATCATTCTGATGGGATCCCTATAAAAATGGGATTCTCATTATGAAGGAATTCCTATTACAATGGGATTTCCATTATGATGGAATTTCCATTACACTGGATTCTCTATTCTAAAAATCTAAAATTCTTCAAACTTCACCACCATTTCTTCAAAAGTATTTATGAGAATAATTTTCATGATTTTTGTGATTTTTATGACCAAAACATTATCATCTTATTTTTTTGATTGTTTTATAACATTATAACTCCTAACCCCAAATTCATCATTAAAAACTCTTAATCAATAATATGAATTCTTAACTCTGCAACTTTTGTATTTATAACTCAAAAAATTATTTATTTAATTGATTAGGACAAAGGTAAATTTCCAGGAAACAAAAATATATTCCTCTAATTGTTTTTGGTATTATGATCTAAATCAGATGTTGAATCTGATAAAAAACCCCTATTTAAATCAAAACATTTCTCACACATCAAATTCAGGTTCAAACGTTCAGCAGCATTTACGATTTTAAAAAACTCATTACAATGTTCTAGGTATAGTTCATGGTTAAAAAAACATTCCTAAATGGAAAATTTAGTTTCTAAAAAATAAAATAACATTGTTAAATGAATATATCACAAATTTTCTTCAAGGAATAACTACATATACTAACTCAATCACGAAAATATCCATTCATAGTTATCTATAATGAATCTCCCATGAAAAAATGTATCACAATTAAGATAGAGGAGATATTACATATGATAATATAGTATTTGAAATATAAATAATCCCAAAGTTTTATCATTATCATTGCACTAATGTATAACCAAATTTCAGTTTGGAGGACCTATACGTAGTACACACTAACATAGATCAGGTTGTCACATATGGAAAGATGAGTTATATATCATTGAATAATATAAGATTTTTATGTTCATATAGGGTTGAATATATTTTATATAGTTTATCAACATATGGAAAAGAAGAACGTGTCCTAAAGTTTGAGATTATATATCAAGGACCACTGCCATAATTTTTACTATCATGCGTTAATGAAAATTATTAGTTTTTCCAAAGTAGATAAGAACATATCATGTGGGTTTATTTTAGATCATATTTTTAATGATACATTTTTATTTCAATGGAAAATGTAACCATATTCATTGTGTCTCTATAAAAATATATCTTATTGGGGTAGATTCATTTTTTCAGAAATAGATTAAAAGACGAATATTGTTATGTTTAAGGATCATTAATTGATATAATTCATCCATAGGAGAGTTACAAAACATCAATTTCCATTCTAGAATCCTTGATTGAGGTCCATCTACTGTTGAAAATCATTTATAGATCTAGTTATCACGTTAAAATATAAGGATATATAGGGTTGTCCGCTCTATGTAATTTATTTCCACATTGGATATATAATTTTTTATGTAATTTATCATCATAGGAAAAGGACTATATGATACATAGTTTATAGTTATGATACATAGTCATTGGTGATGTGTGGTTTATTTTTTTATAACATGGACCTAAAAAGTTGTGCATAGTTTGACTTTTAATGTGTTCAATGATAGAGAACCCTACACTAAAGAGTTCATATTTCACAGAATTTTCTCAAACAAGTGTGAGAGTGGTTTTATGAGATGGTACAATATATTTTGTTTAAGGATACAATTGGTGGACAATGATAGGGTATTTTTATCAATTTTACTCAGGCACAATATTAATTTATCTATATCTCACTATAGGATCCCTGAATAAAAATCCCAAGGTGAGTGAAGTGATAAAAAAATTGATATTAAACATTGGGATTTAATTGGAATCTATGGTTGAGCTCAAGAGAGTAGATATATGATTCATTATGTGTTATGTAAAAATAGTAATTAATAAATACACCATTGTTTAAATATTCCATTACATTACATGGATTCATCTCATGTGTAGGAGAAGAAGAGAAAATTTTGTGCCTCAATGGGAGAAGTAAGGATACAACATAAAGTGAATTGAATTGTGTTTTATCATCATGGAATAATAATGGTGTGTAGAATATATGGGTGAACATGGTACATAATATCATGTAATCACTTTGTGTCCTGATACATGGTAATCAAGAACACATAGTTAAGAAATTATAGGTGGAAATTAATATCACAATTCTTTTTATACATGAAAATAAAGGGAACATGATATTAAAAAAATATGTTTCTGGAACCTAGAAGTTGTTTGGGGGAAAAATTTTAATAGTTCTTTCAGCTGGACCCATGACAAAAGATCTATGAGAAATATTGTTTTCTCCATTGATATAAATCAATGGACACATAGTTCTTGGGTTAAGTGAATTTTATCATAGTGAATATGGATGGATAAAATAAGACATATCTATATATGTTTGATATCATAGTAAGTGGAATATTTATAATAAATAGGTCATCCCAAATAATTTTAGGATTCATATATAGTGAAATTAATTATACATATTTTTATATCCTATAAAAGGGACTGTGTGTTCCATAATTTAATATCATGTAATGAGGACCTAGGATACATTGTTTGACATCATTTAATGATGATAAATTTTAATTTGGGGTATTATTTTACTCTCTAATCCCTATTAGGTTTTCACAAAACATGATCCAATAACTCATATAGAGATCTTTCTCTCTTTTAAGGAAATATAGATTCATGGTCATGGAGAATCGGGAATTGAATGACGTTTATTGATTCTAGAATCACAAAATATATTTTATTAATTGTAATCAAGACACATGGAGTTTGAATCATTATCTCTATAAAAATACATATTTTACATAGGGAGGGGTTTTTTATTTTATATATTCAAATTAAAATAAGAATCTTTAAACAATAAGGACATTATTTTATAATTCCCTTTTATAGGGGGTTAAAACCATAAGAAGTGATCCAAACAACGTAATTTAATGTAACGTATGGTGTACCAAAAGATATATTTTTTATATTCATAGATATATATATATATATATTGAATCCATATCCATGAAAAAGTCTCCACTTAGTCATAATAACTAAGGCATTCAGTTAGAACCCCTAAAAACACATGATCCACGCGTAGTGAGAGAGAAAAGAGGTGATTGGTGTATTTATTGGGGATCATGATGCTATATAATATGGGTAAATATCCACCATGTAGTCTATAGTTTTTATAGTGAGAATATATCATGAAATTATATATCACACAATGAGGATGTTGGTACTGTATAGTGTAACACTGTTTAACTAGGATTTTGATGATAGGTAGTTTAGCATTTTTTTTCCATAATGAAGATGTTGTTGTGTGGTTTAAATCTATATTTATATGACTATGAAAATATTTTTTAACATCATACAGTGAGAGCATTGTGAACATATATGATTGTTATATAATGTATGTTTTTAATAAACATTGCATTGGTGGGAGGTGTGATGTACTCCCCATTCACGGGGATTAGTGAATATGATCTATTTGAGTAGAAATTATGTACAAAATATGTTCCATCCAAAATTGGTGGTTTTTTGAGTATTATTGGAAAATATCCTCATTTTCCTATTAGATAAATCCATTTCTCCATGAAGGAATGAGAAGAGGTAAAACAATTATTGAATATGGATGTGGACTAGTTATGATGGATTTTTTGGAAGTTTATTTTGAAAAACCAATTCTCATATGGAAATTCCAATATAGTTTTTACTTTTATATCTCATAAAATTTAGATATATGATTAAAAATCATGGATGTTTTTTAGGGTAGCTTGACCATGTTGGGTAATACTCCCTCCATCCAGTATATAAAAATGTATAAGGTTTTTTATATAGTAGTATGATTTTTGGTGCGATAGGCCCATATAGATTTCATTTGTTTTGAGGAGATTTATTTTTAACGTTATCAAAATGTATATAAAGTATGTTAGAAATTTTCTTTTTGTAATTACCTATCTATCCAATTTCTACGCCACTGTAGTTGGATGGGTGGTTGGACTGAAAGTTGTATTGCTCATAAAACTATCTCAAATTGGAAGAATTAAAATTGGTTCCATTCAATGTTAATATTTATTAGTGGAAACCAAATTTATAAATGATATTTTTTCATCAAAAATAATAATTATATCCTTCATTATGAATTTTTTGAGTGATAAATACTTCACCCACTAGGAGAAAATGGTTGTGTTGGTAAGGATGTAACTGAATTTCCTAGACCTTGATAGGTTATATGTCCCCATTACATATATTCCCCATATCGAAAATTTAAAGGATAATTTAGATGTATGATGTAGATTTGGGTTGGGATTGATGAAATTGGATGTTATATGGAAGGAATGATATTTATTGTTGAACTCCAACCAGTCTTGTTTCATCGATGGTCTAAAATATCAGATACATTAGATTCTAGGAGAATGTCCAGTCCATAAATGATGAGCATAACATACCCTTATATTTAATTCCTACATATAATTAGGGGTATATCATCCGTGAATAATTTAGCTGATAACACCATAAACTCAACAACAACTAAGGATTTATAAAATTTGACGGTCTTATAATATCAGAAATTAGCTACCTTACATCATATTTTTTTCAATACCAATCTAAAAGATGGTTTTCAGTTTGGATATTGTCTAACATGGGTTATATTTATATACTTTTAGGATCAATTAGTAATAACATATACTCTCACTGACATTTACTGGTGTTTATTTCATTGATATCTTCTTTATCATTAATAAAAAATTTCAAGACAACTCCATGTAAGTAACCAAGCTAAGGAATCAATAATTTTTTTATTAATGGAATAATTTCACTTAATATTCATTATAAAATGATACGTATTGTAACATACCAAGTAAATAATTAATAATAGATATTTTTTCTATGTCTATTAATGAATTATATAGTGTTTTATAGGCTTAAAATGAGAATAAATCCAATCTTTATCATGGAATACACTAATATTTGTAAAAGATTATTTTACTGCCTTTTGATGGAAAAACATTTATAAATATATCTTTTGACACTTTTTTAAGCTATATTATTCAATATAAAATTAGTATTTATTATTGGGACATTGAAATTTACTTTGGGTAAATTTTTGGTATTTTTCTGATAAAGTTCATTTTTAATGAATAGTGAAAAATGTTGTATATTAATTCAAAACCTATTTTTAATTTAATTTATTTATATGATTAGATTTCCTTTTGAATTGGTTTTAAAGTGAAATTAGAATATATTTTTACCATTTAATCCAATAGTGGTCGTTGGAATTACTTTCACTTTGAAATTGGACTTAAACTAGTGTCAATCTTTTAATACCTATTGTTTCATAAAAAACGCTATTTGCTCTGACAGTAGGAATTAATTTTTAATTTAATTAATGTAACATATATGCATAGAATTTTTTAAAATAGACATCATTTTTGAATTCAGAATATCAAATATAGCTTAGGATGAAGTTTTGGTATTTTTCTGAAAAACATCAATTTTTGATGAATAGTGAAACCACTAAGTGGTTCTTTAAAAATTGATTTTTTGTTTAAATGAAATTTTACCACCTCTGTGTTTTTAATTTCAAAAATAAAACATACATGGTTTTCATTAAGAAGTAAAATGTGGTTCAACGGGATTAAAATAATTTTTTGGTAAATATTAACTTTTTAGTTTTTAATCGCGATTAGAGGTAATTAGTGTAATTTAAAGTAAGAATAATGTTTCAATAATATGAAATGAACTTGAAACATGTCCTACCATTATTGGATGTGTCATGGCCAAACATGAAAACCCATGGGTCGATTTTTTGGACCCCATGGCGCCACTTGGGTAAGATAAAGACATTAATGCTTCTTATTTAATGTAAAAGTAAAAATGACACAAACATGAGTTGTTTTACTAAACCAATTGTTAAATGGGGTTATAAAAGTCATATTTGTGACTATAAATATTCATTATAAAGATAAAAATATTTACTACATCATAGTGGTTTTTTTATAAAATTTAGACATTAAATAAATTAAATTATTTATGACACCATGATGATGCAGCGATGACCTCATTATTTAATGATTTAAATAAAATGAAAAGATAATGTAAAATACAAGACCTACACATGTCAAAAACATATTGGATGGGTGTATTCATAACTATTATCATATGATCCTAGAAATATATAATTTTGGGACCTTTTAAATCTGAAAAGAAGTTTATAATAAAGTATCCTTTTGTAACATTCCAAGAGTGCCCCTCCTCTCCTCTTATAAAAGGCCCCCACCTCTACCACCTTACCCACACTTCCAAAGCCTTTTTATCAGCCAAACCCAGCACATTTTGTCTATCCACATACCTCTCTAACTCCTTGAATCCTCACTTTGGGTAGAAGTCTTCCCAAGGAATCCTTTGAGCTCAAATCAAAAAGAGTTACCCGTTTTAATGGTAGGGTTTTCTCTTATGTTCTTTTGTTTTCTTTTGCTTCTCCAACCCCCTAAAACATTTTTATTCATTTCTTTTGTTACAAATCCAGTATCATAAATATACTAGGATATAGTCTTAAGGATCTTTCGAGCTAAAATTACACACACCTACTTCTAATGGTTAAAGAATATTCTGTTTCCATGGATGGCGAATTTCTGCCTCATGAAATGATGATTGTTCAACACTCATATAACACCTTCAAAGGTGGCCATTAAGATGTCACTATATTTATATATAATATATAATATGTTTATTTTTTCCATAATCTTCTGTATTTTTCATTTATGTCATACATTTACGACTTCCATTATGTGTATACGCGATATCTTCATTTTAAGAAGTGCGGACTACCACCCCCTCAAAGTAATTTGATTCGTTAATACCATATGTGGTATGTATAAAGGATATATTGAATGATATTATATATGATAAAATAATTTAATTATAATACTATTATGTATCATTATGTTTTATTTCCATTAAATATGAAATATAAATGGAAGTAGCGTTCATGCGTATGTACTGCTTACCATCTCCATGAACGGTGCATTTCATTTCTTACCTCTAAATGATTATGTAGTATTGTAAATTCATGTATATACTGGATATATATGATATATATGATATATACATCATGAGTATTACTCTGGATATAATGGATACATGAACAACATGTAATTATAAAGAGCATATTTTTGACTCAAGTACCAATGATCGTTAAAATGACCATTATTAACTTAAATAATTACATAGTGTTCATGACATGGTAATAAGAGATATAAAAGGAATAATTAACTAGAAAAAAGTTTTTCAGAAAGTAGAAATGAACTCAAGTTTATTATTCAGGAGGTTAAAGAACAATCGAGTGAAGTCGGACGTGAGGTATGGGACTTTGTCTCAATCTCCTTTCATTGAGGCATATTTTTTTTTATACACAACTTTATTTTATACGGTGTATAAACCCCTTTGAATTTTACGTTCATTCAAAAAGAATCTATTTATACGAAGTGTTTACTAAATGTCAAAAGGAAAAGTTTTTTTGTCGTACGTATGTGGTGACAAAAACTTCTCCAACGTCGTGACCATTATTTGAGTTTCGGCTTCCTCTAAAATCCATAAATTTTTTTTTAAAATGAAAAAAAATAAATACCATGTATTAATTTTCTTTATTTTGGTTTTGGAAAGTGTTTTCATAAATTTATTATTATATCAATGTGTTGTATTGATATCTTGTGATTGAAATGTGGAAATTCTATGTTTCCTTTATGCATTTTTTTCTGATACGATTATATTATGGTTCTTGGGAATTGTTTTCAAGACGGGTGGTTCCATGATAAACTAAGGGAGGGTGAGCCCAATATAGATCTCCATTGCATTGGGTAACGTGAAGGAGTTAAACGTTGAGGTTTCTCTGAAGATATTTAGGGAATATACTGTGATGGGTATTCCAAACGTAACCAAGAGGGTTACTCCCTACGTAAGAATTTTATGAATGCCTCATGTTACCTTTATGTATTATGATTTCTATGATTTATTCATGATTTGATGAGGTATGTTAAAGTGATTATGTCTTATGAGTAGAGTATGCTTTCATTAATTCTTGTGTATACATGTACTGATGTTTCCTTTCCATATTTTTATATCCCTTACTGTGCTTTTTATTCTAGTCCCATGTTTTTGAAATGTTGTTCACAGGTCAAGGGAAGGGTATATGAAATGATGATAGTGTCAAGGAAGTGTCAAGAAAGAATCCATGTTTTATTTTAAATATGATTCCATTAATGGGAAAAAATGAACACTATCTTTTATTGTAACCACTTTGTTTAAATGTGGGATGTAATGCATGTTTTATGATATAATTATCTAAAACTCTAAACCTGAAAAGATACTCATTGTGTAATCTTGTAATAACTCAAGATTAAGTATGGTTTAAGGCTCGGACCTTATAGTTGGTATCAGAGGTCATTTTAGATAGCATTCGGAGTTAGAATTCTATTAAATGATTATCCAAAAATAATTTTTTATGGTAAAATTGAAATGATATAGATATTAAAGATTACAATGTTTCTTCATCTAAGACATGTTTGTTCATAATGGTTTTCGGCAGAGGAAACAGGGAAGCAATGCTAGGAAGGAATACAGAAGGAAATAACCATCCAAATCAGCATCCTGAGATGGTTAGAATTGGAACTGAACAGTTTGTTGTAGTAATGGCACAGTTGACTCAAGTGATAAATGGTGGTGGTATCCATGCACGAGATCAGCCAGATCAACTGCAGAGGAACATGTCAGTGGTGGAATATTTCATGAGGCAACATCCCCCATCTTTCAGAGGATCATATGAACATGTGCTAGCTGAAGGGTGGATTAAAGCACTGGAGAGGATTTTCGATGTCATGGGGTGTTCAGACGATAAAAATGTTAGTCGTTCTTTTTACCATTTGGAGGGTGATGCAGATCAGTGGTGGTTGATGGTTAAAAATATCATGGACACTGTTGAGATTGATGCTCTCCACTAGGATGAATTCAAAGGTATGTTTCATGAGAAGTATTTTCCTAAGGCTGTTCAGCTTAGGATGGAAAAACAATTCTTGGAATTGAGGCAAGAGGATGACTCAATGGATGCCTATGAATAAAGGTTCACTCGATTGACACGGTATGCTCCAAATTTTATCTAAGACCTTGATAGTAAAATCAATCATTTTTACTCAGGATTAAAGCCAAAATTTCAATGGGAATTAGCTTCTCGTGAGTTCAAAAGTTATGAAAAGCTTGTTCGATGTGCTGAGAATGTGAAAATGGAGTTTTCTGATGATCAAGTGTCCTATAACAACAAACAGAAGAAGAGATTGAGGTGGCAGGATAAAGGAAAGATTTATTCAAAAAATTCTGATGGTAAGAAAACTAAGCTTCCAGTTTGTGATAAATGTGGGAAAAGGCATCCTGGGGAATGTCTTCTGAATTATGGAATGTGCTACCGATGTGGTAAGATGGGACATTAGGCTCATGATTTCACTAAAAAAGATCAAGGTGATGGTAAGTCCAAATTTGATTTATAGTTAGTGAAATGTTTTAAGTGAAATTAGATGGGTCACTATGCAAACGAGTGTCCGACAAAGAGATTGAGTGATGGGAAGTAGTTCGACTACAAGCTGAAAGGGGTGGTGAAATCCTTTTCAAATACTTCAGCAGATGCCGGGCCATCAAATGAAGTTGTATCAAGTACCTTGTTTGTTTTTTCAGATTATGCTAGTGTGTTGTTTGATTCGGGGTCTACACATTCATTCTTCTCAGAAACCATTTCTAGTAAAATGGGAATACCATCTCAAGAAATAACTCCTGAACATGTTGTAAAAACACCTGGGGGAAATGTTGAGGAAAAAAGAATTTATAAGAATCTTCATATCCTTATCCGTGGAAAGAACCTACTTGAAAACCTTATTGTTTTACCTCTAGTAGAGTTTGATGTTATCCTGGGTATGGATTGGCTCTCTATTTACCATAATAAGATTGACTGTAGAGCTAAAGAATTTTCTTTTCAGAAGGACTTTCAGTTTGTGTACAAGAATGAACCCTTACTATTGATAACATATCAAGAGGCTGAGAAACTTGTAAAATATTGAATTTAATGTTACCTTGTACACATCGTGGAAAATAAAGGGACTATTCATATTAATGATGTGCCAGTGGTAAATGAGTATCCTGATGTTTTTTCCTGACGAGTTACCTGGAATAATACCCAATCGGGAAGTTGAGTTTACTATTGACTTAGTTCCTGATGCTAAGCCAATTTCAAAACTCCCTTATCGAATGGATCAAACTGAACTTTTAGAGTTGAAGGATCAATTGCATGATTTATTAGAGAAAGGTTTCATTCTACCTAGCACATCACCATGGGGTGCTCCTATTTTATTTTTAAAAAGAAAGATGGTTCTATGAGAATTTTCATTGATTATAGAGCCTTGAATAACATCACTGTTAAGAACAAATATTCTTTGCCTCATATCGATGATTTGTTTGATCAGCTCCAGAGAGCTCAGTTTTTTTCAAAGATTAACCTGTGATCGGGGTACCATCAGTTGAAGGTAAAGGAAGCAGATATTCCGAAGACCGCGTTCCGTACAAGATATGGCCATTATGAATTTTTAGTAATTCCTTTTGGGCTAGCCAATGCACCTACTGTATTCATGGACATAATGAATAGAATTTTCCATGAGTTCTTAGAAAAGTTTGTGGTTGTTTTCATTGATGATATTTTGGTGTTTTCTAAAAGTATAGAGGAGCATGAAAGTAAATTAAGGGTTATTTTGAAAACCTTAAATGAAATGAAATTGTATGGGAAATTCAGAAATTGTGAGTTTTGGTTGCAACAAATTTCTTTCCTTGGTCACATTGTTTCTAAAGATGGGATAACTATTGATTCTGCAAAAACAAAGGTTGTCGAAAAGTGGCCAAGACCCACAAATGTAACTAAGATTCTTATATTCCATGGTTTGGAAGTCTATTACCGAAGGTTTGTTAGAAATTTTTCACTGTTATCTAAGCCAATGTCTAAGCTGACTCGGAAGGGTGTTAAGATTATCTGGACAAAAGAATGTGATGACTGTTTTCAGGAATTGAAAAGAAGATTGGTGAATGATCTATTTTTGGCACTACCTTCTAGGAATGGTGAGTTTGTTATCTACAGTGATGGTTCATGGAAAGGACTTGGTTGTGTCCTAATGTAGAATGATCATGTAATTGTTTATGCTTCACGTCAGTTGAAAACTCATGAGGTAAATTATCCTACACATGATTTGGAATTAGCTGCTATTGTTTTTGCTTAAAAAATTTTGAGGCATCATTTGTTTGGAGTAAAGTGTGAAATATATACTGATCACAAAAGTTTAAAGTATATATTCACTCAGAAAGAATTAAACATGAGGCAGAGGAGATGGCTAGAATTAGTCGAGGATTATGATTGTATAAATCATTACCATCTGGGAAAAGAAAATAAAGTGGCTGATGCTTTGAGTCAAAAAAGTAATTCTTCATTAACTAATTTTCATTTGGAACGTGATCCTTTGGTTAAGGATTTGATGAAATTTGGCATAGAAGTTGTTGGTGCTGGATGTCCTTCTAATTTGTTTCAGGTATCAGTGAAATCTTCTCTACCAGACAGAATCATGCAAGCACAAAAGCAAGACAGTGAGATGCAGAAAAAGGTATAGCTGGTTCAAAAAGGTAAGTTGGCTAAATTCAAAATTGATAATGATTGTGTTTTGAGATTTGGGAAGAGATTGTGTGTGCCTTGTGATTCAAAGTTGAAGAGAGAGTTGTTATGTGAAGCTCATAGTTCTCCGTTTTCAGTTCATCCTGGCAGTACTAAGATGTATAGAGATCTTCGGGAGTATTACTGGTGGGATGGAATGAAAAGAGATATTGCTTATTTTACTGTGAAGTGTTTGACATGTCAACAGGTAAAAGTAGAGTGGCAGTTACCGAAAGGGATGCATCAGCCTTTACCAGTACCAGAATGGAAATGGGAGAATATATCCATGGACTTCGTTGTGGGATTGCCGAAGACACCTCGAGGTAATAATGCAATCTGGGTTATTGTTGATCGCTTCACTAAATCTACTCATTTCATTGCAATACGGGATACTTTTTCCCTAGATCAACTTTACCGTTTGTATCTTAAAGCGATAGTCAGGTTACATGGAGTTCCTCTCTCCATTGTATCTGACTGTGATCCCAGGTTCACTTCTAACTTTTGGAAACACCTTCAGAAGTCATTGGGTACTGAATTAAATTTTACTACAGCTTTTCATCCTCAATCAGATGGGAAATCAGAACGAACAATTCAGACATTGGAAGATATGCTACGTGCTTGTTCAATGGATTATCGGGGAAGTTGGTACTATCATCTATCTTTGGTTGAGTTTTCATATAATAACAGTTTTAATTCCAGTATACAAAAGGAACCATTTGAGGCATTATAAGGGAAGCAGTGTCGAACTCCAGCTTTCTATGATGAACTGGGAGAAAGGAAGCTGATGGGACCAGAATTGGAAGAAGAGATGGCAGAAATAGTTCAGCTGATACAGAAACACATGAGAACAGCTCAGAGTAGGTATAAGAGTTATGCGGATAACCGGAGGAATGATCTATCTTTTGAGGTAGGTGATCATGTTTTCTCAAAGTCGCACCATGGAAAAGTGTGATGCGATTTGGTAAGAAAGGAAAGCTGAGTCCAAGGTTCATTAGACCATATGAAATTATGGAGAGATTTGGATCAGTTTCTTACCAAGTTTCTTTACCTCCAAATTTATCTCAGCTACACAATGTGTTTCATGTTTCGATGTTGAGAAAGTATATTCCAGATCCATCTCATGTTTTGAGTCTAGAGGTAGTTCAGCTAGAAGAGAACCTATCTTATCAGGAAAAACCGGTACAGATTCTTGACCACAGGTAGCAAGTGTTACGGAATAAGGTGATTCATCAGGTAAAGGTTTTGTGGAAAAACTACATGATTGAAGAGGCAACATGGGAATCTGAAAATGCTTTGAGGGATAAATACCCCCACTTATTTCGAAAAATAAATAAATTGCGAGGAAACAATTTTCTAAAGGGGGAAGTATGTAACATATCAAGTAAGTAATGAATAATAGATATTTTTATCTATGTCTATTAATTAATTAGATAGTGTTTTAGAGGCTTAAAATGTGAATAAATCCAATCCTAAGCATGGAATACGCTAATATTTTTAAAAGATTGTTTTACTGTCTTTTGATGAAAACCATTTATAAATCTATCTTTTGACAATTTTATAAGCTATATTTGTCAAAATAAACTTATTCTTTATGATTGGGACATTGAAATTTACTTTGAGTAAATTTTTGGTATTTTTCCGATAAAGTTCATTTTTTAATGAATAGTGAAAAATGTTGTATTTTAATTCAAAACCACTTTTTAATCTAATTTATTTATATAATTATATTATCTTTTTAATTTTTATTTAATTTTCAATTAGAATATATTTTTTCCATTTAATCCAATAGTGGTCGTTATAATTAATTTCACATTGAAATTGGACTTAAACTAGTGTCAATCTTTTGATACCTTTTGTTTCATAAAAACATGCAATTTTCTCTGACAGTGGTAATTAATTATTAAATTAATTAATGTAACTTATATATTTTGAATTTTGTAAAATAGACATCTTTTTTTAATTTGGAATATAAAATATAGCTTAGGTTGAAGTTTTGGTATTTTTCTAAAAAACAACTATTTTTGATGAATAGTGAAACCACTAAGTAGTACTTTAAAAACTGATTTTTCGTTGAAATGAATTTTTACCACCTCTATGTTTTGAATTTCAAAAATCTGACATACATGGTTGTCATTAAGAAGTAATATTTGGTTCAATGGGATTAAATTTTTTTTGGTGAATAGTACCTTTTCTGTTTTTAATCGCGATTAGAGGTAATTAGTGTAATTTAAGGTAAGAATAATGTTTTAATAATATGAAATGAACATGAAACATGTCCTACACTTTTTGGATGTGTCATGGTCTAACATGAAAACCCATGGGTCGATTTTAGGGACCCCATGGAGCCACATGCATAAGATAAATACATTAATGCTTTTTATTTAATGTAAAAGTAAAAATGACACAAACATGAGTTGTTTTAATAAACAAATTTTTAAATGGGGTTATACAAGTCATATTTGTGACTATAAATATTCATTAGAAATATAAACATATTTCCTACATTATAGTAGTTTTTTTATAATTTTTACACCTTAAATAAATTAAATTATTTATGACACCATGATGATGTAGTGATGAACACATTATTTTAACGATTTAAATAAAATGAAAAGATAATGTAAAATATAAGACCTACACATGTCAAAAACCTATTGTATGGGTGGATTTAGAACTATTATCACTCTATCCTTGAAATATAAAATTTTGGGACCTTTTAAATCCAAAAATAATTTTATAATAAAGTATCCTTTTGTAACTTTCCAAAAGTGCCCCTCCTCTCCTCTTTTAAAAGGCCCCCACCTCTACCACCATACCCACACTTCCAAAGCCTTTTGCTCATACAAAACCTGCCCATTTTGTCTCTCCACATCCATCAATGACTCCTTGAATCCTCACTTTAGGCAGAAGTCTTCCCAAAGAAGCCTTTGATCTCAAATAAAAAAGAGTTGCCCGTTTTAAACGTAGTGTTTTCTCTTCGGTTCTTTTGTTTTATTTTGCTTCTCCAACCCCCTAAACTCTTTTTATTCATTTATTTTGTAAAAAATACAGTATATTCAATATACTAGTATGTTTTTATAAGACTATTTTGAGCTACACTTACACAAACCTACATCTAATGGTTAAAGAACATACTGTTTCTATGGATGATGAATTTCTACCTCACGAAATGATGATTGTTCAACACTCATATAACACCATCAAAGGTGTCCATTAAGATGTCACTAAATTTATAAATAATATATAATATGTTTATGGTTTCCGTAAGTTTCTATATTTTTCATTTAGGGCATTCCTTTATGGCTTCGATTATGGGTATACGCGATATCTTCATTTTTGGAAGTGCATACTACCGCCCCCTCAAAGTGATTTGATTCGTTAATACCATATGTGGTATGCATAAAGGATAGATTGAATGATATTATATATGATACAATACTGGAATTATAATACCATTATGCATCATTATGTTTTAATTCCATTAAATATGAAATAGAAATGGAAGTAGCGTTCATGTGTACGTACGGCTTACCGTCTCCATGAACAGTCCATTTCATTTCTTACCTCTAAATGATTATGTATTATTATAAATCCATGTATATACTGGATATATATTATATATATTATATATAAATCATGAGTATAACTCTCGATATAATGGATACATGAACAACTTGTAATTATAAAGAGCATATTTTTTACTCAAGTACCAATGATCGTTAAAATGACCGTTATTAACATAAATAATTACATAGTGTTAATGACATGGTAATAAGAGATATAAAAGAAATAATGAACATGACAACAGTTCATAAGAAAGTAGAAATTAACTCAACTTTATTATTCAGGAGGTTAAATAAAAATCGAGTCAAGTGGGACCCGAGGTATGGGACTTCGTCGCAATCTCCTTTCATTGAGGCATATTTTGTTTTATACACAACTTTCTTTTATATGTTGTATAAACCCCTTTGACTTTTAAATTTATTCAAAACGAATTTTTTTATACGAATCATTTACTAAACGATAAAAGGGAATGTTTTTTTTGTCGTACGTATGCGGCGACGATGACTTCTCTACCGCCGTGACCATTATTTGAGTTTCGGCTTCCTCTACAAGCCATAACATTTTTTTTAAATGATAACAATAAATACCATGTATTACTTTTCTTTTATTTTGGTATTGGAAATGGTTTTCATAATGTTTTTATTATTTCAATGTGTTTTATTGATATCTTTTGATTGAAATGTGAAATTCTATGTTTCCTTTATGCATGTTTTATGTGATACGATTATGTTGTGGTTCTTGGGAATTGTTATGAAGATGGGTGGTTCCATGATAAATTAAGGGCGGGTGAGCCCGTTATAGCTCTCCAATGCATTGGGTAACGCAAAGGAGTTGAACGTTGAGGTTTCTCTAAAGATATTTAGGGAATATACTGTGATGGGTTTTCCAAACGTAACCAAGAGGGTTACTCCCTAAGAAAGAATGTTTTGAATGCCTAAAGTAACCTATATGTCTTATGATTTCTATGATTTATTCATGATTTGATGAGGTATGTTAAAGTGCTTATGTTTTATGAGTAGAGTATTATTTCATTGATTCTTCTGTATACATGTACTCTTGTTTCCTTTCGATATTTTTATATCCCTTACTGAGCTTTTAATGCTCATCCCAAGTTTTGGAGATGTTTTTCACAGGTCAAGGGAAGGGTACATGATATGATGATATTGTCAAGGAAGTGTCAAGAAAGAATCCATGTTTTATTTTAAATATGTTTCCGTTGATGGGAAAAAATAAACACTATCTTTTATTGTAACCACTTTGTTTAAATGTGGGATGTAATGCATGTTTTATGATCTAATTCTCTAAAACTCTAAACCTGAAAAGATCCTCAATGTGTAATCTTGTAATAACTCAAGATTAAGTAAGGTTTGAGGCTAGGACCTTATACGTATTCTCCTTTATAATAAAAAATAACACTTATATCAGTAGTTCCAACTCCCAAACTATAATAAGATCTTGAAATTCCACTTCGTTGTTGGTGAGATCCTCTAAAAAGAGGATGGTATTTGGAAGAAAAAAATTTAAATTTGAAAATGTAAAAAAAATACTATGTCCAAACAATTGATTTTGGGATATTCCATCTATATTCCAATAAATTTTATGTGAGAACCATAAAACACATCACCCAAGTTTCTGGAATTTCATGAATATAGAAAAAACCAATACTCTGTAGACTTTTATTTAGTAGTGACTTCTATATGAAAAGATTTTCTGTGAAGAGACCATTCAATGAAAACCATTTGACCATCTTGAAACATATTATATGAATTTCATATTCCTGAATGATAACCACCCACCATGACATAATGATAGATATAATTTTATGGATAAGGATACATTTTAATGGTATAACATGATAGACTACATAGATATAATGATTTTTCAAGTTGTGTCTTAACATCTATACAATGGTGACAAATTTATGGTAATTATTAACATTGTATTATTATATTGTATCATTATCCAAAACTATTATTATAATGTATTAGCGATGGTTTTTCTTTTTAGAGCCCTTTTTATTATAAGAGGGCACCAAGTTTTCACCCCAATATGGATACATACAATATAAGAGGATTTACTTATACAATTTTAATAATTTTTTTTACTCATGTGGATGTATATGAGATAGTTGATAGCTTATTTAAAATCCATTTACCTTCAATTTTTGAGCCCCATTATGTTAAAAATGGTAATGGGTAAAAAAAATTCATGAGTAAGGTCATGATGTTTTTGATACTAGAGATGCATCCATATATCCCTACCAACACATTAAGATTTTTAGTTTGTGGCATGTAAAAGATTCCATTGGGTTTTATAGGCTAAACGTAAATAATTTTTTGGTACTAATTGATGTTGGAAAAAATTCTTTATGTCACCCAAATATGAAATTGTATGTGATTGAACAGCAGTCTATGTTGAGAAAATTTATTGAAGATTGTTTTGTGATCGCTGTAGTGATCACAATGTTTCTAAGTCTTGAATAAAATATCATCAATATAGTTTTTCACTATATTCTTTAGAGAATTCTTAAATACATCATTCATGGTGAATTTATATGTTATCCTAGAATTCGTAATGTTGATGGTAATTACTAAATTGATGTATAGCTCTTGGGGATCCATGAATGTGGAGGCATCATCATCTTCAGGGGATATCCAAGTCTATATATTGATGGACTACAGATACATGAAGGAATGTGACTAAAAAGCAATGGTTTTATAACCACTAAATTTATCATGTAGTCATCATATAAGAATTATCAGTTTAAATGATTGAAATAAACCAAAACCATAATATGCATATCATTCATTTTGAAAAATATGATAGTGAAAATATAGTATTTGGAGGACAAAAAAGTAATGATCAAAATAGATTATTGATACTCCTATTTACCTATATTTTACTTTCTAAAAACTCCATTGGTGATAGATGTGTATTCCTGAAGTACTTGAGTGTAATCATTGAGATCTTCTTTCACTTATTCCCCACTAAAAATGTTGTCAGAAATAGAAAATGAATGGTAATCTTAGTTATAAATGATGATATGGGTACATTGTAATGTCTTTTTAATGATGATGGGGAGTATATAAATTCAAAAACTTTCCATTAATGGGAATCATTTTCTATTAAATCAAATAAGGTTCTATATCATCTTCACTATCAAAAAGGTTAGAATATTTTTCAACATTCTGAAATTTCAGAGATAACCAGAGGGGATTTGATATTCCCATTAATGATTATAGAATTTTTTTCTTATAAATAATTATCTAGGTTCATCCGTTCATAAAGAAATAATGGGGAAATATTTTAATTTTGAAAATATCATCATTACTATAATTGCATGATTTTTTAGTCATAAATTTTTCCCCTATCATGTATGATATCATGAGGATGTGGGATTACATAATCATATCTAGAGATTTTCTAAGATACTAAGGATAGGAGAAATGTCAATTTAGTTGATATCATTGAAATGATTGAATTGATCCATTAACACACCATTTTAGATAGTGATTTGGATGAAACAACTGTGTCACACTATTTTTACTATCTTTGACAGAATCTGATGTATTAGACATAAGATTAAAGGGAGTTGAATGGGGAACTATTACTATATGATACTTTTACCTATCGGTTTATATAATACTTGAGACATTTATATTAAGATAAATGCACTACCATGTGTGAATGAATCCATGATATTCCATGAAAATCATTAAAATCTATATATGGATTAGAATAATAGAACTTAATGATGGATAAAATTCATCAAATTGGGTTAAAAAAAAATTTCATGATAGAGGATATTTCTCACTATTTTTAAAAAATTGAATTTCAGAGTAGGTGGTTTAAAATTAGTTTCAATGCTGCACAAATATTACAACATTGCAAAAATAATGATTTTGATTTTCAGGATATTATCAGTGATATATTAATGGATATCAATGTAATATAGTTTTTAGGAAAAATAATATAATATAATATTTCCTTGTATTGTTACATAACAATAATCATTTGTTTAATAGATTATAATTTATAATTCATGAAAAATATTCTTTGTATGATATATCTATACTATAGTAACATCAAACACAAACTCATGAGTTCATGAAAGGTACTCAATGAGAACTTCTTTAACATCCTTGAAAATATTTAGTATATAAATGAATTATATGATTGAGGGAACAACACAAAATTAATTAAATATGTCATTTTATTATTTTATGTGTGTTTTGTAGAACATACAGTACAATATTATTATTTGTACAGGATAACTTCCTATTCATCAAATAGTTTTCTTGGTATGATTGTATCTAAATAGGGATTAGATAACTAAAAAGTGTACTTATGATTATGTTGAGCCCATTATAGTACATGAATTTGGGTTTCTAAATTATTAATGTATTTAGTGGATTCATTTATTAAATTTAACGTTCTATTTTAATCTTTATTAATTGACCTCCAAATCATTTATTTCATCTTCCCTATACAAAATCATAATGGTAGGGGAACTCTAGTTCATATTATATCATTCCATCAAAGAGTTTAGTTTTAATAGAAATCATATATACATGAATATATTGTAATTTATCATTTAATGATAATTCTATTTGATGAGGAAGTGATATAATTCTGATGTTAAATGATAGTTCCTATCATTCTAGTGATGGAGTAAAGAAGCCAAGAAGTATTTTTACCATCCTAGGAAATGAAATTATTTCATCTTCATTCCCTTTTTTCTCTGTCTATAAAACCTATTATTAGGAGAGTAGATTTGGGTTGATTAAGATGCCAATTAATTTTCATTTATATAATGGAGGAAGTTAATGATACAATAGGTTAATTCAATTTCATCCCTAAGGATAACATATTCTTGTTTTAATCTTTTTCTAGTCATCCATTGATCAAAAAATTGCATGCCCTTACTTGAGATTTTTTTTTATTTTTTTTATTTTTTTGTAATGATAGGGAGACAAAATTCGCTAGTTTCATTGGGTTTCCCAACATGAATTTCATATAGTCTAATATATTATGGAGTATGACCTTGAATTAAACATCCTCCTGATAATGTTCCCACACATTTGATGGTATTAGAAAATGGGTGGTTGTAGAGGATGATTTCATTTTGTTTATTGGACTTCAAAGAATTGAGAAATTTAACTTCCAGGTAAGTGATGAATTACCATAATTCATTCCCTTTTCTGAAAAAATTCACTTCTTTAATATAATTCTAATTTTATAGAGGTCTCATATACATTACCCTTTCATTTTGGTGTTTTTTTATTTCTATTACGTAATGGGTGGCCCTGAATGATATCACATAGGTTTAGGTGATAGAGAATGCATCGAAGATTGTTTTAGAATAAATAATTATATTTTATTTTATCTAACACTCTTTTATTGATTAGCTTTTGTTGAACAGGTCATGGAATTTGAAATACAAATAATATCATAAAATATCAGTATGACTGCTAAAAATTACCAAAATCCTCGTGGTCATTTTAATGGAATTTGTAATATATAATACTCATCATGGAAATTTTGTATTGAAATTTAAATCAAAAACTATTGCGGTATTTTCAAATTTATGTTACATTTATGTCCCTTATGATTAGAAAAGATATTTGTTACCATATAATTCTCAGATAACATGTAAATATGGTTATCAAGAATCACATTATTTATCAACATTGATCTAAATTGGGAGATAAAATTTCAATAAATGTCTTCTAATCATGTAATAGTTCTAATAAGATGGTTTTTATAATATATAAATGTTGGCCTTTCTAGAGTTTTCATGAACCCTAATTTCTTGGATTCTTCTTTTTTACTTGTGTGTTTACATCATTATCCCATATTAATACACAAAATACATTAGTTTTTATCATGGTTTTTAGTTCATTTAATGATTTTTAAGGTTAGATTTTGAAATTTAGTGGAGGAGGAGTCTTGTCTATCTATCCATGATAATGATCAACTATGATGGAACTAGCACATGTGATGCATAGATTCAATTAAAGCATTGATGGTGCCATATTTTGATTACGTCTATGAATGGACATCTTTTGAGAAAATCAAAGGAATATTTTGGATTAGCAGAAAATCCTGAGACACCCAAGGGAGGTGCAAGTATGATCTGAGGTTTGAACACAAGAATAAAAATTGAACGCAAGATCTTGCATGCCCAATGAAACGTTAAATTAATTATTCCGCAACAAACTTCAAAAATGGGAATGTTTGATTAACAAAATAAATTCAGTTGGCACGCAAGAAGTGAAATGTCACACAAGATCTTCTACGCCTAATGCGATGTCAAATTTCCACTAACGATCATTCCACCATATGATCCACTGTAGATTTTTTCATCTATAAATAGAAATGAACCCCTATATTCTAAGTAACATTATTGAAGACAAACCATCTCTCTCGTGCATGAAATATGACCCCTTCAAATATCATATAAATGAAATGGCCTTAAGATAATTGATCATGTTGTGATAGGTCTCCCAAGGGTCCTCCTTTAGGTGGGCCCACTAGGGCTTTATCCTCGCTCACTTTCTTTTACTCTAAAAAAACAATGCACAAAAGATCCTTCTTGTGCCCAATATTTTTTTTGATCATTTCCACTTTCTCCCCTAACCCTGGATTTTTTTAGAAAACTTCAATATTGCATGGAACCCCTCCACTTGCGTGCATGACATCAATTTTTCATGCACACTTTTCTAAGTTCTCAATGTTTCACCCTTAACCCAATGCACCATGCCTAATCCCCTCTTCCACACCACACCTCTATCTAGTGCGCACTTCCCCTATGCGGCCCTCCAGTCTTGTTCTAAGTGATTCCATGGTCCCCCGAATGGTGCTTCATGTGGAATTTCCCTACATTGTGCTAGATTTCATAAGTACACTAATAGAAATTTATTCTTCACATATTCATGCTAACATAGACCCTTGAATGGATCACTCCACTAGCTTATCTCAAAATGGAATTGCTAGTGCCTTCACTTCACCAAGGGGTAATGTACGCCAGTTACGTATGTCATAGGGGTGAGGAGTTAATACTAATCATCCTATATATAGGAGGTTAAACATGCAAGCACCATCATCCTCAGAACATGATGTTAAACTATGATCATCTCCTAAGTGACAATCCCTGAGAGGTCTATGAAGGGGATCAGCACCAATGCCCTCTGACTCCCCTCTCCCTCTATGTTTTGTCTCCATGTGCACCTTCGGTTGTCTCTATGTAACCCCTGATACCCTTTGATGGGGTATTTCATGTACGATGGACTTATCTTCCTCATACATATGGACACCCTTCTTTCTCTCCAGGACTTCCTCCTAGATTATGTCCCAATCTTCCTCTCCAAGTACCATTTTCCATGTGTAAGCCCCACACTAGCTCTCATGTATGCACTTTTTATGACATGATCTTCATGTCTATTGACACCACTTGTCTCCCACACCAAGCATGACACACAAGGTTTTAGAGTAAGGATCAACCTTGACATCCTCTATGGGACTCTTTTGTGTGTAAGCCTCATTCCCCTATCTGCAGATCAATGTGAACATTGATCCTTTCTATTTTCAATCAAGGTACATAAGAAGCCTCCCTATGGTTCATGCCCATCACCAATTGGTCCCAACAACATAATGTCAATTCACCCTCATCAGGAATGATGTTAAACTGTATGACTCCCTTTCGTACTACATAATGTTAAACTATTTTCTTTAGTACAACATGGGTTTTTATCCTTTTCTTCTAGACAATGTAAGTTGGAATCATCCCTGATGTTCAACCCCAGACAGTAGTAAAAATCATTATCACTTTTATTGGGACCCATATCCTCAGTCCACCCCTTAGTGGCATCCAATCAATTAATAGGTCGGCTTAGTGCATAAATTCCACAATCAACCCATACTCTTCCATCTAAGAGCGACACATTTGTGATGGGATTCTAACCATACATATTCCCCAGAAGGTCTTCAAGTTTCTGTCATTTGTGTACACTATGATTTCATTCCCCATTTCTAAACAATGTGGACATTGATTTCCTACCATGAGGATATGTAGAAAGCCTCCCTGAGGTCCAAGACTATCTCTTATATCCCATCCCAGTATCTCATTTGAGCCTTCATGTTTCGTGAAGATCATTCCCTATCCTAGAGGTTCAAATTCATTTGGGACCTCATCCATGCACTCCATTGTCACAGTCCACCTCCATAGGTGTCCCATCGTGCTGAAAGAACTACATGGACATTGATTCCCTAATAAGGGGATAAATTGGAATATTCATTGAGGATCAATATTAGTACCTTCACATTCAAAAAGTTTTTTGGTTTCATCCTTATTAATTCAACCCGTTGATACTCCATCTATATCAATCATGATTTTACTCGGGCTACCACATCTCAATGAAATGATTCCATCCATATGGGTAGCTAACCATGTTTAAGACCCATTCATTTCATTGATCTTTGTAGTAATTAGGCCTCTAACAATACATAAGCCCCTACAAGTCTTCGAATTTATTTCCATCATATACACCCCAATCCAATGAATTTCCTTCTAAAACTACGTGGGTTTTGATACCTATATCCTAAACATGGTACATATGAAGCCTTAATGAGGTTCAATCTCAACCAATGGTAATCCATGGTGTCCCCTTTGTGTGGAAGCAATCTCCCATGTGACTCACCCTTTGTGGTGTCTAAAATACTCATCACGGTGTGGGACCTTCCCTTCATGGGACACATCATCCTAGGTCCATCATTATTGGGAGTTATGACCAATATGTATGATAGAAATTCATGGTTCATCCACATAGGGATGTACCCATATGATCCACTCTTGTTAGTGTTCTGATCATCCCAATCTGTCTCTTCTAGAAGATAATCTTGCGGAATTCCCCGTGTTAAAAATGGATAACCAAGGAAAACCTCAGAGACATGCCTCTAGCATATAATTCCCTACTTTTGACATGGGATGCCCTGGGTTTCAAAACCCTTGAGAAGCCCTATAATAATGGGAAAATTATAGTGTACTAGTGTTTCAGAGTCCAGACAGGCCTGTGATGCCAAATGTGACTACTCCCCTAATCGGAGGATCCTGCCCTTACTTGACCGCTTGGAATTTCCTCACAGAAGTAATGTAATTCACCGGTTCCCACAAAGATATTGCACTAAGAATAGTTTCATGAAAAATATCTTTATATTAAAGGGAGACCTATAATAGGTGATGACTTCCAAGGAGGAATCCCTATAAGGAGGGAGGAACATCCCTTTATCTCGTTTTGATTAAAGACTAAACATCACTGATGAAACAATAGATGTTTCCCGCATTTGGAAAGTCAGAATGAGGGGAAATAATTGTGAATCACCGACAGACAAATGCATGCCCCTTCGAATGTGTCATAAATAGCAATGGTGAAACCGATGTGAATGCTTCTCTTCAAATTGGGGATTGGTAGAATTTAGGGCATCCGAATATAAGCATGTCACCATATCCATATATCCAGCACCAGGTCCTACCAATAAAATATTGGTTCTTGCAGGAAAACCACTAGGATTTGGGGTAGTTGATCTCTAGGAATCCCAGTTTCTGTCATTGTCAGTGTGGATATTTCTATCCAGCGATGGAAGATTGAATGACACTGGGGAACTGAAAATCAATTTATTATTGTTTTTATTAATAACCGAATATTACGATTTGTAGTACCCAAGATACAACTACCGGAAACTGATCACATCCCACCCCCAGATGCAGGGGTAGGGGAAATAAAAATGCTCCAATCTCGCATGACTTCATCTCTCTTGTGACAACTTCCATGATCAAACATGTCAGACACCCACATCCCATCCCTCCCTCTGAATCCATTCAACAAAGGGAGATTAATACTCTTTTCCTCTGTTTTGAACATGAGGTGTAATCTAGATAAGGGATATGATCTATCAATACTTGGAGGCCTCTATGCTTTTTCAGCACTGCGGCCCCATAGGGCAGTCCCAGAAATCACTACTCCCCACTCAGACCTTCAATAGCTTTGGGAGCCTCTCCCCGGAGTGTCCTTATGACTCGATCCTTTATGTAGACAATGTAAGGTATGTCTGAGTCCTCCTAGATAGGATTTTAGCTAAGGAATTTATGAGGAGGGATCCCAGCTAGCTGCATCATTGTCAGTAGTTGGTCCCACAGACCGAGGAGTAGGTGGTCCATACCCCTGCTCAATTGGCTGACCTGATGTCAACATTTGGTGAAATCCCCTGAAGATTACCTTTTGTGGGAATCATCTATCATGACTTCTGTGGCCCGAGCCACCACATTCATGTGCTATTGTACCCCTTTTGTTGTTACAGACCAAGGGAACTTCCCTCTCCCAGAGTAGTAGTGCTTCCTTTCCTGGTCCAAAGTGTGGCACTAGCCACCTCACAAGTAGGTTATGTTTATTACCCTGGTCACTGATAAAAGTATCATCCATTTTAGGCTGGATCATGATGATGATATCCATTATAGATTTCCTCCCCATACCATCATCAGACAGAGTGGATGTCCTCCCAACTCTTTCATCTCTCATGGAGATCCTCCCCATGCCACCATTATCAGCCCGAGCGAAGGTCCACCCTGTCCTACTAACAAACATCATGAAGGTCCTCCAAATGCCCTTGGTCACATGTTGGAAAATTTTCCCTACCTACCATGTTATCAACAAGAGGATCCTCCATTCGCTATCACCTACCATTATGGAGGTCCTCCATGTCTTCTTATCAACTCCCATGGAGGCCCTCCGTAATTTATCGATGCTCATCATAATGATCATTCCCATATCTAGTATGGCCAGTAAAAAGGACCTCTTGTACCACGAATTCCAGAGACGGTCAATGTCAAGGTCCTCCACATGATACGAATGAAAACCATGGATGTCCTCCCCATGATCTTTCTAGCTGCCAGAGAGGTCCTACCCTCCAATACAATCTCAGTCATATAGGTCCTTCCCATGTCCATTTGACATATTCCCTAGTGCTCCTCATACCTCATCTCATAAAATAAGATATACTCCATATGTAAAAGATCTACATATCCCTAAAGAACTATAATGAGGTTAGAGGGAGGGTCACAACCACTAGATGAATAACAATGCGAAGCCTCAAATCCCAATCAAGCTTATCAAATTTTTAGATAATGAAGTGGAGTGCGATTAAATGATGGATCCTTCACCCCGATCATTTGTGTCACGGACTGGGGTGGGAACTAGGCATATTAGACTCATCCTTCCAGAATGTGATGTCCACAAGTTCCATGAATCCCTTCATAGATACAAATATGAGGAGGAAAATTTGGACTCTTTCCAGGGACATTCCATGAAATCCATCTTATTGTTAATAGGATCATTCCCTACCTCTAAATGTGATCAAATAGTGTTGTTTTGGGGACCAATAGAGGAAGAGAAATAGTATGAACCAACACCAATGACTGTATACCTTAAGCGAGAATTAGTATTCATTAGTGTATCATATATATATATATATATATATATATATATATATATGTTAGTGAAATATGAGCATTCTCTGGAAGACATCCCAAGACGTAGCGGTTTGTCATCACATACACCATACTCTCTACAGACCAATTCACCATTATAATAGATTGCTTCAGTGATTTTATTTGTCCCACAACCACCCCCAGTCGAAGAATGGGTCATCCAAGGGCCAGATCCTAAGTCCATGCCAAAATGTTTATTGGATATTCACATGGAGGGACATTTCCCAGAGATGTTCTGTCCAATTTTAATGGAAAAAATCAATGTTCTAGAGTCCCTCACCCAGGAAAAGGTTACATGCATGATTTAGAAATTAGGTAAAATGCATTTCCATCACCTTCATTGAATATTGGTATACCCCCAAAGTCCGAAACAACTAGAAAATAATTGGCTAGCAATGTCGCCTAGTTGAGTTGGTTGCACTTCCTTTCTCTTAGCACCCAGTGTCACTTATTTATTATTAGACACATCTGCAAAGATGCATTCAGAGAAATACAGTGCTCTGTAGAGGTATTAAGGAGGCTTCCCTACATGTCTAGATCTATATCGGGGTGTAGTATGCTACACTACATTTTAGTCCTTCATACACCAGCATGGTTCAGCTGGTGATGTCAAGGATATTCTTTCAGGGGTCATCACGATAAATATGGTCATCCCAAATATATACATAAAAGGGGAAGCCGATACAGTATATGGAAAATAGGAACATACCACTGGGGATTACATCACAGTCCATACATTTTAGGTGTCCATAGTCACCAATAATCACCTTTTCTTGTCCATACCACACCTTCTAGGTCATTGCCTCTTGGTCAAAACCCTAGAAATGGTAATGAGCGTGCTGGGACAGTCAGGATTTCTGATTTGTCTAGTTCATTCCAGAAGACCAAAGAGGATACTGAAAAAGCTGCACTACATCAGAAGCTCGATGAATAGAAAAATGTAGTTTATGAGCTCCTCGCCGAATGCCCCGCATAACAGAGAACAGATTATAATGTTATTAGATTGGGTATAAGGGGTAGGCACAACTTCCCCTTCGAGATTTTCCCACAGCTGATCTTGGTAATATTTTCCATCTAGATAGATTTGAGGATTTAGTTCATATAAAATTTCCATGATAATCATCAATAAATATGCCTCACCTACGAGAGAATCCTCCTCAAGACTAGGATCGGGTTCCCCTAGCCGCCCCATAGATCCATCTGGTCACTCCATAGGTTCCTCCACTAGCCCATTGGGTCATTCTGCCAGTCGTTCCATGATCTGTTCATCACAGTAACTGCGTTGGAGAACCATCCAATGAACTGGTGGGTAGGAACCTTCCCCAAGACCTGAATCCTCACCAGGATGATCTAATGGATACTATTATTTCTCCCCTCATGGCTCTTAGAACTCATGAAGTTGCAATCCCACCTGACAACAAGCCATATCCGCCAAGGAAGGATGATATTCTAGCACCACTAGGATTTGGTAATACAAAATTCTCCACTTTTATCTAGATAGGTGATCCGCTACAACATTTGGCCCAAATAATTTCTTGGTGTGGACCCATATTGGGAACTATATCACAATAAGAAGATGATAAGATCCATTGTTTCATACAGACACCGAAAGGACCCACATTCTTCTTTTATATCCTGCTACACAATGTTTCCATAGCTAGTTTGGAATACAATCAAAAATATTTTTTTACCAGTTTAGTTACACCACCCAGAAAACAAGCATCACTGACCTCTTCAAGTTCAAGTAATGGCCAGATGAATGAGTCACATACTTTGTCCCCAGGTGGAAGGGCTTCAAATATTCCCTTGATATGTAGTTAATATAGGAAAATATTTTAAGGATGTGCCCATGGAATGTTTAGAATGATATGTTCCCTTATCTCATAACTTAGAATATCCCTGGTGGGTTATGGGATTTCTATGAAAAATCTAAACATTTACAAGAATCCTTGTAGTATGACAAGAAGGACCCTCCATGGCATCATGCAGCTCCTACAAGAATAACCTTCAAGGATTAGAACACCATTGTTGTAAAAATAGAGGCCCCCATATTGTTGGAATTGTTACCAAGAGAGCCACCTCCACAGCCTCACTGAGGACCACCACCTCAGGAATAGCCTCCATCTTCGCATCACATACCTCAGAATCAGAAGGCACCCCCGTGTAACTCACCATAGCCACCTATGGGAGATAATAAGGTTCAACCTATTCATATGGCTCTTCCATCCCCTTATCAGGGCCAGGCTCCTAGATCCCTTTCCTCATATTAGGGAAACCTATCACACTCTTTTAATGAGGCTCCGGTTCTTAGTTATTTTCAAAGTGATTTGGACCAGGGAATCATACAGTTTCTAGAATAAAAGAGGCCCAATGTGGAAGATCTGACTAATTTCCCCAATTTATCCCTATATCACTAGTTCCTTGGGAACACCCTCGAAACATTCTATGTGTTTAATGAATGGATTCATGACTAATTTAATAACAACATAGTCAGATAGGTTCCAACCTCGAAAAAGGTGGAATGGGTGTCTATAAAGCTTGATAGTGATAGTGATGGTGAATGACATAATGTTTCTAACTGCGTGTCTCAAAACAATGACAAATGAATAGATCACATGGTAGTCTCCCATGGCTATAGTATTATCCAAGAAAATTTATATTGGCTCAAGCATCCACAACTCACTACATGACCTTCAGTAACTACATCTACATCAACATCTTAGTTTTCATCTACTCAGGGGTGTAAGCATTGATGAAATAAGGGAAAAATATCCCTAACTGTGCCAAATAAATCATGCACTCTAGGTGATTTTAAGCCCCTAGAGATAAATATATCCTTGATAATCCACCCAAAAAATGAAGGATTCTTCATGTGATGACAATAAGTATGCTTCGGTTAATACCGTCGAACTGATAAATGCTTACATGGTTCCCAATGACAAAGAGTTCAAGGAAGAAACTCTTAATGTCCCTAGTCGATGCCATCATCAATGAAACCGTGGGTATTAGAACTGTAAGAATGTTCCTTATAGTTCTCCTGGCCAAGACATGCATTCCATCGGGACCAGATAGTAAGCCTAGTGCAGGCTCAGCATGATCAACCTTCTCATCTGATTTCATCATATTTACCTCCACTTCTGTTTCTATTTCTTGATCAGACAGAGCCACCAAAACAATGCTATGATCAACCATGTTCCATTTTTGATGGACATAATTCATCTTGCCGTCAGCCGGTAGTCACTCTATGCGGTTCAACTAGAGAGTAGTGGGAAATTCCCAACATCAGTTAGAATCTACTGGTTCGACCTAATTTGTTTATCATAGCCTTTGCCACATAGCAACCTCCTCCAGACCAACATATCCACATGGCGTGGAAGTATGATGCTTTAAAGAAACATCTCATGATTACTAAGAGTATCTTTATCATCAAGGCACTCTGCATGTCAGTAGATATTCCCAAATCCCTTGCAGAGGCATTATGAATCCCCCTCCAGTTTGGGACCAAGGTAGAAACCATAGAGTTCTTCCATAATGAAGGAGTCGAGCATGCAAAGTGTATGGAAATCATATTATAATCAGGAGAATATGAATGTAACCCCATACAGGATCACATTCTCCTTTTCTACATCATTGTATAGTTCAATGGCATGGAGTTCAGTCGTTTTCTCATCAAAATTGGTTCTGGGATCAATATTATATTGATCTAGATGCTTCTTAAGCTGGGACATTCTAAAATTGACATGAATCCCTCTGACCTAAAGATTCAATGTTATAATAGGATTGATCCCACACATGTTGACAAAATCCACCTGAATTCCCAATTCGGTGGACCATATTATAGCACAAATATCATGGTTATCATTCAGGACAACACTAAAAACACATTGATGGGTAGACCATGGTTCCGCCTACATGTGGAAGTCCCTTTCTCATATCACCAATGCCTCAAGTACTCCATTAATGGTTGAGTGGTCCTAATCCAAGGTGATGCATCTCCATTTTCTTACATTGAGGCCCTCTATGTATATGTCGAATACTATAAGGGCATGGACAAAAAGATTAATTCAAATGAGGTTGATCATACTACCATTTTGGTTGGGCAAAGATACACATTAATTACACCAACATTCACCCAATTCCCCTGTTGGGGTCCACGACCCGTGACCTAGTACACTATTTTTTTCATCTCTGGTATGATGGTAAAGCTCGTTAAATATTGAAATTAATGTAAAAATATAACTTCATACTCTTACATGAATCATGATCGAGTGATATGAGATCCCCTCACCCCTATAATGTATCGAGATGTTTTCCCCATGGAAACAAATATATGTCATATTTGTTCTTCTATCGTTCTAGGATGAAATTACTCAACTGATTCACCATTACTGTTTTGATATTACTAAGAAAGCCCCATTGGGTCGAAGGACTAATGGAACCAGATCATAAGATTTCATTTCTAGGATTTCATTAGCATAGGAGTCCCCTGATGAAGATTCCTCTACTGATCTGGTTAGAGCCACCATTCCGTCAGGATTTTCCGACTCAGAAGAGTTACATCGTACTGATGATTCTCATTCCATGGATGAATAAGAGGATTTAGGGGATGCTCCTACCTCAATCGAGGAAGTCGTATCCACAACTATTGATTAATTGGTATTGGTGAACCTTATTGCCAAGTTAGATCTAACACCAACACTGATTAGTGTATCCAGGGCTGAAAAAGTGCCAGAATAGTTCTCGGATTTTCAGTAGTGGCATCGAGAGGTATTAAACTAGAGACATGATGAGATTCCAAGACTTGATCCTTAAGTAACCATTCACATCCTCTGTCTCCTGAAAAACCATTGTGGGTTCAAATAACCTCCCATGAAGCTGCACCCCTCTCACGGTGCCATGCTCAAGGGTGAAGTTGATAAGCTCATTAAGGCCAACTACATTAAGGAAGTCCAGTACCCAAAATTTCTAGCCATGATCATTACTATCTTAAATAATAAAGAATAGATTAATGTTTGCATTGACATCCAAGATCTCAACAACTATTGTTCGTAGGATGATATTCCATTTCCTACAATATAGCTATTGATCGATGCTAATGCTGGATTCCAAGATCTATACCTCATGGATGGGTATTTTGGATATAATAATATATAAATGGCCCCTATGGATTAAGAATACACTTCATTTAAAGCATCACAAGGTTATTTATATAATCATGTAATTCCTTTCTGTCTAAAGAATACATGTGTTATCAATTAGTGTTCCATCAACCGCATGTTCAAGCTGATTATCGGGATGTTGGTGGATTGCTATGTGGATGATCTAGGGGACAATTCCCACAAGAATTAGGACTATCTTAGTGATCTTGAGAATATTTTTTGATTCCTCCATTCCTTCCATCTGATGATGAAACTCTTGAATTGTGCCTTTGGGTTTTCCTCTAGAAAGTTCCCTAAATTTTCTGTCAGATACAGAGGCATCAAGATAGATCCATAAAAGGTCAAGGCACTCACCTTAATTCCACCATTGACAAACCTCTATGATATCCAAGGGCTTCAACGCCACTTATCTTATATAATGATTATTTCTAAATCTAGATTAAAATTGAAATCCTCTTTCCCATCTCATGATGAAAGGTGCTGACTACTAGTGGGATGAGGAATGTAAGGCTACCTTTGAGGAGATCAAGAAGTACCAAATGAATCCTCTTTTTCTAATGCCACCCATTTCTAGAAAGTCACTAGTCCTTTACATGACTTCCTTGTAATTAAACATTGACTCAATTATTTCCAAGAATAAGAATTAATGAATATAGAATATTTTATAGTATCTCAACTGCATACTCCTCAATGTAGAGACCAGATATTCCACTATGAAGAATAGCTGCCTCACATTGGTATTAACCTTCCATAAATTGCAGAATTACATAAAACACCCTGAGATATAGCTAGTGTCATGTATGGATTCGTTGATGTACATTTTCAACTGCCCCATGTTGATAGGTAGTATAGATCTGTGGGAAGTAGTCCATCATTAGTTTTACATCAGGTTTATTTTGTAGAAAGTTGTCAAGGATCAGGAACTAGAAAACTTCCTTACTTACAATCAGGCCCCTGTAGAACAGTATATGGATCTTGATTTTCTAGATGAATCCATCCTTTCAGTTGATCAAGTCATATAGTTTTGGTATATTAAATTTGATGGCAATTACCAAATACCTATTATATGAATACTCAATGATCACATATTTAATAGAGTGGGCCTAGGGATCATATTTACCACACCTTCACATGCTATCCTACTCTATTCATTATTTTTGTTAGAAGGTTACAATGACAAAAATGCAGAGTATCAGGATTTAATCACTAGTCTTGAGTTGACCCTTGAGATGGATGTTCCCCATTTTCATGTGAAAAGGGAATTAGATATAGTTATCAAGAATATAAATGGTGACTTTATCACCCGGAAGTTGGATCTTGTACCTCTATTAGAGATCACATTCCAGCTAATGGCCTAGTTCCCTTCTCCGTCAGAGATCATGCTTGTTCCCCGGTCATAGAACATCTGAGCTAATGCCCGAGCCAGACCTGCCATGTCTCTTGCATAGCCTGACTAGGAAAACCACATTATAAACATGGAGCACTAATGAGTCATCACTCACGTCACTCTGAATGACGATGATATCCCTTAGGTAAGCCATAAAACCACCAGAGAATCCATATCGAGACCTAAAACAACCCCTCCTATAGTGGAAGGTACCCCTAATTAGATGATTCCCTTTGTTGAGTACCTCCAACATGGTAATCTCTTGAAAGACAATGATGAAAGTGAGAAAATATGATGGCATTCAGTGAAGTACACCCCCAGAGTGATCCAATTCTTGAGAAGATCCTCTACAAATGTTGGCTCGATGGAGTTCTCCTTTGTTGAATTCAAGGAGATGAGATTTTCTAGGTTATGCCAGAAGTCCATGCCAGTTCCTATGAGGCTCATCATGTATGTCTAAAACACTCTCATCATATCTGGAGACTAGGATACTTCTTTCCCACCATGATCAATGACTATATCTAGTTAACAAAGGGGTTCTATCCATTCCAAATCAGTGCCAATATTGTGCATCCACCACCTAAGACTCTTTATACTAACAAGTACTCTTGTACCATTGTGGTATGGGGACTCGATGTTATAGGACCTTATCCACCGACAACAGATCTCCAGTACAAATAAAACCTGGCCTCCATAAATATCTTTCCAATGTGGTTAGAGGAAATTCCTCTCAAGGAAGTTAAGGAATGATCTATCATTAAATTGGTGAGCACCAATATAAATCACTGATTAAGAGTCCCTCACACTATCTTCACCATTAACAGAACCAGCAAATGGGAAGCCGAGTTGATGAAACTGTATGCCGAGTACAATATCCGGTCCAACCACACTTCTCGCTATCATACGTAAGGAAATGCATAGATCCAGGTATTCAAGAAGACCCCCTTTGACATTTGAAAAAATATGGTTGGTAAAAATAATAAAATTTTCCACAAAAACTCCACAACATTCATTGGGTTTGTTTGATGATGACTCGTATTTCTTCCTAGGTGATTCCATATTCCCTGGTGTACAGAACTGAGGCGATCTTCCCCATAGAAATTCAATTACCATCACTCTGGACAACCTTCTATGATCATCAAACACCAGAAAAGATAGCCCAGGTCCATCTAACTAAATTAGCATCCATCAATGGGAATATTTTTTTTCTATGCATAATCTGTAGAGGCATCAGAACAAGATAGACATGTCTCTTAATAAAAAAAATTTCCTCTATTATTTATTACAAGGTGACACAGGTATTGGACTTGATAATACCAATGATACCTAGAGGGAATCAACAAATGATGGAGATCAAATGAGAGGGAACTTATTTCAATCACATGGTTTACCCCAACAGTGCATTCTCTTTGGTCACTATAGATGTTGAGGGAATTACACCTCCATCCAAAGAAAAATTCATCAAGCAGTACTTCACATGAGTGGTTCATTCATCATGAACGATGATAAACTAAAAATGAACCGAGCTCTAAGACCATATACTACGACCTGCTCACCCAAATGTATGATAAACATCATGCGGTAAACATACCTTGTGGTCCGAGCTCCATAACCATATACTATTATCACTTTCATCCTTACTACAAGGCATTAAAATCTCTGAGTACCACCACGCTTCATGAATCCCATAATTTGTGTCTCCATCATTTTTACAGATGAAAGGACCCCCTAGTGGCCCGGTCTCATGCCACCTTGGATAACCTAGATTTTTGGGGAAATGTCCTGAAGGATCTCGAATGCCATTTTGACACAAGTCTCATGTTCAAATATGGTCAGCGGTCGATGCTCAATTTATTTTTCCCATTCTGGGCCACACGATTTGGATAGTGTGTTATGAACACGGTTAGTAATAATCCCAAATTGTTATTTCCATCCCTATGGTCTCCCAAATATCATGTGTCGTGATTATACTTTTTCTACCCTTAGGTCCAAACACATGACATTAAATTTTTAATTTACGTTCTGATCTCTATGACCTTAAAATAATATATCCATCATATTTACCGCATTATTTTATACTAAATGATATTTGAATAACTATGTATGGCTTGATTCCTACCATTGATGGATTCATAAGAACACACATACATTTTTTCTTCAGGTCTAGCCCCTCAAACACATCCATCTCTTTGGTTTCCCTATATAGATTTATGTCCTCTTTGAGGGATGTATGTCCTCTTTGAGGAATGTATGTGGTGTGGTGTGGACTTTTTCTCCATTCACATTGGGTTTAAAACAACTGTACTATGTGACCCTCCCTCCAAAACATCCTCTTTTACCTTTCTTGTTTTCTACATGCCGTTAAATTGTACGGATTTCAAGAACTATGTATCAATTTATTCTTATCATCATGGAAGAAGTAGGAATGCCTGGACATTTCATCTTGGGGTTCAGACCTAGGTCCCTCTTACTTTTCTGATCCATTGGCCCGAGGATCCCTATTTAGATTATGCATTTTGTGGAGTGTGATTTTCCTATCATAATTCATGTTAGGTATTCTTTATCATGCCATGCACATTACTTTTAGAACCTCATTATTCTACATGTGTCCAATCTATATGATGTTGAACTATGTTTCATAATCCCACATGGCATTAAACAGTTGCGTCTTTATCGCATGATGTTAAAGTGCATGGGCTGGTCCTATCATACAACCATAAATTACAACACTATCATCCTGGTCACACGAAGGAAGAAAAAAATGTTGCTGTATTGTGGTGTCCTCACTTGAGAGGGCATCATGTTTGGCATCAGTCATCCACCATGCTATTTTTCAAGGCCAAAATATGGTTTGATTCATGTGGGGATGCCCAGATTCTCTATATTGGGTTTTTTCTACAAATAAAACCTACCCATGATGAAGAACAGATTGGATTAATCAAATTCCTCTCCTATCAGTGCATGGGTCAGACCTACATGATAATAACCATCAAGAAATATATGTGACTTGATTCATTTCCTTACAATATACATAACAATTCATAGTAACCTCACCTCAGGTCTATATCCAGGTCCCTCAACCTTTTCTGAACCCTTTTCTCAGATCTGTTTGGGATTCTATGGTGTGGCATGGGGCCTCCATTGCAGGATGCGTAGGAATGTCTGAATATTTTTTATTTTTGAGTCTAGACATAGGTATGACAAATCCTACCTCCTTTTCAGCCCCTTGTCTTGGACTGTATTGGAAGCACATGGTGTGGGGAGGAATTCATTGGTCACCATTTATGTAAGGCTTATAATATCCACTCCATGTACTTCCCTTTGGGAATTTCCCTTCCATTATATTTTCTATACCGCATGACATTAAACTGGAAAAAATCATAAATTACTACTTGTGGCTTAATCCTTCCATTGTAGGATATGTAGGAAATCCTAGAAATTTCATCATCGGGTCCAGCCCCAGGTTTTGAAACCCATTTCCCCCCTTATTTTATAGACTTCTCAACCTCTATTATGCTTCATCAATGTGATCAAATGCACTATGTTTTAGTAATTCGAGTGTGGGGTTCTGGACGGGCATGATTTCATCCATTTCTATGATTTATGTGTCCCTACATTTGGGTTTCCATCAAATTTCACATCTGAAACGACCCCCCCCCCAATGGTATGGAAGCTCGGTCTTCTGACTCACCTTCTATTTTGAGCCAATGTCTTAGGGGATTTCAGATGTCATTTTTTGGACTAGTTCCATATTTCAAATATGGTCAAAATTCAACACTCACTTGTCTATTCCCATCTTAGGTCACATGATTTGGATACAATTCATGGAATATGGTTAACAGATTTCATCCATCTTCGTTATGCCATAAATATTAGTCTAGTTATTCACAACCCTCTCCACCTCATTTGGTTTAGGTGGAAATTCGACCCCCATGGTGTTATCCCTCTATACACATTTTGACATTGTGAGGGAGAATCAAAATTGTGGGGTTATCCTTGACTCTTCACCATTTATCCTTACTGAGTGTCCCATGTTTTTTGAAGGTCTTCTCTCCCCTAGATTCCCACACCAAGCATAGCTCAAAAGGGCCTAGGGATTAATTCAAGGTTTATGACCTCTTGGAAGAATCTCACTTCCCAATGGTCTGAGGACTATGACCATAATCTAAGATCCCTTATGGCCTTATCATACGATACTAAACTATGTTGTCCTCATCGAAGTTGTATAATGATAAATTTCCTAGCCATAAGATGTCTTCACTTAAAAATAGTTTACCATTTTTGGTATAGCCCACATATCATACCACTATTAAGAACTATGTATTTCTTGATTACCATCCTTATGGGATAAATATTAATTCCCAAACATTCTATTTATTGTCTTACCACTTCACCATGAACCATATTTCACCATATTATCCTGAGTTTCCTCAGAAATATGTGGTGTGGTGTGGAATTTTCCAATCTTTATTTACATTGGGTTTGTAATAGTCACACCATGTACCTCCCTTGAAAATATTTTCGTATTATTCATCTTTACTGCATGATGATAAATTGTATGGGAATGTCCCACACACATGACATTAAAAATGGAACCTTACAGTGTTAGCTCTATGACCTTGAACAATGATTCTTACCATCCATGTTCACATAATGCTAAACTGTGTAGAAATTACGATGTTTCGTGCTTAAAAGAATGTATCTCCCATTTGGTATAGGCCGCCTTCCATACCTCCATAAAAAACAATGTGTGGATTGATTCCCATATATATGTGATACGTAGTGATTCCTGAATTATTGTTTGTGGACCATCCACAACCTCCTTCACCATCCTATCCCTATTATCCTGGGTTGTACATGGTACAGTGGGGGCCTTTTTGGTCCACCTTCGAGTCAGTTTGAAATAGACATGCCATATGCTTCCTTTGAATGTACCATTCATTTCACTTCACGTATCCCATCATTTGGATATCAGTTATCTATCACTATATAAGGGAACCCATAATGGTATGGATGCTAGGCCTTATCACTCTCCTATCGACATGGGGTAACACCTAGAATTTTTTTGAACAAAAATATGATACAAGTCCTACGTCTCGAATATGATCTGAGGTTGACCCTCATTTTTTGTTCCCATTCTAAAATAACTCACAATATATGTTGTGTTTCAAACATGGTCAATAGTTATCCTTCATCTTCACGCTACTCCCATTACATCCCAGACATTGGATGCTCTGAAATGCATGTTTAATGCCCCATTCAATTTTAAGGATCCTCGTCCCCCTAGTGATGTCAGTCAATTTATTTGTGCATGTCTAGTAGGGATGTTGGTTATTTTTATATTTTACCCAACCAAAATTTTCTTTCCACGATTTCATGCTCTAATTATATGGGTATGGCCTGAAAATGCATCTTTTTTCCTATACTAATCATGGATTATGTAGGCTTTGGGGTTGTAGTAGGGTAATATCTATATAAGAGTCGTGTGACCTATTGGTCCATCCAAAAGACCTTAAACTATGACACTATCATCCTCATCAAATGATGTTAAATTATTCTAAATAAAAATAACTACAAAAGGATTGATTCGTACCCCTACAAGATACATAGAAACATTCACATATCTTATCCTTAGGTCCATCCATTGAGTGGTAAACTCCCTGTCTCAGCCTTCATAGCCCCGAAATACTATTAAGGAATGCGTAGTGTGATGGAGACCTCTCTAGTCCTCCTTCACATCAGGACATTAACTGCAAAACACTTTTCTCCTTTTGGGTACCGATGTCCTCAGTGTAGGAGTTTAAACTATGACACTACCCTGAACTAGTGCAGGATGCCCCATGGTAATTATGTGATGCATTGGATTCCTTACGAGAGAGGATTTCACCCACCAGTGTTTGTCTCTAACCATGCTATGTTTAATAACTATATTTGGCATGATTATCATCCTTATGGGATATGTAGCGATGCCCAAACATTTCACCTCAAGCCCAGCCCCCTGATCATTAACATTTTTAGTTATTTTTCCCTAATCATGGTCTAAACTCTATATCCTTAATCTTGGGGTTCCTAATCTATGTAACATGACTTTAAACTGTTGGTCAAGGTCCAGGCTGTATGTCCTTAAACTATGTGCAACTTCCGGATCATACAACGTTAAACTATTCCATCAATTGTCCTCACCATATGATGCTTGACTGTGTGCTTATTTTTCCCATTTACATGATTTAAAAATATAGACCATCCTATGTCCTCACCATTGAGATCCCTCCATGATGATGGCCTGATTTTGGTTCGGATCGATACGCTCAACTGATGAATTTTTGTCATTGGGGAGTAATTTTATGAGTGTTGGACTCTATTAAAATGGAACATCACTCCAACACATTCCATTCATGCCCCTTATTCATATCATCATCTTCTTCCACGTATAAAGGTACCCCCTTACTGTCTTGGTACCATACTGCTTTGTCTGACCTTCTGTCCTAGGCCAACACCCTGGAAAACATTGGATGAAATATCGAATTAGGCCCCGTGTTTTCGAATACAATCAGAAGATGGACCTCATTTATTTGACCCCATTTCAGTCTATCACGATATGTATACTTTGTTTTGAATATGGTCAATAGTTATCCTCCATAATCATGTTGCCTCTCACTATGTTCTAAATTAATGTTGTTATGATTCACGCTTTTCATTCACCTTTGTTCCGATTGATTCTATCACTCCTGGTGTTATCCTATTGATGTACTGGAGCATGATGGGAAAGGTAATTTTGCATTTTTAATAGCACTATTCAATAGTATGAACCCCTATCCTAGTACCCAATATACTATATAGTCTTCCGAGCCCTGAGTTCCCAACAATTGGCTAGCACTCTCATGAACGAAGTGAATAATTATGTATTCACCCCTTTTTTCACATGAAGCAAGACCCATGTGAGCATAGGGATTGATCATTGGTTATTTCACAAGATATGATTGAGATTCACTAATTAAAATTAACAAGAAAGAAGTATGTCCATGCATGCTATTAAGGATGAATAAATAATTCAGAAAACAAGTAAATTAATTTTGGCCAAATGATGGCCCTTATTGATCTACCCCATTAATAGACTCCTCCATTGCTACCAATTAATGACATGTGGACTCCATGATTGCCTCCCACTCCTTGAACTACATTTATATATCAGGATCCTCGGAGTAGAGCTTATTGGATCTAACTTTCATTCACCTTTTATTGGCATATAATTCAATCATTTGATGGACTGCCGACAATGCTTGCTCTTACACATCCACCAAATAGGCTTTTTTCTATTCAATGAGGTCAGATTGGCTGGCGATAAATGCATCTCTTTCATTCACATTATCTTCAAGTAAATAGGCTTCCTACATATCCTTAGTAATCTTATGGATATTCTCTTATTCATTTCGACAACATGCAATATCAGAGCATTGGATACTCTCTCGTATCTTCTCAACCATATAATCCATTATTATTATATGAAGACAGTGAGCATCCACCGCTCCAATGTAGATAATGTGTATCCTGGTTCAAAGTGACCCCATTCGACTTATCCATTCTTCCTCTTATTGACTATTGAATGGTGTGATGCACTTCCATGCCATATGTCAAGTCATATGAGTCTCCTTGGCCATATCTGGATTAGAGTCATAAATATCCTTAGAATCTGTAAGATTGTACTCGGAAAAAATAACTAGGAGTTCTGTGTAAGGTAAATTTTCTGGAATCATCTCTTCTTTAGTGACCTCATCCCTTCAATAAAAGTTCTCTACCCTAGAATTAGTATCACACAAGATTGAAGTTTCTTGAACATTGGGTGCAAGTGCTGGGCTGGTTTGAATGAATGGTTATACAAAAATTATTGTAATCACTATTAGAGTTCCCAAAAATATTCTAGAATGATAGTATTTCATGCCTCCAGTATTGAAATCACTAAATTATTGATTGATATCTTGGTCAGTCAAGACTTATATTAAAATATTTTATCATGAAAAGGTAGAAACATACAAGAGCCAAGCATAGCGGTATCCAGTTCCCGAGACACGATTGGTTCTTCCATCGTAGTAGATCCCTTAGTGCTTCTTAATTCAAGGATCAGCATTGGATCCTTATGAATGGTGGGAATATCCTGATACTTCGATGAATTTATTTCAACCCCTCCATCTGACTCTCTAATGATCAGTTCCAATGGGACCATCCATCAGCCCGTTGTAGTCGTGGTCGATTTTCTACCCTACTCGATCCTAGATGCAGATTCTTGTATATGTATTTACACATCCATGGGTACATTATCATTCCCTAAAGAGGTATCTTCATATATATCATCGTCGATGTGTTCCGGAAGAGGGAAAATTTTGGTCAGTGTATTATAATTATGAAAAGATAAAGACTGATGGAGATTAGAATGGAGCCTCACCTTGAGTTGTTAGAGATGTTTTGCATTAGAGCCTAGGATATCTCCACTCTCACATGGGGTTCCATGGTAGGGTGTTGTCCCCAAGGTCCCTCACTTCCATCTTTCTATTCTCCCTTATCACAGTCTTCTTCTTCTCCCTCCTCCTCCTCCTCCTCCCCTTTTTATTCTTCCTCATCATCGTCATCTTTAGACATCAGTTTTTCCAGTTCATGCTCACGGCCAAGCATCACTTTCATGAGAATATGTTGTTCTTTATACCACCCCCATTGGAATGAATAAACATCCATGGCTGTCAAGAACACATTATGACGATGAAATTATACCTCAAATGTCACCTGGATTCACCCTACGTCTGCTAGGTCATTCCCATTACACACCGGTCTCTTCCATAGCTCTTCAGTAGACATCGATTATCACGAAATTATCCATGAAAACCATAGATTTAGAAAAATAGTGTCAGTTTTCATCTTTATAAGATGACTTAATTGATTCACAAGGGGTTCCCTTACTAGCCCATGAGGCCGCCCATGGGACCACCTCTCTTCAATAGGTGGATGTGTATCCCATCCTTGGGATGATCTATATGACATATTTCCATCCTACGCCGTTCCAACGCTCTGGCTTGTTCCTGGTCTTACTTCCCTAGAAATATCTAATCTTCTTCCTCATTTTACAAACTCCATGATGGCTACTTTGATTTATCGAATGCGTCCACATAGAATCACTTCTGGATACTCCGTTATCCAATGGTCTGTATACTTCGTTGATAGGAAAACAATAATAGAAGTTGGGGGAAATCTGATGACTTTAATAAATCCAGAAGTCATGAACGTGAGCCACAATTGGTGAAGTATTCCGGGATGCCGCTCTTCCCGAACCGATGTATACACTTTCTTTGGCATCTCCTTCATGCACCCAAACTGCTTAACAATCCTTGTCGGGAAAACATGTTCATAAAATATTTTACATCAATCCAGGCTACCAACACACCGCCCCTGATGCTTTGAAGAAATTCCCTCTACTCTATTGGGAATCACCGATCATCAACCATCTAGCCAACTGTGGTCCAAAATTGATAAAAGTTTATGTGGTTTAGGTTTCTGATATTGAGTTTTATCACCTCCTCATTTTTCATTTAGGTCCAAATTCCAGTAATATTTTGTGGGGATGGTCACAGACCGTCACCTAGAGGGTGGATGGAATTGAAGAATTAATACAAACCACAATGTGCTACAACCAAGCCACAATGAATATGGAATGATCCGCATATTCTCTTTGGAGTACTTCCTCTACAGAAATGCCCCAGAATACTATATAGCCTATCAGATACCGTCACACCCAAATTGACATTACTCTTGGATGCCATGATTTAGGCTATCCCCATCATCATTGGATGAACTCCCATTCTCATGTCCCTCACTGGCAGCAGCCACCCACATAGAAATGTAGAATGGAACCCAGCATATGATACATTCAGGTCCTGGATTTCATTTATGCTGATGCCCTATGATTGGTACTTTCTTACTTTTATTACTATCCAATATGATCATACCTTCCCCTTTTATGACGTGTTCTGTCACTAATTCCCTCGGCCTAGAATTTTCACTACCTTGTCCTACATTAGAAACAGACTAAACCATTCCAAAGAAGATATGTCCTTTTGGATGTACATGATTTCATGTTCGCCTTGACCACCTCCAATAGATTCCATGATAGGATATGGGTGCACGTTCTCTCTCCCCAAATGTACTCTACTCGAAGGAACTCATTATTAGGGTACCCTTATAGGAAAATCCCCCCAATGTAGTAGATTCCCCAAAGAATGATATTGATATTATGTTGGAGGAGATGAAATATATTTGTATCAGAGGACCTCCAACTGAACAACTTTTGTTCCAGGTCTTCCTGACTTTAGAAATGGAACATCGATGTCCACGCAGCTTCAAACAACCCGATACATTGTAGCTCTTCCCTGAACTCCTTGCATGTCTGGAATACCCTATATGTATAGCCCTATTTGTTCGTAATGTTTCCTCCAGACATGAATTCCCATTCCATCCAACTTTTGGTCTCATCAGTAATGTTACTTCATAGGGTGCCCTCACAGTGAGTTTGAGAATCCTTAAGAGTCAGATCACTCCCCACAATAATCTGGGTGTTTGGTTTCAGGATGTAAACAACCATGTTCTGTGATTCGCTGGAGGGGTGACCATTGAGCATGATGTTTTATTCTGAGTGGCTATCCTCACGTGTTACCCATGACCGTGACATGTCGGCCTCGAAGCCTAGCATCAACACCTCTTCTAGAATATTGAAGTCCTATATAAGCATATTGTTACTAAGAACTCAATTCATTGGATCCTGGATCAGAATACCAGAAAACATCTGATTGTCAGACACGAATCTTATCACATGATGAATCTAAGTGTTTTTTATCATCCGGGTCCTCCTTTCAGCAACAACAAATTCCAACACAGTGTTGATCTGTTGAGCATCCACTTCTTTCAAGACTCAAAATTGACTAATGGGTTGGTATGAAATAATGTGATTTTGGTACATAAGAAAAATGAATGTGTGCAAGATGGGTGTAATCCTTACAATATATATCCATTTTATGTGGAAATATTAATTTGAAATAGTGTGAAAGAATATGCGATATCGCTCCTGGCGTCGATCAAATTTATCATCTTTCACACAGAAATGTGGAACATTTGTGCATGAGAGGAAAGTTGCCTATCACATAATAAAGTCAAAGTATGGAGCATTGGGCCCCCTCATATATTTATAGGCACAATACATAATCTTCTCATGCATGGAGGTGGTTTACGAGTCAAATGGGAACTCTTGTATGCACCGACCATCAGGCATTGAACTCTTCTGCATTTCCCTTAGAATCTAAACTTTAGGTTCCCTTTTTGCTCATATTTTTAGGGGGAAATATTTTGGTGCGGAATTTTAGTTAAGGATATGAATGGATTTTTTTTTTAAAACCAAAGGTATATTTTCGATTACTGGATAATCTCGGGACACCCAAGTTATGTTTGAAAAAGATCTGAGGTTTGCACAGAAGATTATAAATTGTGCACAAGATCTTGCGTGCCTAATGTGACATCAAATGGATTATTCATTATCAACCATCCAAAAAATAGGAAATTCAGATACAGTAAAGAAATTAAGTAGGCACACAAGAAGGGAAAACACACACAAGATCTTCTATTCCCAATCCGACATCCAAATGCAACTTTCGCGCATGCCACCCTATGCACCACAATAGAAGTTTTATTTTATAAATAGAAAAAACCCCACATTAAGGTTCCTTTACCAAAGATAGATCATTACTCCCATGCAAAAAAAGTGACCCCATACATGACTGTATGAAAGGCATAGCCTCAAGGTACTAGATCATGCATGACAGGTCAACTAGGTGTCCTCCTTTAGGTGGGTCTAATATGGCTTGATCCTCACCAACTTCCATTTACTCAAAGGAAACTAAGAAAAAATACTTCTTACTCACAATATTTTCCTTTGAGAAGTGCCTATTTATCCCCTAACCTAGGATTTTTCTTCTAGACATCAATCTTTCATGCAACCCATAATCTTGCACACATTCCTTCAATCATACATGAACCCCTTCCTATGGGCTCCATGTTTAATCCTTACCCAAAAGAACAATGTATGGGACCTTCTTCTCTGAACCACCACTATATTTCAGAAACATCCTCCATGCAATCCTATTTGATTGTACAAAGGGATTTCATGATCCCCCAAATGGTGATTCATTTGGGGTTTCCCTGCCTTGTTATTTTTCTCACAAGCACGTTAATGGATATTTCTTTTTCACATAGCAACTCTAATGTGGACCCTTCAACAAATCACTCAAAAACCCCATCTCCAAATTTAATTTCTGGTGCCTTCCTTCACCATGGGTAAATGTGCAGAAGTTATGTAAGTCATTGGGTTTAGGAGTGAATCCTCATTGTCCAAGATGCAAGGCATTAAACAGTGAAGAAACAACTCCATCACCACATGACATTAAACTGTGATCATCACATAAGTGACAAGCCCTGAGAGGACCGTGAAGGGTATGGGAACCAGTGCCCTATCACTCCCCCGTCCATCTATGCTGTTTATCCAAGAGAACCTCAATAAATCTCTATATAACCCTTGAAACCCACTAATTGGGTGTGTCCTGTATGAGGGGCATATCCTCCTCATGCGTAATCCCCACACCAGCTCTCTTGGAAGCACTTTTCACAACATAATCGTTTGGTCTATTGCTGCATCTTGTATCTCACACCAAGCATGACTCACATAGGAATAAAGTTAGAATCATCCCTGACATCCTCTATTGTCCATTTAGGTGTGTATGCCCTATGCCCCTCTCAGCAAAACTATGTTGACTTTGATCCTTTCCCTATTCAAGAAAGGTACATAGGAATCCTCCCCGAGGATCAAGCACCTCACCCAAAGGTCCTGACCACTTCATGTCGGTTCACCCTCGTACGACATGATATTAAACCATATTTCCCCATTTTGACTCACCTGAAGATAAAATATAGGCTTTCAAACTACGAGGGTTTTGATCTTTATCTCTTAGATATGGTATATAGGACTCCTCCATAATGTTCGACTCCAATCACCGGAAAACTTCATCATCCCATTTGTCAGGACCCACATCCTTGGTCTGCCCCATAGTGGTGTAGATCAATTATTGGGATGTATCAGTGCATAAGTACCTCAATAAACCCATACTCTTAAATTCAAGAGTTTCCCTCTTGTGATGGGATGCTAATCATTCCACATCCCCAACATCTCTTCAGGTTGATGTATTTTGTGTACACTTTGATTTCATGCCCCATTTCCAAACTATATGGACTTTGATTCCCTACCATGGGGATATTTAGGAAGCTTACCAAAGTTCTAAGACCATATATCATGTCCCATACCAGTATCTCCTTTGAGCCTTTGTGGTTCTAGAAGATCATTCTCTATCCCAGTGGTTTTACATTCTTTGTGCCCCCATCAATCCACTGCATTATCACAGGCCACCTCCTTAGGTGTCTTCTCACCCCAAAAAACTACGTGTACTTTGATTCCCTATCATGGGGAAATGTAGAAAACCTATTTGAGGTTCAAGAACAGTATTTTCTCAATCACACTAGTTTTCAGTTCTATCCCTAATCATTTCACCTTTCGATACTCTGTCAATATCCATCATGATTTTACTCAGGAATCCACATCTAGGTAAAATCATGACATATATATAGGAATCTAACCATGTGTAAGAACCATGCATTTAATTTCTATTTGTATCACTCGAGCCTCTAACCATGCGTAATCCCCAACATGTCTTCGAGCTTTTTTCGGTCATGTACTCCATGATCCCATGACTCAACCTCTGAAACTATGTGGTTTTTGATCTCTATCTCCTAGGTAGGGAACATAGGAATTCTTTCTGAGGTTCAATCCTAGGCAATGGTAAAACATGGTGTTCCCTTTGTGTGGAACTATTCTCCCCTATGACTCATCCTTTGTGGTGGGTAAACTAGTGTTCACAGTGTGGAACCTTCCCTTCACGGGACACACCATCTTAGGCCCATCCGTATTTGTCATTCTGGCCCATACGCCCAGTAAACATAATATATGATCCCACCTAGGTATGTACCCATAAGATCTACTCTTGTATGTTTTCCAATCAGTATTTTTCATCTATGTTAGATGTTAAACTCATCACATACCTCATGTTAAACATGGGAAGATAAATAAAACCTCATTGGCATGTCTCTGACATATAATTCCCTGCATTTGACATGTGATGCCTTGGGATTATGTGCCCTCTAGAATCAATATATTAAGGGAAAAAACTTTTTGTACCAGGGTTTTTGCATCTAGACACGCCATCGATGCCCAAATTGACAACTCCCCTAACCGAAGTTTGATGTCCAGACCTAAACCCTTTGAATGTCCTGACAGAAGTAGTGTAATTAACTGGTGTCCACCAAAATATTGAACTAGGAATAGTTTCATGAGTAATGTATTAATATTTAAGGACGAACCAGACTAGGAGATGAATTCTTAAGAGGAATCCATGAATGGAAAGACCAATAATCCATCATCCCATTTTGATCAAGGATAATTCATCACTGACAAAGCGATAGATGACTCTCGCAATTGGAAAACAGGAATGTGGGGAAACACACACTCTTCCTCTATAGACAGATGCACATCCTAGTGAAGGCATCAAAAAAAGAACCCTCATTCATTATAGAGTATATAAGATCTACATGAATAGTTTTTTTAAAGACAGATGAGTAAATGAAATAGGTGGGTCCTGATATGGGATGTTCACCCACATATGTTGTAATATATTATATGCAACTACATGGGGTGGATTTATTGAAATGTATCTAAATTCTACCCTTAATGATGGAAATACTATTATTATTTGAATAATGAGTTTAAATACACTTATCTCATGATCCTTGTTTTTTATGGTTGGAGTATTCCCTCTTGAGTTGGGTAGACATATCATGTTGGGAAAGATCCACTAGATGATAATTGTTTGTATCCTCCTATATTATTCATTTCATATGATTCTTTACCCTATGAAATTTTGTATTTAAGCTCTTTAGTTTCTCAAACGCATCTTCATATTGCGGGATACTCTCTTCAATGGTGGTAGACCCAGTTTCCATGGGTGGTGGATGGGATTTGGCCACACTCTTCTCATTTTTTAGCTGGATCTCACTAGAGGGGTATTAAATTTGTGTTTAGTGGTTTCATAAGGATCTAAGTATATCACTGATAATGTTTTGAATTAACCTTATCAAGGAAATAAAAACAGGCTGATTTTTATAAAGAAAATTCCCCATGCAATTCTTATATAATGACATCATGTTATGAGTTATTTATTGGAGAAATGAAAAAAATTTCCAATCCATAATATAATACAAGAATCATGTATTTACTGGAAGGTTAAAAATAACTATGTCTCTTTGACTAGGTATTATAAAAAACACAATGTTCTTTTCTATTCATTTTATTGATGGATATCTTTATCTATCTTTCTCTATGTGGATTTAATTTTTCCCTATGATACCCACATGATTTATTTTTAAAAAATAATCTATAAGGATTCCCAAATATCTATTAAAAATAGAATTCCAATATAGAATAAATTATTGAACAATAAATGAAACTAATAAGGAATAACATTCATTATTTCCACTAGAATGTATAAAAAATTACCATGGTGGGAGGAGGATGAGAAAAATATTCAACATATAACTTTGGGATGGGGTTGATTTAGTTCCACCACTATTTTTTTGCAGCTATTGATTTTGTCCATTTTATATTTTTTTATACATCCCGAGCATGGGACAAATGTTGTGCTTGTCATGCGTATGTAATCCATGTTTACCCTTATAACACTGCTGAATATTTGAAAAAATATTTTCAGGGTTAAGTGCTGAGTCAACATTTCATTATAGGGCTAATAGATCATCAATGTCGATATATTAAAAATATTAAATATAATATATCACATCCATGTTGTTTTCATAAAATAATTCAATACATATAAACCGGGGTTTTAAGAAGAAAAATGCACCCACTATTAAATCTAAAATTTTGGGTTTACCCTAGAAATGATATAACCTTTGTGAACATTTTTTATTTTGATTTAGAGTATTCATTGGAAAAATATTAAAAATGAATTTATTACATAATTCAATATTTACTATTTTTCCATAACCTAGTAATCTCATTTCTATTAACATCTAGGAAAAAACATATAGATTAGAACACCACCCTAATGATTAGACATAACTATATAGGAGTGAATTGGTGGATGATAACATAATCATGGATCAATGATCAGTTTGGTAATAAGATCATCATCATCAATTGAGTTCTATGATCTATTGAATTACATAGACATAGAATAATTCTATTCCATTGTTCATTCTTCAAAAGAGATAGTAATTTAATTTTATTGGTTAAATCCATGTTTTTTATTATCTAATATCAAACATTAATTAATTACCTTATCAAATTAATTTATGTGTTGATATTATTTAATGAAATATTTTTATTTCTCTTATAAGAAAAAAAAATGTGATATTTAATTTCAAAACTAAATTAATCATAATCCTCCATTACATATAGTTTCCATCAATGAAGGTTGAATGAAAAATGACCAACATTTGTTCTCACTATTGTGTTTTTTGTCCCCACCCTCCATTATTATTTCATAATTAATATTTTCATTTGACTATTGATTTAACTTTATCCAAAACTAATTTGATGTATGAATGATGGGATCCATTAATTATTGTTGCGGAATCAATAACACGAATGTTGATAAAATATTTTTGTCTGTAATGATGATTGAAACACAATGCGAATCAATATTGTTAATCTATTTTGGTTTTGGTGAGAGAGGTTTTGGAGGACTGGCAATGAGGAGTAATTTGAGAAAATGGTTCACGGTATTTGGACACTGGCATTGATGTGAGTTTAGTCAAACCAATTGTAGAATTTTTTGAGATTCTCATGAAGGAATCAAAACAAATAAGTCCACACGATTGATGAAAAAACATACTATACTTTTTGGGAAACCCTAACACAAACTATGTGAAGTTTGGATGAAAACTGGCCTTTTTGAACCAATACTGAAGAGGCTATGGTTTCATGTTGAGATAAATATAAAAGGATATTTAAATTTTTCAAATACAGTGTGACCCTCGATTAATGACATGGTGTGTTCCTCAAGGTTACATGGGTATAAAAATAGCTAGGGTAATAGGAAAAACTAGAATAAACTAAAATGACTAATGTACATGGACATGATCGTATTGCACATGAATGGACTAGAGGATATGGAAAGGAGAAAAACCATGAGTATCACTTTTTTAGAAGGAAATTCCACTAATTATTTATACACAATGACTACCACTTATAGGATACATCGGATCCCCTCATTCTCTTCATTCTATATGATTATTAGTAGGGTCTATCCCATTGGTTTAACCTTACGAGGGTAATGTGAGGAGTATTTTCCTAATGAAATCATGAGTGATCCCCTATATTCATTAATTCAAGATAGGGTCATGTATACCTCTATGTGGAAAAATGAATTCTTCAATATTATTCTTCCCTAGGTTATGTCAAGTATCAAGACAGTAACTTCTAGGGTGTGTGATCCCTATCATAGTTGGTTTTTCCAAATAAAATTGGGAATCCACTATATTACCTATGTGAGAAACATTATATTTGTCTATAAATCATCTGAGCTCCAAAATATATAAGTCATTAGTGTGGTCAATGATCATGACCTCTGAGAATAATTCTTTAAGATTTAGAAAGACTATAGGAGCGAGTTCCCTCAAATGAGTGTTACCATAAATCATCAAGTGGAATCATAGGATAGTGACGTGGAAGTGATATTACATTGGGGTTAGATGTCCATATTTGGGAATATCAAGGATTTTATATTACTTTCTTCTAATCTAAATCTTTTCATGCTTCATGTGTGGTGATTTTGAGGTGTTCGGTTTCAAATTTTTATACTCACACATGAATGGGGTATTCTCACATGTTTCATGTCTTATGCTAATGATAGTCCATTCAATGGATTCCTATGACAAAAAAGATAAATTTTATCATTTTTTTCTAAATATACCACAAATGATTCTTGTAATTCCATATTAATATCATTCCACCTTTTTATCTGAAGGTTATACTCTTGTATAGTTTTGGTGGGCAGCTATTTGGATATTTTTATTCTCTAAAATCATGCCATGATGTAATGTGGCACTATTATTATACATGAATATTGAGTTTAAATTGTTCTTTTTTATTTCATCATTTTATTGGTGGTATAAATGTGGTTTTTATGGTACCATAGTCTAGAGCCACACATGTGTGTGATAAGACTACTCGGTGCTAGTCCCCATTTCATATCCTATGATGGTGGGATTGGGGAGTAACCCTTACCTAGCCTCCAATGAGGAGGTACTAGGTGATTTTGGTTGTGACAAAGTGGAATCATTATAGGTCATCATAGGTCTAGATTTTGGAGATAGTGTAGCTATGGGGATTGGTTTGAAAATAAGGTAAATGAGGTTAAAGTCTATTAAATTTGGTTATCTAGGTAGAGAATATAGTTATAGTGTAGTAGCTAACATATCCATTCCCAAGGTCTCTGATAACCTATTTGTGGACTTGGTACATGTAAGAACTGGTTATAAGGAAAACATTGATACATATACCATATATGAATTTTTTTTTGGATTCCGTGTCCTTGATTCAACTACCTATATATGATCTTTGTCTTTGGTTCAGCTTTAAATTTTTAGGATGCATCCACAATGATAGACAACTAGGATTCCATATTAGAATCTTGATGATGATCAACTTAATGACGATTATTTATTTTAAGGGCATTCATAAGAGGTGGTTCCTTTAGGCAGGTTGACAGTGTTACCTCTACACATTTAGAAATTGGTGATCCATATAAAAATGAAAGATGATGTGAATAGGGTAAAAAAAGCATGAGATCCTGAATAAGAGCCCTAAATATTTTGTGGTTATCTATACCCCTAGATAACAGAGGACTAGTTCAATGTAGTTGGCTGAGTTTTCAGTCTAGTTATGACTACCCCAGATCATATGGTCTCATTAACAATGTGTTGTCTCCATGGCTCTATAAATAAATATTGGAAATTTGTGATGCAGATACATGATGATGTGACTATCACAAAGAAATATTTTCACCATTTCAGAGAAGAGTTATACCCATTGATGTTGTGGAAAGTACATATTTAGTAATTTCATCACATTCAAAAAATGAACAAGTCAATCACAGAGTATGTTAAAAGTTTAACTAAACTCTTTTGATATACCATAGATATTTTTTGTGGTTCATAATTTCAAGATAAGATCATTGAGTATTTCCTTCAATGAGATATCTTATAAGGTGTGGTGCCTATTTTAATTCCATAATATTTTGGTGTGGTTGAGTGTGACTTGGTTTTTGGTAGATTTATAACTAAGAATTATCTAATAGTTCGTTCTTGTATTTGAAACCATGTAGCATAAGCTTCACTAGATAGTAATTGATGGTTGACATAGGGATCTAGGTGTTCATGGAATATATAGACATATTGAATGGATTAGGGGACATCCCTCCAGAAATCTAAAGATAATTCCAATAAGATGAGGGAGAATAAATAATAATATTGTGATAGATGTTTATATATCATGTTTTATTACCTAATCTTCCATATATAGATAGAGTGATAGTTTACGGACTACTTAGGAAGTAGGAGTGGATTAATCATTTAGTCCAATAGAGAAGTGGATGTAAAATATTAGCTGGGAGAGTAGAGGTAGGTGTTCAAAGATTTTATTTCATTCTACCACCACTCCAAGGAGTTCCATTCCCTCATCTTGGTGTTTGTGGTTAGGTATATGATAAACTAAAGGAAGTTTATGATTGTCATCTGTAGTCTCCATTAACGATTAAATGTAATCTTTCTTTCTTCTATAGATTATAAAATGTATATATTGACACAGGTGTGGGAAACTATTTTATTTTCACATCCCCTATTCAGGATCTATAGATTACCATGATGGTTTTAGATCAACACTTGCATTTGGAGACACATATTGGGGGAAGATTTTGTGATTGCACACTTTTTTCTGATAGTTTGACTGAACTATTATAGGAGAAAGTTTCTTCGTGGATATTGTTATGGCTATAATGAGGCCATACAAATCCATTCTTGGTATGAACTACATCTCCATGATCTATGAATTGTTTACTATTATAGGAATAGGAAGTGGTTTTTATGAGTAGGTGAGACTATGATTTCTTTAATTAGAGAAATTTAAACATAGGAAAATTAGGATAGGCTCATACATAGGATGATACAATCGATTACTCATCAATTGTCTAGTATTATACATGTAGAAATGGATGTCATGATCATTTAATTTCTGATAGTAGTGGTTTAGTTTTAGGATGTGTTCCCTAAATATGTTTCAATATTACCTCCCCATAGATATATTAATTTTGGCGTAATACTACTGAAATATCCCAAGAAATATTGAATTTTATTCATCTTTAAAAAAAATTAATTTAATGATTTTTTTCTAATTGAAACAAAATAATGTATTTTTTAACATAAAATTGAATGATTTTCCAAAATACATTTCAATTGTTGTTTTAAATATTCAAATTATAATAAATATTAATTTTTTTCTATGAATTGAATATGATTTTATAAATATAAATGTATTATATTTCAATTTAATATAAGAAATAAACAATCTAAAATACATTTTAATTAAATACCTAAAAACTATTATTTATAGTAAAATTCAATTATTATTTTTAATGTTAATAAATAATCCCTTTTAAATATATTTATTATATTTTATATGTTTATTTTAGAAATTTATATTTATAAATATGTAATGAATATTAATTTTTAACATATTTATACTAATTTGTAACCAATGTTTTTTTAAAATAATGAAATGTATACAGGTAGTAATACAAGAACTGTAAATATTAATGAAAATAAAACAAGATATCATTATATAAATTTAATAATTATTTTTTAAAAAATGAAATTTAAAATATACATTTATGAATAGATATATTTAATAATATATTATTATATATTTAAAACATCATTATCAATTTTTTCCACCCATTGAAGCCAAAAGGTCCAGTCCTTTTACTATATTATAGTGAGAAAGCACAACCCATAGGGGAGGGACATCCTTATAAGGTAGATGGTGGAATGGGAGAGCCTTCTTGAGATGACTAGTGGATCTATATCTCATGCAATGAGAATTTTTTGGGGAGAACATCTGTATGGTTCTATGTGGGTTGGTGCGACCTGTGCGCCCAATAATTCATGAGTTCTATCTAGGTGTTGACCCTATGTTCCTTTTCATGAATTGTAATGAAAATATGTCCTAATATTTTTCATTCCTCGACCATGTGCTATTTTTATATGGGATTGGAAGAACATTTAATGTTCATTAAGGTTAATACTAAATTTATCCCACATTACATATGATCACAATAATATAATCCATTAGAATGGATAAAGTATCATTGTACCCCACATTCATGGGCTTCATACATATCTTCCCCTTTGGTGAAGATATAAACCACCCCCATAATTCAAAAACCATTGGTGGACCAGTTATACATAACCCCTACTACCACTATCATTGTCAATTTTGGAAAACTTGATAACCCTCAAGGTTGTATCCATATATTTTTTTCCATACAAATCATCTACAACATCAGAGAACATTTCCACCATTGAATAAAACTTTTCGGAGAAGTATATGAGGATTTATGTTATATTAATGCATATATATATTTATATGTGTGTATATCCTAATATAAAATTGGGTATTATAATTGATAACATAAGTCAAATTAGACATCCAATACAATCAAGTTTTACTAGAATGAAAAAAATATATGTATATATATTTATCAATTAAATAATCATTTTAAACAGAGATCATCATAAGCTAATTTAATACCTCAATTTTTTCACATCCTATATCATAATCCTTTGTGATAGCACCTTACTCTTGTTTTATCAATGAGAAATAAATGTGTGAAATATATATTTTAGTATTGTTTAAAAAAAATACAAAAACATCATCACCCACTAGAAAACAGAAACTCCTTCCCAATATTTCTTTATATATCTTGTTCCACACCCCATGCTATGATAGTGGAGTATCATTTCACAAGTATATTTTAGTTCAATATTTCATTTAAAAGAAAATGATATCCTAAAAATTATATATATATTTATATATATTCAAACACCATTATATAATAGAATCTAAATTTTAGTGCTATAAAACTTTTAGAGTAAGGGATTTTATTTTTATCAAGATTCTATTATTTTCCAAATCATTTTTTAATGGGGAACTCATCTTTCCAAAATATAATTTCTTATCTATAATTTTTTTACCCAAACCGATTTTAAAGTATTACATAATGAGATTTCTTTATATATGTTCTTCATTAAGTAGTTTGGGTCATCTATTATGCATAATGTCCTTCAAAGGCGGGAGTCCTCTGAGGGAACTCCCATGTTTATATTTGAACATGTTAATATAATTCTTGAAACTAGGAAAAAATAAGGGTATACCTTTATATAACCATATAAATATATAAATGTGTTCTATTAAAATGATAAGAGATATGTTCCTTCCATTGGATATCTTTTTGGATGCACTAGTGTTCTTCCTCAGAATAAAGGGGTGAAAGAATATATGTTTGGTTTTGAGTGTCTACAAAGATATTAAATAAATATCATGTAATTCCAGAAGGGATATAAGCCCACCCTAAATTATACATAGGATGATTCTAGTTGAATGTAGGGGAAAATGGATTATGATCCTTATCTTGTTCATCATTCCATAATGGAGAATATCTAATATACACCTTAATATGTGATGGAATATTTGATCGATATATTATATGGAATGATTATATTGATGAGATACTTAAATTATTAGGGAATTGATATTATCCTAACCATTTGGGTTACCATGATATCCAAATTGTGTACTTTCACTACTGATTCATGGATTTATAGGTAGTTTTATAAAAATGGGCTTAGATATCGGTCCGACCTTCAATTGAAACAAGAATTTTCTAATAGGATTCTTCTATAGGAACAAACATTCAAGACCAAACCTGAATATGAGTTTATCTATTATCCTACTAGATGAATATATTTTTTTCATGATATTTTATTAAGATTCAACAATATTTGTTAGATAATGGAAATTCCCTCTATTTTTTCAAGAATATGTAAACAAATCACCATGTTATTCATCAAGAGATCACTAGAATGCCTGGAAGGTGGAATCATGGGTATGCTATTTCAAAATAACTATCATTGAAGTTTGTTGGAAGGAATCATTTGTATGTTCAGGAATATCTGGTTTCTCCATAACATTAGTGGTCTTTTACCCATGGAGAGATCTCCTCATTGTTTCAAAAACATTAATTATTGGGGATACGATATCTTGGAAATAATCAGGTGGATTCATAGTTATGTGATGTTAATGATGAATCAATTTAGGAGGATAAATACATGGATACTCTTAGAATGTGGTGAGGAAGTGGAATATCTCTACTTTTTTCCCCATAAGATAATGGTTGTACTTATTTACAGACTCCATGGGAGCTCTTTTTTTTATTCAAGGTTGAAATGGAAACCAAATTCTTTTTTATGGGTTTCCTTATATTGAGAGGTAATATTCAAGGCTTAATATTATAATGGTATTTACTTTTAGACTTCAATGCATGGATGGTTTATCTATGGTAGTATCCTCCTTGTTGGATTTTGGTAATCTATTATTAGAGATTTTAAATTTCTGAAAATAAACCCTGATGGGTCCTTATAGTTTTCTATGGATGAATAATAAATAAAACATTGATATGATGACATATATTTTCAATAAAGTGGTCTCTTAGAAGTGTTTTAAATGTATTATAAAGATACCCACATATAAACATGAAAATTAATAAATTAATCATTATATGAATGTAATTTTTTGGAAAAAAATTCACTGTTAAATAAATAATGTTGAGTCACAATTTTGTTTCCAATATGAAATTATTTCATGTTTTTTGTTTTTCTATGTATAACTACATATGAAAGATATATTAGCTCTAGGATTTTACCAGTGACCCATTAAAATGTATGTTGGTTTAGAGGATGGGAGAATGGTATCATATATACCGTTTGATGGGGAACAAATCTATAATACTATACTTAACTATAAATTTTAAATATTTCTTTAAATATTTCACAAATAATATTGTGAGACTATTTATCCCTATATCAAGGTTTCACTATTGGATTGTGTTGATGTGAACAATAATGTATACCAGTTTATCATACATTTTTATCCATTCTACTATTTATATCTATTTAGAAATGTGCTATGGTGTTCACCATCATCCAGGGTAGTGATAGGTGTTTAAGGTGTTGAGATCATTACCATAATAAGGGATTCCCACATATCCCTATAAAATGGAATCATAAACCATGTAGTATATTGGTTCATAATGTTACATGTCATGTCAATCATGATCATGTGATAAAGACCATCATGGTATATTTTAAATTTGTGTAGTTATGAATACTTCAAAGAAGTTAAAAATAATATAGAAATGAATTCTTGGTGACTCATTTATAGCAATGGTTGGTGTGGCTATTACAAACTAGATTCCCTTTTAGGTTATATTTGAAGGGAATATTTACAAACGAGTATGTTCTTATTTCAAGGGGGTATATCTATGAAAGGGATGTTTTGGGTATAGATAGAGGGTTTATGATCCACCAAACAAAATAATAATTCATCAGTAATATAACCAAATGAAGAAGTTTCCAAAGGAATTTTTCCAAATAGAATGTAACCCATAGATTTATGTAAAATATGAAAATAATAAGAATTTAGCGGGTGATTTCAATAAGAATTTGAAACCATGAATATAGGTTATTAATGAATATTTCCATACTGAACACATGGATTGAGATATTACTTGGATTGAACCACAACTTTTTCTAGTTTACATGGATTGAATTCTATATAATTTGAATTTCACAATTTAAGGTCACCAAATAGGTCCACACCATGTTATAATGATATTGGTTCCTAGTTTTAAATCATGACACTAGAAATATGTTGTACATTTTTAAATAATATGAATAGGATTTCTATGTCATGAATATAGTTACAATAAATGATGTAGTAGGACATACACATTGGGCTACACTTACATGGTCAAATTGTTTAATGGTGACTAGACATGAGATGATTTGGTTTGGGATTAAACAAAGGAGGGGCCTATTTTTGTTTCCTATTAGAAGAAACAATATTCAATTTGGATAATTCATATATGTTGATGAGATTATTGGGGATAAAGGCTCATTGAATAGACCAAATTGGTTAAACTATCAATGACTGTGGAGACTCATGGGGTCATTCTGGAATTGGGAGAGCATTATTGGGACTACTGAATGAATATATTCTATTCAAACCCATCTAACACCATCTAGTTAACAGTCAATCAAAAGTGCGACTAAACACATGAGTGATATGACCACATGAGGAATATGTTTAGGCTTATGTGTGAATTTTACCTTTATATATGTATCTAGATTATCAATGATTAATGGATATAAAATCATTGATGGCAGTATGGTTGGATATTCTATTTTTTGAGGAAGCTCATGCCCTTATGGATTGTTAATAGGAATCGAGATCCATGATGATCATGTAAATCCATGAAATAATTTTCCTATTTCTTAAGAATATGGACCCTCATAATTAAGGTAATTATTTATTTTTATTTTCGTGAGGAATCTACACATATGGTATAAATATCAGCATCAATATATTATCATGTGAATACACGATTGTAGGGATGGATGGTAGAGTGTATTCCATGATTGTGTAAATTCCATGTTTTGGATGAGGCTTATATATTTGGATTACTATATAGGAAAATATTTAAAATGTTTAGTCTTATATTGAATTTGGTGTGTTCATAGTGTGTAGGTCCAAGAGTAGAATTATGGTTTTCACCCCATTGTATGTTCTAGAGGTATCTTCACCCTAGTATATACTAGGAGAGGATCTTCAGTCGAGTGAGGGATTTCTGAAGGTCTCAACCTATTGAGGTTGTGTAAAGGGGTTCTTTAAAATAGGGTGAATAGAAAATCTACTCCCAAATGAGGGATGAGAAAATGGTTTACCATTGTCATGTTTGATTAAATAGATTTACCTAGTGAGGGTTGACTGATGGGATCAACATAGTGAGGGAAGAGTGATGATCATTCCCAAATGAAGGATTAGGAGTGGGATATTACTAGTGAGGGGTATGAAATGGGACCGACCTACTGAGGGTTGATGAAACATTTATTATTAATGATATCGGTTAGAATAAGTGACACTAGGGCATAGTGGTCACCCCAATAGTATATCATGGACACAAAATCACCATAATGGTGAGAAGTGTCAATAGATTCCTTTAAGATTGTGTAATTATAGTGTATATCCCAGTATATGTACATTAAATTAATATTGAAGAACTAGGGAGGAAGTGGTCTCTTATGAATTTTATAATTTGTTAAACCTTTTGGTTACCCCAAAACACTAATTTTATTTAATTTTGACCTGTTATAATATTTACAAAACTATTGGGAGGGATTGGGAGATTATGGGTAAATATGTGCATGAGAGTAGATATTGGGTGCCTCTTTGGCTTCCCAAGACGTGAAAATGGGAAACCCAAGGGACCGACATATATAAAAATCTATGTCCTTCTTTTAGAAGTATAAGAATATAATGTTTAGTGTGTAGGTTAAATCAGGCATGTTGCATTAAGAACGCGTTATTGAAAATACTATTAAACTAGTGTGTAAGCTTGATGAAATTGGAAAATAACCTTGGGCGCTCTCCCAAGGGCCTTGATTATGTATCATGGGTTAAACAGTTTGGTCCTAGATGAAGTCATGGTGCCTTCCACAGGATGTTTCCTTCATGATTTCTAGGAATTCAACCATTTTCTAAAAGATAACCAATAAAAATATGGATAGGTAGATTATATTGTATACACCATGATACTAAGCCTACCAATAATATAAGTAATAATGTATGATTTATATTTTAATATTCAACCATTAACCATGATATATATTTTGAAATATATATCCCAAAACACTTTGAATACTATAATTTACTTTGGGTTGTGGTATATTTTCTTATAATGATGGAAAAAAGATGGTTATTTCAATGTATTTAAAACTCAATCACATTATATTACAAAATATAAATTATGTGGTGAGGCTTCAGGGAGATATAAATTTAAATGTACATAATTAAGATATAATTTTTATTTTAATGTACTAGAAATGTTTTCAACAATAATTGTGTACCAAACTATACATTAACACTTTTTCATCAATAAATTGACATTTTATAAAAAATTTAAATTTAAATTTATCAATGTATTCTGGTATCATTTCATATGGAATTTATGAGAGGTTGGGATCAATATCTTCAATAATATAAGTACACATATAATAATAGTATTTATATGTGTATTTTAATGATACAATATGTGGCTCTTTAGAGAAAGAGATGTAGCACTCTATCTTTCTAGGATGATGTTGGATGGTGATAGATAATAAAACTAAAAAATTCATAAGAAATGAATTTGAATAACTATACCATTACGAAACACATTAAATTATTAGAAATTTTATAGAATCCAAATGGTCATATTTGACAATGAGATCAAAATTTGTCAATCTGATTAAATCTATTCATTCAAATATCATTATGGAAGATGGAAAGGTTATTTTAAATGAATGGAATGTCAATAAAATATATACTAGTCCCTAAAATAGTCTATATCAAGTGGGGAAACTTATGTAATATCCCCCTGATAGAGACCACTAATCAGTGTCATTGTCAATAGTGCTTATATTATCAGGAGCACCTCACCGTACTGAAGAGGCTGTCAAATAGTTGTGAGGGTGTACAATGTTATCATACTGATACTGTACTCTCATATAAGAGTGACATAACTCTAGAAATAACAAATAAAAATACATAATAATGGTAATTTTAGGAAAAATCTGTTCAATTGTAAATATAAAACAAATAAAAATGCTAAATAACACAGTGATACATTACAATTGGTCCCCCACCAAGACAAAAATATAAAATTGAATAAGAAAAGGAAAATAAAAATAGGAACAATTACCATCCTTATTCCTTATCTTATCTAAATTTCATCCAAATTCCAGTAGTAGAAAAATGGTCTTTAACGTCTGTTTTTTTTATTTTGACATTGGTTTTTAATGAACTTTGATGTTGTCAATCTAAAAAATATAAATTTTTACGTTGTTCTTTTAAAACCGATGCCAAAAATGAATTAAATTTGTTTTTTTTTCATCAGTTTTGTAAAAACAAATGACACCAAAAAAATCAATTCGTGTCATTTTTCGCATCAGTTTCCTTAAAAACCAACACCAAAAAATTATAAAAATAGCTTTGGCGTCGGTTTCTTTAAAAAATCACGCCATAAATGGGAAAAAAAATTTGCCCTTAGTTTTTACAAACACCAATGCAAAAAATTAAATTTTTCTTCTTCCAAGTTTTAGAACATTTTCTATGGTTTGATTTGATAGTTCATAAATCAAAAAAATAGTTACTGATCAAATGTTATGGTCGTCGGATGTTGGACATGTCAATTTTTTTATTGGTACAACTTGTTTCAAATAAATATTGATGAAAATAAATTAAAATCTCATACAAAAAATGAAAATGGTGATCGATAATTAAATTTACACCACATTTGGTAAATCTCATTCTAATTTTCTAGATTTTTAACTCAATGAAAATAATAAATCATCTCTATAAGCAAGGTAATAGAGTTATTTTGAAATGAAGGAAAAAAATAACAACAAAAATAAGTGATTACAATATGTACCATGTTTAAATTAATTATTGAATCCATGTTGGAAACATGATTTAATTAAAGAGGACGAAAATTCTGATAGAAGGATAAAATGTATTTATATATAGTAAACGAATATATTTTCATTACATTTGTATGGAAATGTAGGCGGGATTTTAAAAAGTTAAATGTACATTGTGAAAAAATTGAAATTCTAATCACATTTATTGGTAAATACTCTTTGGTGTCAGTTTTGTAGAAAATAGATGCCAAAAATTCCAATAGATATCCTTTATGGCATCGGTTTTGAAATAAACCGATGCTAAAAAGTAAAAGAGAAATTATTTTTCCCGTCGGGGTTTTTAAAAACTGACGCCAAAAAGTAAAAAAAAACTATTTTTGCCATCGGTATATAAATAAATTGAATCTAAAATTTAAAATAAAACACATTTTCACATTCTTTTTCATAAAAATAGTGGCCAAAAATGAAAAAAAAACTACAATGTTTTAGATAATTTTTTAAGCTTCGATTTGACAGGTCGTGGAGCTAAAATGGAGTTATGGATTAAAAGTTATAGTCTTTGAAAGATGGACTTTGTTACGATGTATATTAGAGAAGATCAACTTATAAAAACCATAAAATTTAATCTGTAACTCTGATATTGCTCCACAACCTATCAAATTGTTTCTTAGGAAATAATCTAAAACATAGTAAAAAAATCTAATTTTTTCCGTCAATTTTTGTAAAAACCGATGCCAAAAATATATTTTTTATTTTTTTCGCGTCTGTTTTTAAATAAACCAATGCTAAAATTTAAAAAGAGACACTTTTCAGTGTAAGTTATTTTCAAAACTAATGCAAAAAAAATTCTTTTTAATTTTTTTGGTTAGTTTTTAAAAGAAATATGAAAAAAATTTAATAGAAAACACTTTTTCGCATGACTTTTATACAAAACCGACGAGATTTGTTTTTACTTTTTGGTATCAGTTTTTAAAAAAACATATGAAAAATTTTAAAAAATATTTTTTGTGTCAGTTTTCATCAAAACCAATGCCAAAAATGAAAAAACTATAAAAGTTTTTAATAATTTCTTAAGATTCAATTTGACAAGTCGTGGAGCTAAAATGGAGTTACAAATTAAAAGATACGGTCTTTGATAGATAGACTCTTTTAAGACTTCTGTTAAAGAAGATCAACTACTGAAAAGAATAACTTTTAATCCGTAACTCTTTTTTTTCTCCACGACCTGTGAAATTGATGCAAAGGAAATAATATAAAACTTAGTAAAAAAACAAATTCTTAGCATTAGTTTTTTTAAAAATTGATTCCAAAAATATATATTTTTAATTTTTCAAGTAATTTTTAAATAAAAGGATGCTAAAATTTAAATGGAGACACTCTTTCATGTCAGTTTTTTTCAAAACTGATGAATGTTTTTTTTCTTTTTTGTGTTTTTTAAAAAAAATGACACCAAAATTTAAAAGAAAACAATTCTTCGCATTCGTTTTTTTCAAAACGAACACAAAAAATGAATAAAAAAATTACAATGCTTTAGATTATTTTCTAATATTTGATTAGACTAGTCATGGAGATAATATAGAGTTGCGGATTAAAAGTTATGGTCTTTGAAACAAGGACTTCTTTAAAACTTCTATTTGAGAAGATCAACTTACGACAACTATAACTTTTAATCCGTACCTCCGTTTTTGCTCCACGACCTGTCAAATTGAAGCGTATGAAATAATCTAAAAGGGAAGAAAAAATCAAATTTTTCTTGTATGTTTTTTTGAGAACTGATGCCAAAAATATATTTTTTTTAAAATTTTCACATCTATTTTTTAATGTACAATTATTAAAATTTAAAAAGAAACACCTTTTCACATTAGTGTTTTTCAAAACTGATGCCAAAAATTCTTTTTTTACTTTTTGGCATCAATTTTTAAAAACCCCGATGTAAAAAATTATTCGGGAAAATATATTACGTCCGTTTATATGAAACCGACATCAAATAAATGATGTTAAACCCCATTTTCTACTAATGTTCAAATCCAGATGCTCTAGATTGATCATCCAACACAAGGGCCCAACCCTACCAAAACATAAATAAAATTATGTTATCTCTATTATTTGAGTGTCATGGCCACCTGAGTACAATGTGAGTTCTAATCAGTAATAAAAAAAATTAAGGTCTCGTGAATTGCCAATAAATATAGTGACTTCTCATCATATATTCTGAAAATAATTAAATCTAGTGAAAAGATAAATAAAAAATTAGCATTGATCCTTAGGATTTGACATGAAAACTAATATCAAGTGTACCAATATCAGTTAGTGATAGATGATTCTATGAATTATAATGTTTTTAGAAACCCCAGGGAATATATTATAACACTTTGGGAAATTATACTAAGGAACCAATACTCTAGGTTAGAATCTTTCTATAGGAATACATGTTACCTATATCTCTAACCTAGGGGTATACTCTCTAGGATGGAAAATAATTAACTATCTTTTACTACCTATAGATTGATACTCTCTATTATAAAGATGTAATATCATTGATACTCAAAGGCATGTCCACACAATTACATGAAACAAGTAACATTAGTTGGGACTCAAGGAAATTTCAACAACTTACCATGATAAAATTATAGAATTAGTTAGAACATAAAGTATGAAACTCCCTAAAAATAATCAATAAAACACATTCTTAACTTTAGAGAATTCACTAACCCTCCTTGAAATTACATCTAAGATCATCACACATTTTTGGAACACTCTCACACCAAAGCCATCTAATCAGCCCAGATGGACCAGCCTCCATCCCATGCCTATCTAGTTTCATCTAGTATATCCTCTAAAGCATGAAACTGATCAATGTCACTACAACCATCTATGTATATCCCTATAAAATAGTGTGTTCTCTGGGGATAACCATTACTAAATATGATTGAATCACAAAAATAACCCTATTTATGATCAATATTTTATTAAGTCACCCACCCAGTTCCCCTAGAAAAAACATAACCCATACACCCTATACGTATTTCTCTTCAAAATTATAGTATTTTGATCCATCCATCACACTAAGGTACTTGTGTCCCTCATCATCATAGTAACTATGGAAAGGTCTCACTATATTCATATAAAATGTTATACTATTGTCACCAATGAGTGATGTTATACTGCACATCTCCCTTCCCAATCCCTAATAGGTCGGTCAACATGCCTAACTTATAAAAAATCTACTGAGGGTTTACCCACCATAGTAATCACTTAACAATAAGGAATGAAAAATCACCCCATACTCACTATTCAATATTGATAAATTCCAAGGGTCATCCTAATGTTATTCTATATAAAATCCCTGATCAAACCATTCCAAAACCCATCATACTCATCTACATAGAAGTCACTATGTGAACCTATCACATGAACCACTATGTCATATTCATTGCATTTCATTAATACCACTTAAAGGTCAATCTTTCGTAAGAAACTAATTTTATAATAATTTCATTATCCATCAATGGATGGGGGATCATAAAACTGCATAGGGGTCCATAATGTCCTTTTAATCTTTCATTTATCCATATGAATTGTAATTATATGAAAAATTACATTAAAATAAAATTATAATCACATAAATGTGGTGAAACCAAATATCACAATCCATATGTACTATGTATAAACTATATTAAAATGATTAGGGACTAAATATGCCTTAGGAATCTATCCCCATTATGTGTTATCAACTACCACCCAAGTTCATCTAATATCAAATCCACTTGTAGAAGCCTATATCAAACCCTATTTATTAAGTCAATTAAGTAAAAAGGATTATAATTAATAAATCTGTTTATGTGGAATATGGATAACCCCAACTAAAATCACCAAGAGACATATATAACCAGAACCATAAAAAACCAAATTCTTAATTTCTATGTTATACCACAAACACCATCTCAGAGAAATTATCTAACATCGTAAACACATTTAATATTTCATTTAATTGAATTTATAAAAATAATAAATATATATGGTGATGTACATTAAAAAAACTGTAATAAACCACATGATGTTTTCCTCTTAGAAATTTTGAACCTGCATCAAGAAAAATTCACATTATATCAGAACTATTCCTTCATTCTCATATGATTCCATCACAAAAAACCATATCACAACAAGAAAAAAATAGTGGATTGGATAAAAGAGAAAAAATTCATCAACAAATATATTAGGAGGTTATAATTACCTCAACATTTAACCTACATTTAACATTAAATTATTTCAAAGTTATTTGTGGATTACATTACCTTTGGAGTCGTAGAAGAGGGATTAGGAAATATGAGTGAGATCACTACCATAAAAGTCTTATTTTACCCATAATTATATATATTTATTATTTATATTAAAAAAATTAATTTTTGATGAATTCCTATTAAATTGAATCCTCTCTTTCTAGTAAACATAATTATGAAACCCTCTATTACAATTAAGACCGAAAATTCTAATACCCCAGATATACTATAGACACCTATCTCCCAAATAACATATTCCATGAGGGACATATTCTGGAAAAATTATATACAAACCTTATCTATAATATATAGATAATGTACTCCCACATGACATCCATATTCTAGGACACTGAGGATAACTCTCTCCACCGATAGGACTGACTCATGAATATTCCTAGTATTGGTAAGACATTATAATGTTTACTTAAGACATCATATTGTTTAATTTATCCTTATATAGTTCATTTACATTTTTATAATCATAGGGGAAACACTTTACAAAAAAACCCCCAATATTTTAAAACTAAATCCACTCGAACACTAACTTATGCATGTTCACATACCTAAATCAACCTGAACTTTTAGTGACTATATAACTGAGAGATCCACTCTCATTTATTTTCTTGTAATGGATATATTTCTATATATCCAACTATGTGACTCCAAATCCATTAAAATATAAATGAGTTCCTGAAAATTCAATATTTCTGGAAAAATATTGATTTCATAATGATCAATAAGTGGATTCATAAGAATCATTTCAAAGGTTATAATGTATAATTTTACTTTTTCAGGTTTATATTAAAAATCATACAGTTCAAGATTTATCCTAAATCATTACAAAACATCCCATTCTAGTCATCCTATTGATTCACACACATGGGATATGTTTAAGTAACCCCCAAGGATATATTCTGGAAATCTAACAAGATACACATTCTAGAGTGAACAATTGTATTCTTCCAGAAAACATTATGGTCATAAAAATTTCCAAATGTGTTGAAATTTTCATTGTAATTTTTACCTATTCGAATCACTATTTCCCTCATCTATCCTCTTATAGAGAACCACTGAGCCTCCCTATAGATAACTAAATTCCCTACTTCAGAATTTCCTCCATCTTGAATTATCTTCATTAAAACTAAATATATACAAGAATTTTCTAAAAAAACATTAGAATTCACTCTTAGGATCCCTAAAAAATAAAAATCAATATTATACACATAAAAACAATTTTTAATAGTCATAAATTGCATGGGGAAATAATTAAACTTCTCCATGTTATTCTAACTCAATTTGAAGCACAATGGACATCCCCAATTACACAACGAGTCCCATTACAGTAGGGCGACACATGTATTGTATCAAGAAACAACTCCCAATAACCAGATTCATACAAAAAACCACATACCATATCAAAAACATCATATAGTGTTTTACTAACTCTTAAATTGATAATATAAATATTGGTTTTCAAACACTCCCATAACAAGGACCAAAAATTGGAATATTCTTTAAATTTCATAACTAGTAATGGAATGGGATGTTATATTTAGGTTATTGGATGGTTTTTCACCTGAATCTCTCACACATATATAAAATATTAATTACTTTGGAGAAATTTCTTAATAAATCCATAACATGAACTAAACAAATAGGTTATAAAACATGAAAATGATATCCCTTACCAGTAAAATTTGTTAAAGATCAGGAATCATAATGATATGTTAATGATAAACAACACCATTATCCTTGTCAAATATATGAAGGAAAATAATATATATATATGGGAGATACATGAGATCCTGAAAATGTGACAATATAAAACTACATGTTTTTATAATGATATTTGTAATTTATGGTATTGCATGAGTCTTTTATTGTTTATAAAATGTCACACCCAATATTTTGGAATGTATATTTATTTAATAACATCCATGTTTTTAATAATTTTATTACTTTTTTTACACTAAATAAAAATCTTAAGGAATAACCCATTATTTAATATAGGTAGAATATTATAAATTTAATGAAAAAATATTAATATAAAATACAATAAAAACATGAAATAGAACATATTTAAAAATAATAAAAATAATTTATATGGAAAGTTAATGTATACCCAATATTTTTGAAATAATGCACCATATAGTCTCCCTCAAAATAAAAAATCATTTAATAATTATAAAAATACAACAATTTTTCAGTAATGAAATACTAAACAAGATAATTATTTGATAGAATTACCCAAGAGTATAAAAAAATGGAGTCGATATATATACATATATAAAATGTGTAAATATAATAGCATATTATTTATTATGAATTTTCCTTTAAATATTTACCTATTGCTTGAAGATTTATTTTTTGTATAAAATACCTTGCTATATTGAACAATGATTTATTTTTATATGGTGTAAAATTATAGCATAATATTCTATGAAAATTATAATTATAAGTAATATATATTGAATATAATTTACCAATATATATTTTTATTTATTTTTTAATCAATTATTTTATTATGTTGGATATAAATATTGATAAAATAAGAACTATCTGATACTAATTTAGTAAATAAAATTACCCAATTGAAAGCCAAATGGTTAATAGAGGTTTGGAATCAAAAATAGGCCACGCTATAAGTAGCCTAACTAGAGCCTATCCCACCACTACATCTAGTCAAACTAAAAACCACAAATGAAATCGAATCCTTCAACAATGCACCTACAATGAAAATATCTAATTCAAACTAAGTCAATCACATCATCAACAGTGAATGCTAAACATCGGTGATTCCTATTTTGAACCAAAAACCTCTATCACAACATATAACAAACAACTAAAAAAAGCATAGATATGAATAAACCAAAACCAATACTAGAATAATATAATGAAGAGGATGCCAATATAGATCAATGAAAACATGTAAAATAACCCTCATATTACTGAAACAATAGAATATATTGTTAAATAATCACCAAAAAGAACTCATAACATCATTTCTCAATGAAAATATCTAAAAATTATTCATATGAAGTTTTCAAAAACATTAAAATAAATATTCCTTTATAAAAATACCCTTAGATTAGTATGAAAATAACAACATAAAGAGTAGTTTATAATTCCAAATCTAATAAACTATGTGGGGAATAAAACATGAGAATATATGGAATACAAAATGTATAAACTTGCTAAGGGATCCCAAAAAATTATAGTGCCAAAACACCAATGAGGAGGAACCAAGAATATCTATAATAAAAAAATAAAATAAAGAAAATTATAAAATGAAGAAGCACCAAATGGAACCCCACCCACACTCTGTGATGTGGATTTTATAAAACAACTAGGTCCATATGTTAGGTGAGACATACCAAAACTACTTTGGGATGGAAGGATCGCCATAGAGATCTAATTGAACCACTATAGATGACATTTGAGATGTTTGAAATACCAATTACTTTTAAGGTCAGGTCATAGAACCATAAACAAGGTAGGTAATTCAAAAATGATGATGAATGACATGAGAATCATATCTGAGATATGATAAATGGATCAAGATTATTCATGTAATTCTAAAACAATGTGAAAAATGAATAAAACTTAATATAAAGGGAGAATACATAGAAAAAACTATCACTTTTGAAGTGAAAATAATAGAATTGGATGAGAGAAGATAAATGTAAATGATAGTGAATGATGAGTTCAATAATTGGATATTCCACTAGATTCACTGAGATGGGGACTAAATGTGAACCCTTGGTGGAGTTGAGAGTGAGAGGGAGGGGGATCTAGGTGATAATAACAACCAAATATATATATAATTAGTATTAGAACTATATAATAATAATAATTATATGTAATGAGAAATACTAAAATCATGAAACAATACATCTCACATAAAACCATTAAAATAATCTCACCATGGTTAAATATAGTAAAATGAATAAATATATGAAATAAACTAATAATTTTAATATATGATTTAGGGTGACTGTGTTTAGATATGCATGTAAGGAATTTTATGGGAATATAAAAGGGTTATTTGGCCATTATATAGCCACTGGGAATGTATAGTTATAGAGAATATGTATATCATATTAGTATATTAAAGCTATTATAACATTGTTTTAATTATTATATATATGTTATTATTGTATTCGAAATAACAATTTTGATATGTAAGAATAGAAAATAAAAATACATTGAACAATTAACAAATTATTTGAAAAAATATAATATTTCACTCTCTAAAAAATACATATACTTTAAATAATTCTATCTTATATATTTTTTTCTTTAATAATTTTATATTTAAAGTCCTAATAAAAAAAATAAATTTTAGTAATAAATTTGATAAATAAATTTTTTAAGAAGGTAAATATAAATTTATGTTGACAAAATAACGTATAATGCTGAATAATGAGATATATTTATAAATTCCAAACATAGTAAAATATTGTATATGATTAAAAATGTTTATAGAAATTTTAAAATACCAATCACACTTTCATGGAATCATGACCCACCTTCCTTCCAATTAGTGGGAATTTTTTTCCCAAAATGATAGACCATAACCATTTAGTATTGGATATTTGATAATTTATTATTTAATATTTTTTATAAAAGGACCTGACCCATTTTAAACAAATTTTTTTTCTTGATTTACAATAAAATATCAACTGAAATTACATCCCCCAAAATACCCTATAGTTTTTATAATGTTTTGGTCAGATGTGGGATTCCCAAATCTCTCATTTCAAATGAGGTTTCTCTAATAAGATTTTATTTTTTTCAAAGTAAATAATTAGTTGTTCTCAATTCTATTTATATTATCCTACTCTTCCTTAAAAAATATGGTTTATCACACTAATAAAATTTAATATACATTATTGTGTTTCTATAAAAATGTTATTCAATATTATTAAAACAGTTTCTTACTTATTAATTAATTATAACATTTTTGTAGTTTTCTTATTTAGCAGAAAACATTTATGATGATATTCTATTTTAATTATTTCAATCAAGGATTAATTTAAAAACATAAATAATGGTATAATAAGTATTTAATGAATAAATAATATTATTAATAAGTTTTTGGGAATTATATTTTTAAAAGGAAACTCAAGATTAATTAAACATTATTGATGATCATAAATGAGTGAATCATTTATCATTATCATGAGAATCATACTTTTGAAAACCCTCAAATAAAATAGGAAATTTATATTTCAATGAAACATTATTCAATTACCATTATTATTATAGATAGGATATATTATGAACAAGTAATGATAATCACGACCACCATATCAAAATAAACATGGTACAATTTGGAAGACTAAAATCTGATGATCAATATAAAATACAACTATGTGTTAAATTTATAATAACGTAATATAATTTTTTACGATTCATGTTAATAAATATAAATAATATTATTAAAAAGGATTGTTTTGAAAATTATGATTTAAATAGATCAAGAATGAGTTTTTTTAACAAGTCAGGAGTTATGTTTAAGGGAATTTATCTATATATATCATTTTATGGAACCTTTTTATTCAGTATCAATGTTTTATATAAGAGTATTCAATATGATTTATTATATTTCCATGTTTCTTCCATGATTTTTTAACATTGATTTTTTATTACTAATGATTTTTCTAATTTAATATTTTTCTTTATTATATTATTTTTTCCATTTTATAATAAATTTTTCTTCAACTTTATAATTTTGTGTAACTAATGTTTTTTTTAGTAATGGGAAATTTAAAATGGTTTAATGGGGTAATACATGACCAAAAAATAGAATCATAAATGGTAAAATATTGTAATACAATACAACCGCATAGGATTATTCCTTAATCAAAACTATAAATGAGGAATGGATCAAAAAATAAATAATTATATAAAATATAATGTTGGATTCTCTAGGGAAGTTGACAACATGTGATAAAAACTATTATTGGATGAAAATTAGTATATTTTATAAGATTAAAATAAAAATAATATTTTAAGGCATCCACTTAAAATATATTCATAGTTTAAAATCTATATAAACACCACAAGTGTTGATATAATCTAATATTCTCCTTTACTATAACGAACACTAGAAATCTCATAAATCCCTATCCATCAAATCATTCCACTATCGAGTATGGTTTCACTAACTCTAGTTCTTTAGGGATTAGAAAACCTAAATATATAGTTATAGTATAGGAAATCTCCCTATACTTGCATAAAGAAAATGTTTATGCTCTACCAATCAAGGGTTAGAAGCCTCCCTATGGATAATTCCATGATACATTTATGAATGGTTAATCAATAACATGCAAGACTGAATAAATTTCACCAAAAAATAATGAATAAAATTATTATAAGAAGAAAACCTAAATAACAAGAAAAAAACTAAAAGGATACAAAAGTATTTTTTCAGAATAATTTAATTTTAATGAATCCATGTGATTCAAGTACATATATCGATAAGTGTCAACAATATTTGAGTTAGAGTAAATAAAATGGAACACATCCTTGAAAATAGTAAAGGGGACAAAATTGTAGGAATAACCACCATGTCACATATTAAATGAATAGAAACCTATAATTTAAAATATATAAGATGAATAAAAAATGGTAAATATGAATGTGTGGCCCTAGATAATTTTATGGAGGGTGTAAACCCCATTAGAAATAAATATTACTGAATGAGGGAACAAAACCTAAAAAGATAATATCTTATATCACCACCAAATGAGACAATATATGTAACCTAGAGAATCCTTGATATAATTGTGCCACTAATAGAAGGTTGTTCTATCATATTAATTGATTTTTAATACATTCTTTTTGAGGATTTATTATATGAAATTCTTTTAATAAATTTTATATTCAATCTTATTCATTTATATTTCATTTATTTTGTCTTTAATTTATAAATAATTATGAGAATAGAAACCCTATTTATTATAAAATAACATTTAATTTAATATCATTATTTAATGAATTTACATATCTATAAATACAAATATATATTTTATTAATAAAATGTTTATTATTTTTCTTCTCTTTATCTAGGGATATGTTTTCTTGTTAACGTTTCATTATTTCATTTGATAGATTATTTATACTTTTCAAGAATGATTTTATGCAACATATTTTATTTTAATTATTAAAAATTGATGTTAAATTTTATGTATATTGGATTTTTTCTTGTTCATATAGATGAAATATATAAGGATATAGTTTTCACTTCTTGGGGGGCAATGAATGGAATATCACTCCAATCCATTATGTAAAGGATTACTTCTTAGTGGATTATTATTTATGCATCATGGGTGGTGATCATAGAATAATAGGATATTGGATATGATTAAATAACATTGTATAATAAGTTATCATGGTCATGGTGATTATTCATAAAAAATTCATTTGATATATAATCATTACATATATTCCATAATATTATGTCGTGTACCTTTTCTTTTTTATGTTATTGATTCCATGGTTCATAATTATTCCATTTTGATTTCTACAAAATTATGTTATGTATCATAGTAATTTTATTTATTAAATATTATTTTAAAATTACTATTCAATTATTTCACATCTTATGATCAATATTGTATATTTAATTGATATCAATTAAGTTTTACCCATATTGGGCTATTAAATCACAATTTTTATTTATTATGTATTTTCCACACATTTTTTCACATTGGTATATTTAAGGGGAGATATTCTATAATGAATATTATTGAATAAATATTTATTTTATGTTTTATAAAGATATGAAAATATATATCTAATCTATAACGATGATATAGATATTTTTTTAGTGTGTTTTTGAATTATGAGTTATTTTTTATATTAATTTAAATAATATATAACATATATATTGTATTTTATTAGTTTTCATAATATTTATAGTCATTTTATATATATAGTAATTGAGTTTAAAAATATCCATTTAGTATATATATATATATATTGAGTATTTATATAAACCAATTCTAAAATTGAGTGATGAGACAAGGTATTGTTTTTCTGTTTCTTGGAAAAAAATTGGATACCTAAATGAAATACCCATGTGATCTATCCATTATAATTTTTTTATTGATATGAAGAGTCAATATATGATTAATAAAAAATAAATTTATGTTTAAAGTAATATCATATTGAATAAATTAGTAGATCTCTTCCATATAAGGACTATATTTTCAATATTGGGAATGTGATATCATCTATAGGGTTTTCTGTTGATCAAACCCAAGAAAAAAATTTATATGTGTTTTATGAATGAAAATTTATACATGATAAATCAAGAGAGTTTTCATAATTGTTATATTTATGTTTTCTAAATCACTAATGAAAAAACCACAATTACATATCCCACCATTGGTTCCAAAACTAATTTCTTTAGGGGTTATCTAACTACATGACAGAAGGATCTTAATGCAAAATGAAAAACATGATATACTATTTTATTAAAAAATTATTTATTAAAATTATTTTTGTGATAATAATTATAATAATAAAATTTATAATAATAATAATAATAATTTATTTACATGTTAAAATATAATTAATTCCAATGAATATTTCACTAATGATATGTGAAATAGTATAACTATTCATTATCCAAGATATATTTTTTATTAAAACCATATATTTTTTTCTGTGTTATGAGTTTCTATTTTTAATTTAAAATTTATATATTAATAATTTAATGTTAATAAAATAATTTTTATATTGGAAATCATGATATTAAAATTAGGTATGATGAAAAAAATCAATTTTTTATTATACATATGTTTCCATAGTAAAAAGTGAAATATATTTATGACTGTGATACATATTATATGTATTAAAATAATTTATAATTTAAAAAAAGTCATAAAATATTTCCCAGAGATATGTTTTGTAAATAAATATATGATTCATCTTCCTTTATCTATTTTGAGTCTTTTTCCATATAAAATTACATTCTAAACTACTACGCAATTGGTTTTTTCTAATACCACTCAATGTGTATATATGAATGAGGATCATATAAACCATTTTAAAAAATGCCAACTTTATGTACAAATAATACCCAATTTTAACATAATATTACTTTTATACATGTTTTATATTCCAAGGTCAGAGGAATATGTGTTAAAGACATTAAATCAAAGAAGCCCTCTAAGTGATGACTCATTCTTTTCAAAGTATGTAACACTTTATTCATGAGCTTATTCTAATATATTTCTATTATAAATATTCCAACACATTATTATGATAAGTATAAAAAAATTATAATTGTCATTATAAATCTATTAAATTTTATTATAATTATATAATTACTTACAAATGTTCAATATTTTTTTATTGTATATTCATGTTTCATTTGGTTTTACAACATACATATATGATTCCAATATATTTAACCCATTAATGACATGATAAATTTAAAAATATAAAAAACTTATACTATATTGAATATTAATTTATTCAATTTTTGTAGTTTATTAATAATAATACCTAAATTAATATTTATTATTATGTAACTCATTATTACTGATAAATTACATCAAATTTATGAAATATTGATTGATTTCTTTTGAACCATATCAATAATATACATAAATGAAGTTGAAACATTCAGAATAATTTTAACAATATAATTCTAATACTATTTCTATTCTACAGATGATGAAATCATGAACAAGGAACAACGATTGAGTCAACTATATAAAAAAAAGCATGGAATAATTATTACTACCAATATTTAATGTCTGATATAAACTCTAACTAAATAATAAATACATATTTAATTATTTTGTGGTTTTAATATTAAATTAAATAAATATGAATATGTTCTGAATATATATAAACAATAAGTTTTTTTTGATTATATAATAATTTACAGTATTATTAAGGATTAAATATCATGGTTTTTTATTTTTTATAATTGTTTTTTGTAAATGAGTTAGTTAAATTCAGTGATTTGTAATAGAATAATAGTGTAAATAATCATAAATTTAACCAGTATGGATTGAAGGTTGTATATGTGTGCATATGAATGGATAACTTTTTCAAACTCATTTTAGTAACACATAATTGTTATAGTAACCCGAGAGGGATGGCATTGAATTCTTTGTGACTGAATGTTTACTACATTCCATTTTTTAATTTTAAACAAACACATCAATATCTAAACCCAAGTTTCGAATCAGGGTATAAATGTATCTAATTATGTATTACACATTATACAATAACCATTTGAAATACATAATGTAATGTAATGAGAAATACATTGTGTTTTACATGGTTCAATTATCATGTTGAAATCTAATAAGTGTATTTCATACATACATATTATAGTATTTTACTGTATTGACTTATGTAATTAAATGATGAGTATTTCCAATTTTGGGGTGAGTTGAATTTTTTATATATTATGGAAGGAAATTATGAATCTTTTAAATAGGAATAAAAAGGGGTAAAATTATAATCTAAAATACACTTTGTGCCATGACTCTTTGCTCGCAACGCCACACAATATTTTTCAATATGGATAAAGACTGAACTTTTAGAGTAGAATGATTACACATTCTATATCCCAATTACACATTATGACTTTTTCAAAATAAATTTTCTATACAAGACAATTCGTGACTTTATTACACATAGTGAATCACCATTAGATGTCGTGTAACTAGATTAGACGACTTGAATTTTTTCAGGAAGAGTTTTTTTGGAGAGGATTACATCAAGATTCATGATCCCTGAAGATCGAAGGATTAAACATCGTGTATCCAAGTTGCACGTCAGGATGATGGTAGTGAGCAGAAAAATTAATATGGTTTTACCATGGATTTTATGGAATTTCCTTTAAATAGAGTCCTTCGTCCACCATTTATGGATATTCCAGGACTAGTGGAGGAAAAACGACACCCTGGGGTTATATCTATATGAAGGAGTAATGATCTGAAGCCCTAATTATCCACCATTATTCCTTGCAATTCATCTTCAAGTATCCATGGAGATAATTCTTATCATTTCTAATATGAGTGAGTTAATATTTTTTGTTGGGTGATGTTATTATAGAAGGATTTGATTCTTAGGGAATAATGCTATTTTATTATTCTTGTATTGGATTTTTCCAACTCAATTTCTTAATTTCAAATCTACTTATTTTGAAATTTCATGGTGAATGTTTGTTAATTGAGGATTTTTATTTCATTTTATCACTTAATCTCTTTAGATTGTGTATTACCATTATGAAATTCGGGTCAGTTATGTTTAAATAAGTTTTAAGATCACTTATTTTTTACGTTTTTCCTAGTACCAAAGGTGTTTTGATAGGATTATGTTGTGATACCATAACCAAGGATCCCTATTAACCCAATTCTAATACCAAACATGAACAATACATTATCACTTGAATCCTTAGAACACGAGCCTAAAAATAGCTGAATCTAACATAAATCTCATCTTTATTACCATACCAATCATTGCAACTATTATTTCCATTTTCTCCAATAAAAACAATCAATTAAAATATTAGTTTCATTATTAATTTAGAGCTTACAATCCATATCTATGTGTTCAACCTTGGGACTTTCTAGATACCACATTTTTAGTTAGTTAATTTGAGTTTTTATAAATTATAAAAAACAAATTGAGTACTGTAAGAATTAGTGATGCCCTATGGGATATCAGAATCCTACTCAATTCTATGATTTTTTATCTGAGGAAATATAATTTAAATTTTATTATAACTGCTATTAAAAGAGAGGTATCATCATCTACCAAACATAAGTTATTATCCTGATCACTATTTTAACAATATTAATATGATTCTTTATAATGATTTACGAATTTGGATTATTTAAAATGCATAATTTGTTCTATAACTCATGTCATATACTACACCAAATATAATAAAACCACTACAAATTAGGAATAAATTATTAATAAAGTTATAATAAATAGTAACACGGGAAATAATTAAAATTTATTAACTTTATAAGGTTATTAATTAGTATAAGATAATACTAAATGGGATTTTTTCAATAATAACATTTTTATTCATGTTAAAATTTATTTTGAAAAGTTTAGTTACAAATTTCAAAAAATTAAATATTTAATATATTTCTTCTTAATTTTTAAAAATATTCTTATGGTTTATTTTTTGAAAATTTTCTAAAAAATAAAATGTATTTGAATAGAAAAAATATCAATATTACCACCATAATATCTTAGAAAAAATATTTTATTTTATAAAAATATTAAAATCTTATGAATCTATTTTCAAATAAAAACTTATTATTTAATATATAATAAATCATATTAAAATACAATTTTTAATTTATAAATACATTATCAACATTTTAATCATTTTTTAGTGTTTTTTTTGAAAAATACATTTTTCTATTTTTTTAATTAATTATAAGATGATGAAATTAATTTTATTATTTATTTTACTCATAAATATATAGAAATTTAATAAAAATTCTTATTTTAATTTTATTGGTATAATTGGAATTAATGACTCTATCTTAAAAATTAATATTATTTCCAAAAAAATATGTTTTTTAAAAACATGGTTTTATATTCTATATGTTATAAAGTTATGATTAATTTCCACACACATAGAATTTTAAATTCAAAAAATGATTCAAATACTATATTTAGTAACATTAATAATATTTATGATTGAAAATATTATTCTATGGTATAAAAATTTAATTATTCATGTTAATTATAATTACTGTGATAATAATAAAACCACTATTTTAAAATGTTTTCCTTATTCATATAAATTAATTTATAATGAATTAATGAAATAATATTGTATTAACAAATTAATATAATATGATATATGAACACCTAAATAAATATATTTAAACTCATTTAATTATTTCTCAATACTAATTTATATTAATAATCTATAGTGGCTAAAATGTAATTTTTCAAAAAAACATTCTTCGACACATAATATGTTTTCATTAAAGTTTTATTTTATAATTTTTAATATTTTTATTTGGATTAAATTGATATTGAATTTAATTATATGAAATAGAAATTTGGTTATTAGGGTTATGTAATATGTTTAATTATATAAAAAATAACATAGTTAAAAACATGTAACCAAGTAAAATTCTAAAAATGTAAAATATAAAGACTTAATTGAAAATGAATTATAAAGTGTTTAGAAAAAGTTTTTACACACTTTTTATGCCTATTAAGTCCCATTCACCCCCTATATTTCGTAATTTCAACTCATTGAATCCATTAACTATGGAATACAGTCCTGAAATTTTGAAAAATGATGTGTGTTTCTAAAAGATCCGCTTTTATTTTATTATAAAAACATAGCACTATTACTATTGAAATATAACACTCCTCTTTGATGTAAATCTGTATAATATAACATTTTACACCCCCTAGAAACCTATCCCAAAACTATATTCCCATGTTTACTCATATTTTTCATATCCCATTTATTTTTTAGGGACATTCCAAGGGAGAAAACAAATATATAATGTAAGTGTTATATAATCTTATGTTATTCTTACTAATAATACAATGTCAAATATCTTATCAACATAATAATATGATGAATTAAGTATCATCAGAAAACTGATATTATTTTATATTACTTGTATAAATCTTATTTATTACTTTTTAATTACATAGTGAAACACAAGAACGTCGTTAGTGCATTTTGTAAACTACTGCCTCCCAAAAGAAACTTCTATTGGTATTCATTATCTTGTTTAATGGATAATATTAATGGTGTAAATGATGAATAAATAAGACAAAAATCATATAATTTTGGTTATTAAATTTCAATTTATTATCCATCTTCACCCTATCTCATGTGTTGATAAAATGGAAAACTAATCATGCAAAAGTGCATATTTCCACCTCCACGATGATTTTTTATATTTCCATAAATTATATAAACATCCCAAAATATGGTTTAACATAATAGAAAAATAAAAAAATAATTGTGTATATGTTATAATTATACCATGTCATAAGAAATGCCTTTTTAATCATACTAACCGATTGAGTTAATGAATATTATTGTTTGGGTCTGTCTAACCATCTACTTGAAAGATGCATAAAAATATAACTAAAAATGAAAATGGGAAAAAAGAAACAAAAAATATCATAATTTATAAATGAAATTGTTATTAATTTATGGATATAAAAATATAATATAATATAATTATGATATTATTAATGTAACATTTCTCTTTATAATTACCAATATAAGATATTATCAATTTGGTTTTCACACAACATAAGAAAAACACGTATGAAATGAAATTATAGAATTTTTAAAAATTATATGTTATATATTACCAAAAAATAGCTGATATATAAATAATTACTATAATATAATAATATGCATAAGGATATCCAAATTAATAATCACACATAATGTTGTTAATGTTTTTAACACCAGATGGTCAAAATACACTATAACTAATTAATATATACATTAAATTAATTATAATAATATTTATAATAGGTTAATATTTTTTAGAGGGGTTCTGAATAATGTTATTAAAAATTTATATGTTTTTTAAAAGTTGTATTTTGTTATTGGATAGAGAAAAACCACTCTAAGTCTCAATAGGGGATGAATTGAGTCTTTGAGATTTTCATCATGTTAATACCACCCTATTTAAGGTATAATATTCTTTAATATATTATTAACACAATAAGGTAGAAGAAATTAAAACATTAAGAACCCGATCGAACATAATATATTTATTATGTATTATGGAATAAAAGTCTCATTTCTACTCCACCAATATTCAACTCCAAGATCATAGTGATTTTCACTAGCACCAGTCCTTTTTTGAGGGAACATCGTATTGAGTTAAAACAACCATCACATTGTGAAAAAACATGACCTTTATTATCCTATAAGGAAAGAACATTATTTATTAGAATATTTTACCAATAATCTCCAGATATTAGTACATAAATATAACAATTTCAATAATGATATTTATTAATGGAGGTTTATAATTGAAGTACGTAGTTCAAAGATGAAACTGAAAGAATTTAAAGGTTACCTAGGGGATAAAATGATTGTGAGGTATAACTTGATGTGAATAATAAGAAAAGAAAAAATTTGATATTGAATTAACAACATGAAAATATTTAAGCTTATTCTTATTTTATCCTTAACAGAGATATGAATTGAAAGATAGAGAGAAAGACTGAGTGATTTTAATTATTTTGGTTCTTATTTTTTTATATTGTCTCTAATCATGTTTGAAATCTAATTAATATATTATTACGTAATATTTAACAACATGATATCCATTAAAATAAGTTTTTTATTTAATTCAAGATGTCTTTTCCACAAAAATACCTCAAGAACATGACAAAGAAATAATGTATTCTATGATAATTTCTTCGCTTAGTGCATGAAACATTTTAAAAACTGATTTTACCATAATTAAATTATCAATATTTAATTAATCAATAAAACTATTAATTTTGAAATAACGTACTCCAATATTAATAAATATATATGTTACATATTTATTAAGGTTATTATGGATAACTATGTACCCAAATTATATGTCTCTATTCGTCAGATAGATGATTTCTTATAAGCCAAATAATATATCAATCTTTACCTTGTATATGTTTTTCATTATATCTAAATGTATCACATAATTGATGGGAACCAAGTATCATAATTCATTACATATAAAAATCACATATTATATTACTCCATGTATCTTATTTAGATTTTCATTTCATAAATGTATTTTTCTACACACATGGTATAAGGCACAACCTTAAACATTACATAATCTTGAGTTAAGTAAGGAATTAAAATTGAAGATATTTTCAGGTTTAGAGCTTTAAAGATTTATACCGTGACTGTTACATAAAAAAACAAATAAATGCAAAGTGGAAACATTTAACAATATCTTTTTCTTACATAACATAAAATCTTTTAAAAATAAACATGGTTTCCATTCATGTTTAATCATCATAATTTTCTATGATTCCATCCTTGACCCTATTATCCCTTAAATCCTATGAAATCATTTAAAAACCAGGAATGAAAACAAAAAAATCATTAAGAGACATATAATTAAATAAAATTGTTAGTATAGTTAAAAACTGATAGCCCATCCAATTTTCATTGAGTGGATTGAAAAAACATTATCATATGAACAAATATCATAATTTTTTCAAAATAAAAAACAATTAAACCAATAGAAATTAATTAAACTTCTTTTAGGTGACATAGGACATCATATGGATAATACCCTTCCAAATATATTAAAATTGGAATAATCATATGGTTGAAATCGAAATTGGAGATCTATAATGGGGATATCCATTCTTATAATCTATATCAGGTGCACCCATGAAAAATAGTGGGGCTTAACCCTTCCTATAACCTGTTTCGGGAACACCTGTGAGCTGTAATGGGGATCGAACATTCGTATAAACTGTAGCATTCTCACCCATGATATATAAAGGGGATCAAAACATCGCATATGCTATATTGGTCTCACCAACTTAACATAATTCTCATGTACCATTTCATCAATAATATACGTTCATCACAAAAACACTCTTTTGAATGCTTCTTCTAATATATTATGAAAACAAATTTTGGTATAAAAATACCATTTCCATTTAAGAACCCAATTTAAAAACAAAGATACCCAAATAAAGTAATAAGGTATTTATTTTAATTTACAAAGGAATTAAGGCTTATAGATGAAGCCAAACATCCAATAATGGTTATGGCGGCTGAGAAGTCGGTGTCACCCTATACGTTAAAAAACATTATTTTTCTCATTTTGTAAAGAAAGTAAAATGATTTGTATAAAAAAAACCTTCTGAAAAAATTTAATGAAATGAAATATTGACATAAAATTTCATGTATATTGATTTTATGACCATATAAATAAATATGTAATTTAAAATGATGAAGAAAAATATCTGATAATTAAATATTTTAATTTTCAAGGTGTCCCATACCACCTTGAAAAATAAAATATTAATCTCCATGATTTAATAAATAACATTAGTATATATATAATATGGTTTTGAAATGTCATTTTGGTTTTATATACATCTTATAAAATAATAAACATGCATATAATCAAGAAATGCCTCAATGATAGGAAATTGAGACGAAGTCCCTTACCTTCAGTGTGACTTGTCTTGTTCATTCATTGATTTCCTGAATAAAACATTTAGGTTATATTATAAATTCATTTGAACATTTTTAAACTTTATTATTAATTTTATATCACTTATTACCATGTTATATCAATTAGTTATTGATTTGAGTTCATATTAGTCGTTTTGTCAATGTTCTGTATTTGAGACAAAAATGAACTCGTTTTGATGCAAATTATAAATGTTGTCCTAAGTACACTATCTTCAAAATATTTTTAATGATTTAAATATAAAATATATTAATTATATATTAATTTATAATAGTTCATAATATTTTGAGATAAGAAATTAAATTCACTGTTCATGGAGATGGTGGGCCGTATATATACATGAATGCTACTTTCATTTCATTGTCATATTAAACGAATAAAAAAATAAAAGATACATAGGTATATTATAATTAAATTATAATATATATGTTTTATATGTAACATAATTTCATTAACTCGGTGCTTTATATGTTCCATGTATGGAAAGAATGATTCATATCACTTTGAGGGGGCGGTAGCCCACACTTCCCCAAATGAAATTATCGTATTTACACAATATGGAAAGAAGAAACGTATGTTTTAAATAATTTTAAATAATACTAGAGACAATATAAATATAATATATATCAAATATAAATACATTTCCATCATAATGATCGGCATAATAGGTGGTAGGAGAAAATTTAACAATCATCGTTTCGTGAGGGAGCTGTTCACCGTACAGAGAAACAATTTGTTTTATATCAAATAAACAGAGGTGTGTGTCAGTGTAGGTATAAAACATAGAATAAAAACATGATATTATATTTAGGAAACTATGTTTTTTATAAAATAATGGAAAAAATTTAGTTTTTCCGATTGGATGAGGAAAATAAATTAAAGGAGCTTGAGAGAAGACATTACCTCTAAATCGGGTAACTCAATTTTATTTGTGCCAAAAGGATTCCTTGATTTTATTTATGCACAATTTTAGTATTTTAGGGCGAAGTAATGGATTTTTAGAAGCTTATTTTAGTATAATATGGTAGATTTAAGGGGATTGAGTGTTTTATGAAAGTAGGTTGAGGTGGTTTCCTTTTAAAGGGTGGAGGAGGGGCAATTTAGGTAAGCCTTGAAATATTATTTTATTATATATTGAATTTAAAATTATAATATTCAAAAACTGATTAATTTAAATTATAAGATGATTATGGGTCTAAATACTCTTAAACATAAGGTTTTATACAAATTCAGGTCCCAAAATTAACCTTATCCTTTAGCTTTAACCCTTAGTTAAAAACATTAACTCTTACCATGTCTTCTTGTATTTTTAAATTTTCTGGTTATTATAGTTACTATAAAATTCCAACAGAAATAAAAGTGGATAATTAATGTCAATTGATACATTATATAAGTATTTAGGCTGAATTGTATAATTTTAGGTCAATTATATCATTTAATAAAATAGTATTTGTTTTAAAAAATCATTTATGTCAATTTTGACACTATTTAGAAATTAATTTTTGTTAATGTCATAGAAACATAATTACAACCAAAAAAAGGAATTAATGTATCCCTATCATGTCAATTTAATCCAAATAAATGGTTTACAACATCAAAATATTAAAATTACATTTATTGTAATATTTATAATATCATTTATTTGAATAATTCATTAATAAGGTAATCACTACATCGTCATTAGGTTATCAAATTATATATTTATTTAACGTATAAAAACTATAAATAAAATATCATAATTTAGGAAATATTTTTATCTTTATAATTTATATTTATAGTTTAAGAGAAAATTTACATAAAAAAAATTAATTTTTTTAGTTAGGAGAAACATGTTTATGTTATATTTTTCTTTTATTTAAATTAAATATTATAAAAGGACATTATCACACCAATGTGGCTCTATAGCCTCTTAAATTCAACCCAAAATGATATTGGTTGGAAATATATCATCCAATATCATTATAACATATGTTATAATTGTTTATTATTATTATAATATTATTTTTTACCTTTATTTACCTCATTTACCCTATAACCATGGTAAATAAAAATAAATACTAATGTTACTGTTCACAATGTCCAAAAATAAAATGTACCTATTTTTAAAATTTGTAAATTATGATAAAAAAATATTTAATCCACTTTTTTAAAAAAAACACATAATTGGAATAAATTAATTAAAATTAATTTCTGTTTTAAAAATTATGAAATAATTGTTTAAGAGCTAAAACCCATCAAAAGATTGACATGTGATTATGTCCAATTTAATTGTGAAATTACTTCAAATGAACATCATTGAATTAAATGATAAAAACATAATATATTAAAACATTAAATCCAATTAAATGGATACTATAACTATATAAATAAATTATATGAAAATGTATTTTTTAATTGAAATACATTATTTTTCACTATTCATAAAAATATGGATTTTATAAAAAAAATACCAAAATTTCAAGAAAATTAAATTTTGATGTTATAATTCTAAATAAGAAGTTAATTTTATCTAACAAAATATATAAAAGTGACACAATCTATTTTTAAAAAGGGTTTTCCATCAAAAGGTTGTAAAATGACCTTTTAAAAATATAAGAGTATTTTATGCTTAAAATTGGATTCATTATCATTTAATCCTCTAAGATTCATTGGATAAATGCAAAAACAACATAAAAATTTAAATTCATAATTTTTTTAATTCTATTCATTCCCGCCAATACAACAGAAAGGTGTTAACTTCCATTTAACAAATTCTTATTGTTATTGTATTTTTTCGGTAAAAGTCAATGTTTTGTGAAACATAAGATTTCAAAGAAAAATGTTGTTTCATGTTGGGTAAGCTATCTTACATATTTTCCTCATTAAACTAAAATTAATATTAAATTAAAAAATATTAATTGATGTGAAATTATATTATTCCATAAATACAAGGACTATAAAATCATTCCACCTTTTTGAAATTGCATCCATAGAATTTTAAAATATTTCTTTGATAATTTATTGACAATATCATATCAAAAAAAGTTTCAATAAAACAATAAATTTAAAAGATAGAAATATTTGTACAAATTTAACATCCCAGGTAAATAAATAAATAATATATTTTCATAATTAATCGTATTTTTGAATTAATTATTAATTTTAATTTAAATGGGTTTATATGCTCGATGGAATACCTGATACGCAACAACAGATTTCTTTGAAATATTACGTTGAACAATAATAATATAATAATATTATTTTAAATAGAAGTTAATGCCTCGCCATTTTTAGTAGGAATGAATAGAACTAAGTAGAATATGATTATACATTTTTTTTAAAAAAAATTTACATTTATCCAATAAATGTTATGGTCTTAAAATATGAAATAATCTAAATTTAAGCATAAATACTCTAATATTCACTAAAAGGTCGATTTACGACCTTTTGATGGAAAACTAAATTTAAATAATATTTTGGTCATTTTTATATGTTGTATTTGATAATATAAAATTCTTATTTAGATTTAGGACATCAAAATTTACTTTGGGTAAATATTTGGTATTTTTATGATAATGTTCATTTTTTAATGAACAACGGAAAATACCATATTTTAATTCAAAATATCCTTTAATGTAATATATGTATATGGATAGATTTCGTTTTTAAATGGTATTAAAGTTTAATTAAATATATTTTGTCTAATTAATCTTGGATTGGTTATTGGAATAAATTTCGTTTTGAAATTGGACGTAAACAAGTGTCGATCTTTTGACAGTAATTGTTTCTAAAAAACATGCTATTAGTTTTGACAATAGGAATTAATTTTAAATTAATAAATACAAATTATATGATTTTTATTTGTTTAAAAAAATATCATTTTTGAATTCAAAATATCTAATATATCTTAGGATATTTTTTTTGTAGTTTTTCTAAAAACATCAATTTTTGATGAATAGTGAAACCACTAAGTAGTAGTTAAAAACTGAAATTTTCATTTAAATGAAATATAACGGTTTCAGTGGATTGAATTTAGAAAATACGACATACACAGTTGTTATTAGTAATTAAATTTTTTTTCAATAAGATGAAAATAAATTTTTGTGAACAACAACTTTTGACTTTTCTTTACAGCAGTCAAAGGTAAATAGTGTAAGTCAAGGTAAAAAGAATATCATCATAATAAAAAATTATCCTAACACTTATCCTATCAATATTAGTTGAGTCATTTATGACCATGGGCATTTTTGGGTCTATTTTGTGACCCCATGAATCCACATGGGCGTGATAATGACACTTTAGAATAATTAACTTAAAGGAATGACAAAAATTAAAAAAACAAATATCTTTAAGAAAATAAAATTTTACATGGGGTTATATAAGTTAATTTTTTGACTATAAATATTATTTGGAAATCATAAAATATTTCTTACATCATGGTAGTTTTGTTAAAATTTTTTGAGATCAAATAAATTAAATTATTTATGACACAATAATGATGCAGTATTTACCTCATTAATAAATGATTTAAATAAATAAGATTATAAATATTAAAACAATATCCAAAACCTGTAAAATTTTTATTGGATGATTTTATTTCACCATGAGTCATTTTATATTTTAATTTATTTAGTTTTGGATCTTTATAAATCGAATATCATTATATAATAAAATAATATTTTCACACTTTCCTAAAGAGCCCCTCCCCCGCTATAAAATACCCTCATATTATACTTATTATTCACAACTCTCAAGCCCCTTTTCTCATCTAAAACCTACCCAAATAAGCTCTCAATATCCTTCTACTCCTCCTAGAAGCCTTACCATAGGCATAAGTCTCTACAAAAAGTCATTTTGGTTCAAACCAAAGGGAGTTACCCAAATTAAAGGTAACAGTTCCTGCTAACTACATTTCATTTATTTTACTTCTCCAACCCCTATTCACTTTTTAATCCTTTATTTTATTAAAAACCAGTATCCTAAATATAATAATATTTTTAATGAGAAGTATTCGAACTACACTTACACACGCCGCCATCTAATAGGTGAAAAACATAGTGTTTCTGTGGATGGAAAACCAACGACTCACGAAATGATGATTGTTCGATTATCTCCTAACACCTCTCATTGTGGCCATTAATATAGAAATATATTTATATATAATATATATTAGATTTAGGTTTTATTTATTCTTCTATATTTTACATTTATATTATGCCTTTATGGTTTCTATAATGGGTAAACTCGATAATTTCATTTCAGGAAATGCGGACTACCGCCCACTCAAAGTGATATGACTCGTTAATGCCTTATATGGGATTTATAATGAATAGAGGTAATGATATTATATATTATATTATACTAGAATTATAATATACCAATGTATCATTATTTTTTAATAAAATTAAATTACAAATTAGAAATGAAAGTAGTGTTCATGCGTACATATGGTTTACTGTCTCCATGAACGGTGCATTTCATTTATTATCTCCAAAATGTTATGTACTATTAAATATACATACATGAATATATATATATATATATAAGAGATATATATGATGTATATTATATCGAAATCATGAATATAGTTATGGAGATAATAAATTATTGACCCCACAGACAACTTGTAATTATAAGGTGTTCATTTTTCACTCAAGTACCAAATATCGACAAAACAACCATTATTAAAATAAAAGAATACATAATGTTTATAACATAGTAATAAGTGATATAAATGGATTAATGAACTTGAAAAAGGTTATTAATCAAGTAGAAATTGACTATAGTTTATTATTCATGAGATTAAAGAATGAACGGGTGAAGTCGGACACGAGGTAAGGGACTTCCTCTCAATCTCCTTTCATTGAGGCATTTTTTGTTTTATAGATGATTTTATTTTATACAGTGTATAAATCCCTTTTAAATTTATTTTCATTCAATGGAAATTTATTTATATGAAGCATTTTACTAAACGAAAAAAAGAAATGTTTCTTTTAACGTTAGTTGTGACAATGACCTTTTTCCACCACCGCGTGTATTAATCGATTTTCGGCTTCCTCAACAAGCCACAGTGTTTTTTAAAAGAAAAATAAATAGCAAATACATTTTACATATTTTGGTATTGAAAATGGTTTTGATAATGGATTTGTTTGGTCAATATATTTAAATGATATATTGTGATTCAAATGTAGAAATGTCATCTTTCATTTATATTTGTTTTCTATGTAAGAAATATTTTATGGTTCTTGGGAATTATTTACATATATGGGTTGTTCCATGATAAACCTTGGGCGGGTGAGCCCGAGATAGCTCTCTGATGCATTGGGTAACATGATGGAGGTAAACGTGAATGTGCCTACTAAGAGATTTAGGGAAGATACTATGATGGGTATTCCAATGTAACCCCTTATATAGTTGTGATAGCTATAATGTATGTATGATATGAATATCATATGTACATTTATGATTTGTGATATTATGTGTTATTTATAATTCCAAAGTTTTCATGTGGTATGTAAAATAGTTAATGATTTGTATGTGCTAATGGATTAATGATTTCTTTCTTATTTTATAACCGTTACTATGCTTTTTATGCTCTTCCTAAGTTTTGAAATGTTTTTCATCGGACATAAAGATGAATTGCACCAAGGATGGGATCAGAGAAAAGTTAGGCTATCTAAAACATACAACAAGACATGACCATTTTTTCAAGAGTTTTTATTTTATGAAAAAATAGATATAGGGTAAAATTTTATACATGTAATATTCTTGTTGTTATGTAAATGTTATGACCTAATTATCTAAAAAACTAATCATGAATAGACCCTCAATGTTAATTATCCATTTAATTCATGAATATGTAATGCTTAATGATGGTTCCTTATATTTGGTATATGAGGTCAGTTTAGATAAATTTAGGAGTTAGGGTATTGTTAAATTCATATCCATAAATAACGTTATATTGAAATGATATAGAATTTACAGAATACCATTTTTCTTTGCCTAGTATTTTTCTATGTTCAGAATTGTTTTTTCACATAGGAAACATGGTAGCTATGTTTCGACGACATCATGAGGAAGACAAACCTCCAAATCAGAAACCTGAGATGGTTGGAATTGGAACTGAACAATTTGTTGTAGTGATAGAAGAGTTGACTAATGCTATAAACGGTGGTGGTATCCATGCACAAGATCAGCCAGATGAACCACAGAGGAACATGTCAATAGTTGAGCATTTCATGAGGAATCATCCCCCATAATTTAGAGGATCATCTAACCCTACGATAGCATAAGGGTGTATTGAAGCACTAGAAATGATTTTTGACGCAATGGGGTGTTCAGAACATCAAAAGGATAGTATCGCTATTAGATGTTTTGAAGGTGATGCCGATCAGTGGTGGTCGATGGTGAAAAATATCAGGGACAGTGAGGAGATTGATGCTCTTGATTGGGATGATTACAAAGGTACGATTCTTGGGAAATATTTTCCTAAGGTGATTCGTCTTAGAATGTAAAAAATAATTCCTTGAATTGAGTCAGGAGGATGACTCATTGGATGCTTATGAATAAAAATTCACTCTACTCGCAAGGTATGCTCTGAATTTCATATTAGATCATGATAGTAAAATCATCCATTTTTACTCAGTATTAAAGACAATGTATCAAATTAAATTAGCATCTATGGAGTTCAAAATCTATGAAAAACTTGTTCCTTATGTGGAGAAGGTGGAAATGGGGTTTGCCGATGATCAAGTGTTCTTTGAAAAGAAACAAAATAAGTGGTCGAGATGGTAGGTAAAAGGAAAGAACTCTTCAAAAAAAGTCTTATGGTAAGAAACATATGTTTATGGTTTTTTAAAATTATGGTAAAAACATGATAGGGAATGCCTTTTGAATTCTGGTATGTGCTACCAATGAGGTATAATATGACATAAGGCTCGAAATTGCACTAAAAAAAATCAAGTTAATGGTAAGGAAAAATATGATTTCCAGTCAGTAAATTGTTTTAAGTGCATTGAAATGGGTCATTATGAAAATGAGTGTCCAAAGAATAACTATAATGAGGGAAAGTAGTCAGACTAGAAGCAAAAATGGGTGGTGTAATACTTTGAAACAACTTCAGTATATTTCAGGCCATCAAATGAAGTAGTATCAGGTTCACTGTTTCCTTATTCAAATTATGCCAATGAGTTGTTTGATTCAGTGTCTACACTTTTGTTCATTCCTGAGAATTGTTATAGTAAATTAGAAGTCCCATCTCAATATATGAATCCCAAACATATGGTAAAAACACCGGGGGAAAATGTTGAGATGAAAAGGAGTTATCAGATCCTTCTTGTCCTTACATGTGTGAAGAATCTACCTTCAAACCTTATTGTTTTCCTTCTAGTAGAGTTGATTGTTATTTTGGTTATGGATTGGCTTTCTATTTATCATGATAAGATTGAATCGAGAGATGAAGAGATTTTTTAAAAACTATTTTCAGTTTGTGTACAATAATGAACCCATTTTTTTGTTAAAATATCAGGAAGTTGAGAGACTAGTAAAATATGGAAATGATTGTTACCTTTCACATATTTTTGAAAATAAAGGAAGTGTGGAGATTAATGATGTTCTAGTGGTAAATGAGTACCATGATATTTTTACTGATGAGTTTTCGAGTATAATACCAAATTGAGAAGTTGAATTTACTATTTACTTAGTTCCTTATGCTAATCCAATTTCAAACCCCCCTTATATAATGGCCCAAATTGAACTTTTAGAGTTAAAGAAGCAATTACAGGAGTTATTAGATAATGGTTTTATTTGACTTTACGCATCACCATGGGGTAAACCTATCTTATTTATTCCAAATTAATATGGTTTAGTTATACTTTTTTTTATTATAGGGCATTGAATAACATCATTGTTAAGAACATGTATATTTTGCTTCATAACGATGATTTGTTTGATCAGGTCCAGGGAGCTCGGTATTTTTCAAAGATTGATTTGAGTTCAGGGTACCATTAGTTGAAGTAATGGAAATAGATATTTAGAAGGCCACATTTCATACTATATATGACCTTTATGAATTTTTAGTTATGCCTTTTTGTTTAACTAATGCTCCTGCTATATTCATGGATCTTATGAATAGAATTTTCCATGAGTTCTTGGATATGTTTGTGGTTGTGATCATTTATGATATTTTGGTTTATTACAAAAGTAAATAGGAAGATGAATGTAATTTAAGGTTTGTCTTGAAAACATTATAAGAAAAGAATTTTTTGGGAAATTCAGCATGTGTGAGTTTTGGTTACAACAAATTTCTTTTCTTGGTCAATTTTTTCAAAAAATATCATAAAGGTAGATACTTCTAAAACAATTGTTGTAGAATATCCATGACCCACAAATATAAATGAGATCCGTAGTTTTCTTTGTATAATAGAATACTACTTGAGGATTGTTAAAAAAATTCATGGTTATCTAATCCAATGACTAAGTTAACTCGAAAAGTTGTTAAGTTCCTTTGGAAAAAAGAATGTGATTATTTTTTCAGGAATTGAAAACAAGATTGGTGAATGATCCAGTTTTGGCACTACCTTCCAAAAATGGTGAGTTTTTTATTTACAATGATGCTTCATTTAATGGACTTGGTTGTGTCCTTATGCAGAATGATTAGGTAATTATTTATGCTTCACATCAGTTGAACCCACATGAGTTAAATTACCCTACACATGATTTGGAATTTGTTTAAGTTGTTTTTACTATAAAAATTTAGAGGCATCATTTGTATGGAGTAAAATTTTAATGATATACGGATCACAAAATTTTGAAGTATATATTCACTCAAAAAAATTGGACATGAGATAGAGGAGATGGTTTGAGTTAATCCAGGATTATCACTTCATGATTCATTACAATCTGGGAAAAGAAAATAGAGTGGCTGATGATTTGAGTAAAAAATGTAATGCTTCATTAACCATGATACGTTTCAAATGATATCCTTTGGTTTTTTATTTGTTGATATTTGTCATAGATGTTGGTGGTGTAGTAAATTCTTATGTTTTGTTTCAGGTGTCAGTGAAATCATCTCTATCAGAGAGAATAATGAAAGCACACAAAGAAGACAATGATAGGTAGAATAAGGTAGAGTTGGTTTAGAAGGGAAAGTTTTCTGATTTAAACATTTATGATGACTATTTTCTGAGGTTTGGAAAAAGATTATGAGTTCCTTGTGATTCACAGTTGAAGAATGAGTTGTTATGTGAATATCCTATTTCTCTGTTTTCAGTTCATCCTGGCAATACTAAGATACATAGATATCTTTGCGAGTATTACTAGTGGGATAGAATGAAGAGAGGTATTTCTCATTTTACTATAAAGCGTTTGAATTTTTAGCAGGTTAAAGTATAGTTGAAATTACTAAAAGGGATTCTTTATTAATTACACGTGCCAGAGTGGAAATGAGAAAATATACCTATGGACTTCATTGTGGGATTACTAAAGATATCTCAAGGTAATAATGAAATATGGGTTATTGTTGATCTGTTGACTAAATATGATTAATTCCTTCCTATTTGAGATAATTTGTCTCTAGATCATCTTTTTAGTTTGTATATTAAAGAAATAGTTAGGTTTCCTGTAGTTCCCATTTGCCATGTTTATAATCATGATCCCAGGTTTACTTCTAACTTTTGTAAATGACTTTAGAAATCGTGGGGTACTGAATTAAATTTTAGTACAAATTTTCATCTGCAATCAGAAGGTTAGTCATAATGAATAATTCAGACCTTAAAGGATATGCTAAATTCTTGTTCATTGGATTAACATGGAAGTTGGACAAACATCTATCATTGGTTTATTTTTCTTATAATAATATTTTTCATTCCAGTATACAGATCACTCCATTTGAAGCATTATATGGAAAGCGTTGTCGAACTCCAGCATTTTGGGAGGAAGTAGGTGTAAGAAAGCTGATGGGATCGGAATTTGTAGACGAGATGGACGAAAAGGTTCAGTTTGTTTATAATAACCTGAGAACAACTCAAATAAGGTAGAAACATTATGCAGATAACCGGAGGAAGGATCTCTCTTTTGAGGTAGGTGATCATGTCTTTCTCAAAGTTTCTCCATGGAAAAATGTGATGCATTTTGGTAAGAAGGGAAAGTTGTGTCTGAGGTTCATTGGACCTTATGAAATCCTAGAGAAAGATGGATCAGTTTCATATAGAGTGGCTTTACCTCCATGTTTATCCTGGGCACAAAATGTTTTTCATGTTTCAATGATGAGAAAGCATATGCCATATCCATATCATGTTTTGAGCCCAGAGGTAGTTCAGTTGGAAGAGAACCTCTCTTATGAGGAAAAAAAAGTATAGATTCGTGAACATAGAGAGAAACTGTTGTATAATATGTTAATTCATCAGGTAAATGTTTTGTGAAAAAACCTTATGGTTGAAGAAGCAACGTGGAAATCTTAAAATTCTATAAAGGATAAATACCCCCATTTATTTGATATGTGAAAAAATTTGCTGGCACACAATTCCCAACCGGGGGGAAGGATTTAACATCACAGGTAAATAGAGAAATAAAACATTTTAATAATTATTCATATTTATGAAATTAATATTATTTTTAATTTAAAGGGGTTTATATGCTCGATGGCGTACCTGATACACCACAATGGGTTTCTTTGAAATCTTGTGTTGCACACTAATATTATAATAATATTATTTTAAATTGTAGTTAACTCATAGTCATTGTATTGGAATGAATGAATAGAACTAACTAAAATATGATTATACACATTTGTTAAATGATTTTACATTTATCCAATAAAATTTAGGGGCTTAAAATATGAATGAATCTAAATTTAAGCATAAATAGTCTAATATTCACTAAAAGATCTATTTACCGTCTTTTGATGACAAACCTTCTTTAAATATAGTTTTCGTAATTTTTATATGTTCTATTTGAAAAAATAAAATTCTTCCTTAGATTCAGGACATCAAAATTTACTTTGGGTAAATTTTTTGGAATCTTTCTGATAAAGTACATTTTTAATGAATAGTGAAAAATTTTGTATTTTAATGAAAAATTTCCTCTTAATATAATTTATTTATATGATTAGACTAAATTTATATTTGGTTTTAACGTGTAATTAGAATATATTTTTACCAGTTAATCCAATTATGGTCATTGTAATTAATTTTATCTTGAAATTAGACCAAAACATGTCTCGATCTTTTGATAGTTATTGTTTCATAAAAACATGCTATTTATTTTAACAACAGAAATTAATTTTAAATTATTAAATCCAAAATCTAACTTTTGAATTTTGTAAAATAGATATAATGTTTTAATTCAGAATATCAAATATAGGTTAGGCTGAATTTATGGGAGTTTTCTGAAAAAATTCAATTTTTGATGAATAGTGAAACTAGTAAGCAGTAGTTAAAAACTGACATTTTTATTTTAATGAAAATTTATCATATCATTGGATTGAATTTAGAAAATATGACATACATGGTTTTTATTATTAAGTAAAATGTGGGTCAATAAGATGAAAATGAATTTTGTGAATAGTGACTTATGACTTTTATTTTCCAAGGTCAATGGTAAATAGGGTAATTCATGGTAAAAAGAATATCATAATAACACCAAATTTCCTCCACACTTTTCATAACCTTATTGGTTGAATCATTTATGACCATAGAAATCTTTGGGTCAATTTTGGGACCCCATGGAGCCACATGAGAGTGCTAATGACACATTAGATTAATTAACTTAAAGTAATGACAAAAATGACATAAACAAATATCTTTTAGTAAATAAATTTTCACATACAGTTATATAAGTTATATATTCATCTAAAAATATAATTTTTAATGATAAAAATACTTCCTACCTCATGTTAGTTTTTTTTATAATTTTTTTACAACAAATAAGTTAAATTATTTATGACACAATAATGATGAAGTGTTTACCTCATTAATAAATTATTTAAATAAATAAGATTATAAATATTAAAACAATATCCAAAAACTGTGCAATTATTTTTGGCTGATTTCACTGCATCAATGAGAAATCTTATCTTCTACTTTAATTAGTTTTGGACCTTCAAAAACCTAATATCATTATATAATAAAATAATATTTCCACACTTTCCTAAAGAGTCCCTCCTCCCCCTTATAAAAAACCCCCACTTCTTACTAATTCCTTTCACCTCTCAAGATCCATGGATTGTCAAACCCCTACCGAAATAGGTTTCAATATCCCTATCCTCATCCTATAATCGTTAAAATAGGTATAAAGCACTTCAAGAATTCTTTTTGGTTCAAACCAAAGGAAGTAACCCAAATTAATGATAACAGTTCCTCTTAACTTATTTTCGTTTTTTTACTTTTCCGAAACCTAAAATCTTTTTATTACTTTCTTTTATAACAAAAAAAGGATCCAAAATATACCAGGATGTTTTTATGAGAAGGATTCAAACAACACTAACACACACCTCCATTTGATGGGTGAAAAAAATTCTCTTTTTGTGGATTGAAAACTAACGCCTCACGAAATGATGATTGTTCGATTAACTTCTACCGCCTCTCATTGTGGCCATTAATATGGAACTTAATTGATATATGATATAAATTATCTTTATATTTTATTTATTCTTCTTTATTTTACATTTATATCAAACCTTTAAGGATTCCATAATGGGTAAACGCGATAATTTCATTTGTGGAAGTGCGGACTACCGCCCCCTCAAAGTGATATGACTTGTTAATGCCTTATGTGGGACATATAAAGGATAGAGTTAATGCTATTATATATGATATTATACTGGTATTATAATATAACTATTTATCATTCTGTTTTAATCATATTAAAGTATGAAATAGAAATGAAAGTAGTGTTAATGCATATGTTTGGCTTACCGTCTCCATGAACGATGCATTTCATTTCATATCTCCAAAATGTTATGTACTACTATAAATACATATATATATATATATACTGGATATATATGATTTATATGATTTCTAAATCAATGGTATCATTCTGGAGATAATGCACTATTGACCACATTGAATACTTGTAATTATAAAGTGTTAATTTTTTACTCAAGTACCAAATATCGACAAAACAACAATTATTAACATAAAGGATTAAATAATGTTTATTACATAGTAATAAGTGATATAAAAGGAATAATAAACATGAAAAAGGTTCTTAATCATATATAAATTAACTTTAGTTTATTTTTCAAGAGATTAAAGAACGAACGGGTCACGTCGTACACGAGGTAGGGGACTTAGTCTCAATATCCTTTCACTGAGGCACATTTTGTTTTATACATGACTATATTTTATATGATGTATAAAACCATTTTACATTTCATTTCATTCAAAGGGAATATTTTTATATGAACAGAATTACTAAATGACAAAAAGGAATAATTCTTTTAACGTAAGCGGTGACAATGCCCTTTTTCCGCCGTAGTGAGTATTATTTGATTTTTGGCTTCCTTAACAAGCCATTATGTTTTTATTAAATAGAAAATAAATACTATATACTTTTTATATATTTTTGTATTGAAAATGATGTTTACAAATGGATTTACTATGTCAATATATTTAAATGATATATTATGATTCAAATGTGGAAATTTCATCATTCCTTAATGTTTGTTTTATGTGTTTTGAGTATGTTATGGTTTTTGGGAATTATTTATGTATACAGGTGGTTCCATGATAAACCTAGGGTGGGTGAGCCCGAGATAGCTCTCCAATGCATTGGGTAACATGACGATGGTAAACATGAATGTTTCTCCAAACAGATTTAGGTAATATATTGTGATGGGTATTCCAACATAACTCACTATGTAGTTGTGATTACAATATTGTAAAATTTATATGAATGCCATAAGTACCTTTATGATTTGTGATTACTATGTTTTATTCATAAATGTTATGTTTTCATAAGGTAAGTAAAAGAGATTTTGTTTTTTATGTATTGATGGACTAATTATTTATTTCTTATTTTATAACACTTACTGAGATTTTTATTCTCATCCCATATTTTGAAATGATTTTAAAGGATATAAAGATGAATAGGTTCAAGAACGGGATCAAGAAAAGGTCTTTCTATCTAAAACATGGAACTAGACATGACTCTTTCTTTCAAGAGTTTTTATTATATGAAAAAATTGATACTGAGTAGAATTTTCCACATGTAATATTCATGTTGTTAGGTAAATGTTATGACCTTATTCTCTATAACTCTAAAGTTAAAAAGATCCTCAATTTTAAGTATGTATTTAATTCAAAAATATGAAAATTTTAAGGTCGTGTCCATATATTAGTATTAGATGTCGGTTTAGATATCTTTAAGAGTTAGGGTATTGTTAAATTCATATCCATAAATTAATTTATATTAAAATGATATAGCATTTACTGATTACCATGTTTCTTTGACTATGGAATTTCTATGTCCAAAATGGTTTTACACATAGAAAACAGGGCAGCTATGTTGGGACGACATCAGGAGGAAGAAAACCTTCAAAAAAAAAACAACTTGAGATGGTTTGAATCGGAACTGAATAGTTTGTTGTAGTGGTGGAACTATTGACTCAGGCTATAAGTGGAGGTCGTATCCATGCATGAGATCAGCCAGATCCACTATAGAGGAACATTTCAGTAGTGGAGAATTTCATGAGTTAACACCCCCATAATTTAGAGGTTCATCAAACCCTGTGCTAGTAGAATGGTGGATTAAAGCACTAGAAAAGATTTTTGATGTCATGGGGTGTTTAGAACATCAAAATGTTAGTCTCCCTATTTACCATTATGAAGGTGAAGCTGATCAGTGGTTTTTGATGGTGAATAATATTAGGGATATTGAGGATATTGATGCACTTGATTGGGATGAATTCAATGGAATGTTTCATGAGAAATATTTTACTATGGTAGTTCATCTTAGACTGGAATAACAATTCTTGGAATTGAGGCTGGAGGATGACTTAGTAGCTACTTATGAAGAAAAATTCACTCGACTCTCAAGGTATGATTCAAATTTCATATGAGATCTTAATAGTATAATCAACCATTTCTAATTATTATTAAATCAAACTTATCTAAGGGCTTTAGCATATCGCGAGTTCAAATGTTGTGAAAAAATAGTTCGTTGTGCAGAGAAGGAAGAAATAGAGTTTGATAATGATTAGGTGTTCTTTGACAAAAAATAGATAAGAGGTCGAGGTGGCAGGAGAAAGGTAAAAACTCTTCAAAAGAGTCTGGTGGTAAGAAAATTATGTTTATAGTTTGTGAAAATTGTGGAAAAATCATGCTGGGGCTTGCCTTTTAAATTCTAGTAAGTGCTAATGATATTATAAAATGTGACATAATTCTCGAAATTGCACTGAAAAAGATCAGGTCATTTGTAATAAAAAAAATCCGATCTTTGTTCAGTAAAATGTTCTAAGTTTAATGATGTTGGTCATTATGAAAATGAGGGTCCAACGAAGAACTCAATTGAGGAAAATCATCCAGACTACAAGGTGAAAGTGGTGGAAAAATCCTTTGCAACAACTTGTACAGATGTTGGGCCATGTAATGAAGTAGTTTCAGGTACACTATTTTCTTGTTTAGATTATTCCAAGGAGTTATTTGATTTAGGTTCTACACATTCATTCATTTCAGAAAACTTTTCTGGTAAATTGGAAATCACATCTTAAGATATGAATCCTAAAGTTATGGTAAAAACAATAGGGGAAAATGGTGAGACAATATGGAGTTATATGATCCTTCTTTCCCTTTTGTGGGGGAAGAATCTACCTGCAAAACATATTTATTTTCCTCCAGTAGAGTTCGATGATATTTTGGGTATGGATTTGATTTTAGTTTATCATTCTATGATTGACTCTAGAGGTAAATAGGATTTTTAGAAAGATTTTCAGTTTGTGTACATGAAGGAACCCTTATTTTTTATAAAATATCAGAAAGCTGTGAATCTAGTAAAAGATAGAAATGAATGTTACTTTGCTCATATTATTGAAAATAATGGATGTGTTGAGATTAATGATGTTCTAGTGTTAATTGATTACCTTGATGTTTTTTCTAATGAGTTTCCTGGTATTATACCTGATAGAGAAGTTGAATTTACTATTGACATAGTTCTTGATTCTAAGAAAATTTCTAAACCCCCTTATCGAATGGCTCAAATGGAACTTTTAGAGTTAAAGAATTAGTTGCAGGAGTTATTATTTAAAGGTTCCGTTCGACCAAGCACATCACCATGGGGTGCCGCTGTCTTATTTGTTAAAAAGAATGATGGTTAAATGAGACATCCCATTTATTATAGATAATTGAATAACATCACTGTTAAAAACAAGTATCCATTGCCTCATATTGATTATTTTTTTGATCAGCTCCATGGAGATCAGTATTTTTCAATGATTTATTTGAGGTCAGGATACCATCTGTTGAAAGTAAAAGAAATATAACTTTCGAAGACAACATTTCATACTAGATATTTCCATTATGAATTTGAAGTTATTCCCATTTTTTTATCCTCTGCAATAGCTATATTGATGGATCTTATGAATCGATGTTTTTGTGATTTATTGGATAAGGATGTTGTTGTGATCGTTGATGATATTCTGGTTTATTCTCCAAGAAAAGATTAACATGGAATTAATTTAAGGGTTTCTTTGAAATCAATAAAAGAATAGAAACTATTTGGTAAATTCGTCATGTTCTAGTTTAAGTTATATAAAATTTCTTTCATTGGTCAAATTGTTTCAAAAAATTGCATAACGGTTGATACTACTAAATCAAATATTGTTGAAGAATGGTCAAGACCCAAAGATATTACTGAGATCCATAGTATTTTGGGATTAGTAGGTTGTTACCCGATGTTTGTTAAATATTTTGCATGGTTATCTAGTCCAATGACTAAGTTAACTCAAAAAGGTGTTATGTTCCATTGGACAAAAGAATGTGATGATTGTTTTCAGGAATAGAAAAGAATTTTGGTGAATTCTACAGTTTTGAAAATACCTTCTCGAAATAGTGAGTCTGTTATTTATAGTGATGCTTTGTTGAAAGCACTTGGTTGTGTCCATATGTAGAATGATCAGTTAATTGCTTATGCTTCATGTCAGTTGAAACCTCGTGAGTTAAACAACCCAACACATGATTTTGAATAGGATACTATTGTTTTTTATTTAAAAATTTGGAGGCCTATTTTGTATGGAGTAAAATGTGAAATATATACTGACCACAAACATTTATAGTATATATTCAGTAAAAATAATTGAACCTGAGACAGAGGAAATTGTTGGAATTAATCAAGTATTATGATTGCACGATTCATTACAATCCAAGAATGGAAAATAAATTGGTTGATTCTTTGAGTCAAAAAAGGAATGCATCATTAAACATGATACATTTGGAACAAGATCCTTTGGTTTTTTGATTTGATGAAATTAGTATTAGAATATTTTGTGGAAAGAAATTCTTCTGTTTTGTTTCTAGTGTTTTTGAAATCATCTCTATTAGACAGAATAAAGAAAGCGCAGAAATATGACAGTGAGTTGTAGTAAAAGGTAGAGTTGTTTTAGAATGGTAAGTTGCCTGATTCTAACATTGCTAATGATTTTTTTTTGAAACTCATAGTTCTCCATTTTCAGTTTATCCTAGATGTACTATGATGTATTGAGATCTTCGAAAGTATTACTGGTGGAATGGAATGAAAAGAGATACTAGTGATTTTACAGTGAAGTGTTTGACTTGTCAGCAGGTTAAATCAGAATGGAAGTTACTAAAAGGGATTCTTCATTCATTACCAGTGCCATAGCAGAAATGGAAAAATATATCCATGGACTTAATTGCGGGATTACTAATGAAATCTCGAGGTAATAATGCAATCTGGGTTATTTTTTATTGGTTGACAGAATCTGATCATTTATTTCCTATTCGAGATAATTTGTCTCTAGATAAACATTCTCAGTTGTATGTTGATGAGAAAGTTAGGTTGAATAGAATTACCCTATTCATTGTATCTGATCATGATCCCAGGTTTACATCTAACTATTGGAAAGGCCTTCAAAAATCATTGAGTACTGAATTAAATTTTAGTACAACTTTTCATCTGCAATCAGATAGGTAGTCAGAACGAACTATTCAAACATTGAAGGATATGCTACGTGCTTGTTCACTGGATTACCAGGGAAGTTGGGATCGACATCTTTCTTTGGTTAAATTTTATTATAATAAAATTTTTCATTCCAGTATACAGATGGCTCCATTTAAGGAATTATATGGAAAGCATTGTCGAACTCCATCATTTTGGGATGAAGTTAGGGAAAATAAGCTGATGGGACCAGAATTGGTAGAAGATATGACATAAATGGTTCAGTTCATTCAAGAGAACATGAGAATAACTTAGAGTAGATATAATGTTGATGGAGATAACCAGAGGAATGATCTCTCTTTTGTGGTGGGTTATCGTGTCTTTATCAAAGTTTCTCCATGGAAAAATGTGATGCGTTTTGGTAAGAAGGTAAAGTTGAGTCAAAGGTTCTTTGAACCTTATGAAATCCGGATGAAAGTCCGATCAATTGTGTACAGAGTGGATTTACCCTCCATTTTTATCCCAGGTACACGATGTTTTTCATGTTTCAGTTTTGAGAAAGTATATTCCAGACCTATCTCATGTTTTGAGCCCAGAGAATGTTCATTTGGAATAGAAACTATCTTAAGAGGAACAACCAGCCTAGATTCTTGACTGTAGAAAGGAAGTGTTGTAGAATAAGTTAAATCATCAGGTAAAGGTTTTATTGAAAAACCATATAGTTGACGAGGCAACGTGTGAATCTGAAAATGCTATGAGAGATAAATACCCCCATTTATTTGATAAGTGTAAAAATTGTGAGGACGTAATTTCCAAAAGGGTGGAAGTATGTAACATCCCAAGTAAATAAAGAAATAATAAATTTTCATAATTAGTCATATTTGTGAATTAAATATTAATATGAATTTAATGGGGTTGATATGATTGATAGTGTACCCGATACCCAACAATTGGTTTCTTTGAAATCTTATGTTGGACACAAATAGTATAATAATATTATTTTAAACTATGGTTATCTCCTTGTCATTGTATTGGTGGTAATGAATAGAACTAACTAAAATATGATTATACATGTTATTTAAATATTTTTACAGTTATCCAATAAAATTTAGGGGCTTAAAATATAAATGAATCTAAATTTAAGCATAAATACTTCGATATTCACTAAAAGGACGATTTACCGCCTTTTAATGGGAAACACTCTTCAAATATAGTTTTAGTCATTTTTATATGTTCTATTTGAAAAAATAAATTTTTTCTTTAGATTTGGGACATCAAAATTTAGTTTGGGTAAATTTTTGGTATTTTCCCGATAAATTTCATTATTAATGAATAGTTAACAATATTGAATTTTAATTCAAAAAATACTTTTAATATAACTTATTTATAAGGTTAGATTACATTTTTTATTGGTTTTAACGTGTAATTTGAATATATTTTTACCCGTTAATCCAATGTTGTTCATTGGAATTAATTTCACAATGAAATTGGACACAAATAAGTGTCGATCTTCTAACAGTTATTGATTCATAAAAACACTCAATTTGTTTTGAAAACAATAATTAATTTTAAATTAATAAATCTATCTAATATTTTTGGAATTTGTTAAAATAGACATCATTTTTGAATTTGGAATATCAAATATAGATAAGGCTGAATTTTGGTAGTTTTCTGAAAAACAACAATTTTTGATGAATAATGAAACCACTAAGTAGTAGTTAAAACTGACATTTTCAATTAAATAAACTTTTACCTATTATATGGATTGAATTTAAAAAGTCCTACATATATGTTTGATATTAGTAAGTAATATTTGGTTCAATAAGATGAAAATAATTTCTGTTTAATAGCATCTTTTGACTTTTATTTACCGTGGTCAAAGGTAAATAGGGTAGTTCATGTTAAAAAGAGTATCATAATAATAAAAAATTATCTAACACCGATCCAAACCTTATTGGATGAGTATTTTATGACCATGGTCATCATTTGTTTGATTTTGGGACCCCATGGAGCCACATGGGAGTGATAATGACACTTCATATTAATTAACGCAAAGTAATGGCAAAAATTACATAAACAAATATCTTTTAGTAAATGAATTTTTACATGGGGTTGTATAAGTTATCTATTTGACTATAAATATTATTTTAAAATCAAATACTATTTCCTAAATCATGGTGTGTTTTTTTAAATATTAGAAATAAAATAAATTACATTATTTATGACACTATAATGATGCAGTATTGATCTCATTAATAAATGATTTAGATAAATAAGATTATAAATATTAAAACAATATCCAGAACCCATAAAATAACTATAGGATGACATTATTTATACCATGATTCATATTATATTCTACTTTAATTATTTTTGGACCTTTAGAAACTGAATATAATTATATATAAAAAATAATATTTTCACACTTTCTTAAAGAGAACCTCCTCCCATTATAAAAAGCCCTCAGTTCTTACTAATTCCTCACACCTATCAAGAACCTTGTCTTATCCATACCCTTCCCAAATAATCTCTTAATATCCCCCTCCTCCTCATAAAATCTCTACCTTAGTTTTGAGGGACTTCAAGAAGTCCGTTTGGTTCAAACCAAAGGGGGTTACCCAAATTAAAGGTCGCAGTTCTGCTTAACTTCATTTCTTTTATTTTACTTCCCCAACACCTAAAATATATTTATTAATTTATTTTATTTCAAAAAAAGAATCCTAAATGTACTATATGTTTTTTATGAGAATAATTAAATCTAAAATTACACACACCTCCATCCAATGGGTGAAGAATATACTATTTCTGTGGATGAAAAACTAACGCCTCATGAAATGATGATCGTTCAATTATCTCATATCGCCTCTCATGGTGGCCATTAAGATGGAACTATATTTATATATGATATATATTATTTTTATGTTTTCATTATTCTTAGGTATTTTACATTTATATCCTACCTTTATGGATTCTATAATCGGTAAATGTGATAATTTCATTTGAGGAAGGGTGGACTACGGCCCCCTTAAAGTGATATGACTCGTTAATTCATTATGTGGGATGTATAAAGGATAGAGAAAATGATATTATATATATTATATTATACTGGAATTATAATATCCATTTGTATCCTTATGTTTTAATTCCATTAATGTAGTAAATATAATTGAAAGGAGCGTTCATGCGTACGTACGACTTACCGTCTCCATGAATTGTGCATTTAATTTCTTATCTCCAAAATGATATGTACTATTATAAATAAATATATATATAATAGATATATATGATGAATATGATATCAAAATCATGAATATCATTATGTATAAAATGGACTATTGACCACATGGACAACTTGTAATTATAAGGTGTTCATTTTTAACAAAAGTACCAAATATCAACAAAACCACCATTATTAACGTAAATGATTACGTAATGTTTATAACATGGTAATAAGTGATATAAAAGGAATAATAAATTTGAAAAATTTTCTTAATAAATCAAAAATTATCTTTAGTTTATTATATAGGGGATTAAAGAGTGAATGTGTCAAGTCGGACATGAGGTAAGGGACTTCCTCTCAATCTCTTTTCATTGAAGAAATTTTTGTTTTATACACGAATTTCTTTTATAAGGTATATAAACCCCTTTTACATTTCATTTCATTCAAAGGGAATCTTTTTATATGAATAGTTTCACTAAATGACAAAAAGGAATGTTTCTTTTAATGTAATATGTGACAACGACCTTTTTCCACCGCCGCGAGTATTATTTGATCTTTGTCTTCCTTAACATGTCATAGTTTTTTTGTTATTTCCACATGGCTGAATACCCTCATAGGGGGTGGAGGTGAATCAGGGTATGACTAAATTAAAATTAAATCTCATTCTGATCTTGTTTCACTATTAAGAAAAACACTCTTCTCTCTCATTCCTGTTGCATAATATAAACAGAAAGTAATTCATTCACATGACACACCAATTTTTACTTGGTTCACCCTCACTGGGCTACATCCATGGAGCATACATCGGCAATTTGTCGATGTACCAAATCCACTATAAGAACACTATTTTTTACAATGTTCGGGATAGATCACTTCTATTCCCTGTCTCACTACCTTTATAAGGTTTAGGGTTAGCTCATTACTTTCCCAAGGGTCACTCCCTTAGTCTCTCTCTCTGGATCACTGCTGGTGGAGATAATCACCTTATTTCTCTTCATTTACTCACTACTCTGGAAGGAATCCACTCATATTTTATAGAACTATAGTTCTCTTATTTATCAATAATGAAGACATCCTCTATTGTATGTGGATGCTCTTTTGAATCCAACTTTCACCTTTAGATGAATCCCACATTACACCGAAGGTATTGAGAAATCGTCCAACATTCACGCAGAAAGTCTCCCCACAGCACACAACTTTCATCACACGAGTCTCGGTGTGGAAGTCACTTGCACGACCAACCATAAAACTTGGGCACCCCTTTTCTCATTTCCATTTTTTGATGTTCTGGTATTGGAAAAAATATGGCACACATATTCACTCTTCTTCAAGACAACAACATGCATTTCCCTTTAACAAATCCACTTTTCTCCATTTGTCGATTTTGAGGCCCAAAAATTTGGCAAACACTACAAAAAGATTCCACCATGTATCTACACTTTTTGTACCTTCTCCAGATCATCCATTCTTTGTCGAAATTCTTGAATCAGACATGGGTCATTATCCACAGCCCTAGAACATGACATGCCACAAAGAATTCCCCTTTCTGAACAAATTTTTAAGTCATTGTTTTCTTTTTCAACAATCACAACACATATGTCCACTTTTTCAACATACACAATCACCTAAAAAATGCTTCCATGATACCTTGAGGGATTTTTGGTCAACAATCCCCCCATTAGGTTTGTTGACAACTCTTCCATAAAAAGATACATAATTAATTCATCAGCCACCATTCACCGCATTGCGAATCCCATAGAGATCAAGGATTTACTCAACACAAACTCTAAGCCCACATGAGAAATGATCACCATGAGAGAGAAGTGTAAATGAAAAGTTCATCAATAAATCACTTAAACTCTGACACCCACTATTGACACTAAACGGATACCGATTTTTGGAAATATTCTTACTGAATTCCAACACCACTCTTCATCTTTTACCACGATCCTCAGCTGTCGGGATATCGATTCATTGATCGATCACTTCTAGCATCATCAGATTTTATTTTCTCCCCCTTTCTCATATCTCTCCCCTATATCGCTGCTCCACCTGTCAGCTTCTCTCCATATCAATAATGATGTATCAAATTGCCACATTGTCTCCCCCTTGATCAATCACTATTTTCTCCCCCTTCGTTAATGAACCCAAAGGTCACTCCTTTGCAGTCTTTAACAAAGTAGAGAACACATATCATCACATTAAGGAAAAACACATCATACCTCGCGGAGAGGGGGTGGGTTCTACATCCACACTCTATCAAGTGCAGGGAGTCGAATGAACTTCTAGATCCAGTCGCTGCCTTTCAAAATATTATTTCTAGAAGGCTTTTGTCAGAATGTCTGCAACCTGTAGCTCTATAGGTACATAATACAACATCATAAGCCCTTTCTCCACTTTCTCCGTGAGGAAATGATATTTGATCTCAATTTTGTTTGTCCTTGCGTGATGAAATAGATTTTTTCATTGATTTATAGCACTTGAGTTATCACACTAGATTCTGATCGGTGTCTTCACTTCGACTCTCATATCTTCAAGCTGCTGCTTCAACCACAATAATTGTGTGCACGCTTGAGTGGCCGCAATATACTCGGCTTCTGTGGTGCTCAAAGAAATAAAATCTTGCCTCTTTGTTAGACAAGAAATAAAAAATCCACCATGATAGAATGAACCACCTGACATTGATTTTCTATCATCTGCTGAACCGGCCCTATCTGCCTCAGTGTATCACAATAACTCTATTTGAGGGTTGTCATTATATGTTAAGCCGAAGTCCACCATGCCCTTGATATAAATAAGTATTCTTTTTACTGGAAGAATGTGTATTTCCTTGGGATTACTCTGATAACATGTTTCATGGCATGTTTCAAAAACAAGATCATGACTTGTTTCTGTTAGGTATAGTAAACTGCCATAATTTTCCAGAATTCAGTGATATTAACTGCCCTATCACTATCAACATTTGATAATTTCATCCGTGTAGCAACAAGAATCTTCATTTCCATAAAATTATCCATTCCAAACCTTCTCAGAACATCTTTGGCATATTTGGGATGAGAAATGGAAGTTCCATTTTTTCCTTGTGTCACCTGCAGACCAAGGAAAAACCATAGATCTCAATCATTGACATTTCTAACTCACTTTTCATGAATTTGGAAAACTTTCTACCCTGAGCTTCATCTGATCTTCCAAATATTATGTCATTGACATAAACCAACACCATCATCTTTTTATTACTATCGTTGATAATGTAGAGATTGTAATCAAATCCACCACGCTGGAAACCCACCTTCTTCAAGTACTGATCAAGCCGTGTGTACCATGATCATGGTGCTTGTTTCAACCCATACAATACTTTCTTCAATCATCAAACCTTGTTCTCATCATCATTAATGATAAAACCATCTTGCTGGTCAATATACACTTCCTCCTCGAGAACCCCATTCAAGAATGAAGATTTGACATCCATCTGTAACACTTTGAACATTCATTACACTGCAATGGATAGAAATAATATGATTGTTTCTAGCCTTGAAACAGTGGAAAATGTCTCATCAACATCTATTCCATCTATCTGGGAGTACCCCTTGCACACTAGTCGTTCTTTGTTCTGAATCAATATTCCACCTTCATTCATCTTGTTGCGACAGACCCATTTAGTGTTGATGACATTCTTATCTACTGGCCTCAAAACAATCTCTCAAATATGGTTCTTTTCAATCTAATCAAACTCATTTTTCATAGACTGAAACTTGTTTTCATCTTCAACAGCATCAGCAAAGCATTTCAGCTCCACCTGCGAGAGAAAATATGTATGTTGTAGTGACTTCATTCTACTTGTATGAACTGGAGCTTTCTGATCAGCAATCATATTTTGGCTATCAATTTCAGCTCGACTCTTTGTCTTCCTAGCATATTCATATTTTCCCCCTCTTGCTAATCATCAGTATCTTCTTTTGATTCAGCCTCTGCCACTTTTTATCCTCATGTGTTATTTTCCTCTTCATCACTTTCATCAAGAATCTGCTTACTGTACTGTTTAATATTCTCGTCATTTTCAACAATAGTGACATCATTGCTCTCAATTACTTTTCCAGCCTCTTGTTAAAGAATTTGTATGGTTTTCTTTTTCCTGAGAAGCCCAATAATATTCAATCATCTCACGTGATTCAAACTTCCTATGCTTTTCTTTGTTGACAATGAAGCTCTTACTTCCAAATATTCGAATGTATTTCACTATTGTCTTCATTCTATACCACGTTTCATAAAGAGTCTTCCCTTAATTCGGACACAACAGAGCCCTATTCGAAATATAGACCAATGCCAAAACTGCATCCTTCCAAAATTTCTATGGTAGGTCCTTTTCTATAAGCATTGTTCTGGACATGTTGTTGATGATCTGATTTATCCTCTGAACTACTCCATTCGATTGGGGAGTTCTTACTGATGAAACTTGATTTCATATCCCTTGTTTCTCGAGATATTATTCCACATGATTGTTTGTGAATTCTGTACCATTATCAGTACGAAAGTTTATAATTTTCTGTCTAAGCATCGTTTCTGATTCCCTCATATACAGCTTGATACAACATAACACTTATGTCTTATGGGTAATGAAAAATACCCAATCCATTCTTCTACAATCATCAATGAAAAGGAAATAACACCTTTGACCATTTATGGCTCATGGTGAGATAGGTCCACAAACATCAGCATGCACCAATTCGAGTGCTCTGGTTGATTTCTATTCCTTTGGCTTGTATGTCTTTCTGATGATATTTCCTTGTTCGAAAGCATCGCACATATGAGTGATATCACGTGATAATTTGGGATGGTATCTAGCAGCATCACACATTACAATATCTTTCATAGATAGTAGGAATAGATGACCAAGTCGCTTATGCCACAACTTGTTTTCTTCCTCTCTGGATAAGAGACACATATCTTCTTCCCCACTTACGAGGTAAATATTTCCCTTTTTCCTTTTTCCCTATTGAACAACTGCTCCATATTTTCCTTTCACAAAACACATCATCTTGGTAAATAGGATAGAGTGCCTAGAGTCATATAGTTGACTGAAACTGTGCATGTTATGACCGAGGCCCTCTACTACCAAGATATCAGCACGTCTAATTTCTTTTCCTCCAAATTTATATTTTTCAGAACCAATAATCTTCAGCCCTTTATCGTTCCAAAACATGACAACACCTTCTTTGTCATATTTAATGCTTGTAATTAAATCCGTGTAACTTTTCATATGGGATGTGCATCCACTGTCCAGGATCCACACACAAGAGCGATCTGATCCCTTAATGGAATTTTCTGCCTCCACAGCCTTCTCATTCTTCTTCTTCTTTGTCTATATTCTTACTTTCACACTCGGCATGGATTGATACTACTATTATTTCTCAGAGTATGATGAACCAATATCATCATGCAAAGTTTCACATCTATTCTGCATTTTTAATTCACCTGGTGGTTTATTGATCTGCTGCTTGCGGTCATTTTGATTCTATTTTGGCACATTCCTCTGTATGGTCGAAGTGCAGTACCTATCCATGTGCCCAAATCATCCACCCTAATAACAGTTTCCTTCGAAATATGTTCTGGAAAACCGTTCTCTGTTTGGATTCCACCTCTTTTATTGTTCCATTAGATATCACTTTGCTATGGAACACACATACTATGAATGTCCCATCTTTCTAGAAAAATAACACCTGATATAAGGTGCATTCCTTCATCTTAATTCCACACTACGATATTCCCCTGGGATCTCTGAATATTCTAATTCTGTTTTGTGCCCAAAGCATCCTTCAATCTTAGGATAGGGGCTTGCGGTCTAACTTCAAGTTTCATGGTCTTTTGTTTCTGATTATGCCTTGAATTAGTCTTAACATCTGAGCTCAATTGCGGCTTCTTTCCTACTGAACTACTATCTTCCACATTCATCTTTTATATCTTATGAATGGCCTACTTTTCTGATATCACATTGTGAGTCAATAGTTTTTCATCATCCTTCATTGTTCATCGCAGACTAACCATTTCTTCTTTAGGTTTCTCGATACACTTGACTTGATCTATTACTTTTCTATTCATTCCATCGATCTCCCCTTTCGGTTCTTTAATCTTGAGCTTATACTCACTAACTCTTTCTGAGTTCTCTGGTGTTGATAACATGAGTTTCTCATTTTATTCCATCAAATCAGTCTTATACTCTTCCTGCTGCTGCATATAGAGTTTGGAATCATGAACAACATTGTTAGAATTCTTTGTTTTGGCTCTCCAAACATCTATCTCCTCAAGAGTATCCTCTAACTCAGCTTGCAAATCTATTCTTCCTTCAGCTTCTTCTTCTTCTTACTCATCATCATCATTTCTTCATTTTCTTGAGCACTACCAATAACAACAATCATTGCATTTTCTGTATGATCTTTAAAATTTTAAATCTCCTCAACCTCTTCAACCTCAAACTCTTCTGAACTGTCTATTTCTTGTGAAAAAAGATTCTTCTTCTTAAAGAAATTTCTCTTGAATTGCTTCTTCCGTATCACATAGGCTAAATATTTCTTCTTGGGAATTTCAACATCATTTTCATAATTTTCTTCTTGATACCTTTTGGGAAATCTCGTTGCGAGATGTCCAACCTTTCCACATATAAAACATGCATGTGGATGTTTCCCTTTGAACATTCCTTTTCCACTTTGAAAAATTGAAGAGAGGAATGACATTACCTCATATGTCTCTTCTTCTACAGATGAATCTTCAATGGTCAGCTTATTCAAGGACGTAAATGACACCTCTATGGATTTCCCCTCTTCCACAGCCTTGTTATGATCATTCCTCATTTCATATGCAACCATGGTACTGTGAAAATTGTCCAGTGTCAGCTCTTTGGGATCTTTATCTTCTAGTACTGAAACATTTGGATTGAACCAAGGTGGAATCTTCCTGAAGATGAGATTTATGATTTTTATGTCTTCAATGACTTCCCCAAGACCTCGCATATCTTCCACAACAAAATTTACTCTATCAAATAATGCATCAACAGACTCATTCATGTTCATCATCAGATCTTCATAATTATTCCACAACACTTCCAGCTTTGCGTCACTGACCTTTGTATCTCCTTCATATATATTCAATCTCTTTTCCCACATGGCATGTGACATCTTTAATGACATCACCATTGTATATATCGGATTGGAGATGGACCCCCCTAAGGCATTAATTGATTTGGAATCTACATCCAACTCTCTACGTTCAACTTCTAATATTACTCCACTATTAATATCAGCTCTTTTTCCATGAATTTCTGCTGTGAATAAATCTGTTCCCAATGACCGGAAGTAGTGTTGCATCTGATTCTTCCAAAGGTGAAAGTTGTTCTCATCGATGATCGGAATCCCTTTATTATTGGTCACCTTTATTTAAGAGATAACCACTGATATTAACCGTTCCCTCTGATACCAATTGTTAGGTCCACAAGGCTGAATACCCTGAGGGGGGGTGAATCCGGGTATGACTAATTGAAAAATAAATCTCTTTCTGATCATGTTTCACTGTTATGAATATCACTCTTCTCTCACTTTCCTGTTGCACAATATAAACAGAAAGTAAAGCATGCACATGACACATCAATTTTTACTTGGTTCACACTCACTGTGCTACGTCCAAGGAGCGTACACCGACATTGTGCTCATGTAACAAATCCACTATAATCACACTGATATTTACAAGGTTCAGGATAAATAACTTCAATTCCCAGGCTCACTACCTTTACAAGGATGAGGGTCAGCTATATGCTGTCCCAAGGGTCACTCCCTTAGTCTCTCTCTCTTGCTAACTGTCGAGGGAATGGATCACCTTCTTTCTATTCCTTTACTCACTGCTCTAGAAGGAATCCACTCAAAGTTTATAGACCGGTAGGTCTCCTAATTATCACTATTGAATACATCCTATTCTGTATATGGAAGATCTGTTGAAGTCCAACTTTCACCTGAAGATGAATCCCACTTTGCACCGAAGCTATCGGGAAATCTTCCAACTTTCATGCAGCCTTGAATCGTGCCATGAATGAACCATATCTGGTTCCATTCACTAAGCTGGTGCGCAAGTCTCAGCGCCCAGGTCTAAACTGGCATGCATTTCCACCTCAACCACTTTCGCAAAACAACCTTCTGTAACTCCAAACATGCGTGACTTAATTCGTTTTACGCCCAAACCAATATTGGCGTGAAACCATCAACTCCACACTTCTTCCAAATCTGGCATGCAATTCCACCTCACACACTTGTGTGACACCTCCTTCCTCGTCTCAAAACATGGGAGACTCACTTACTTTCTCACCCAAACTGCTTTGTGTGCACAACTATCACCTGGCATGCAACTTCTACTTGCGTGACCAAACCACCACTTGCGCGACAACTACACTTTCACAACGGGAGATCTGATTGTCTCTAAGTGTTTAACTCATACTGAATGTGGAGGTGTTTACCTGTATTTATAGTCATTTGGACACCCCGCACGATGGTGCGCAAGTCTCCCCTCGGCATGCAACTTTTAGCGTGCACGTGTTGGCGTGCACGTCACATGCGCGACCTACACTAAAACTTGATATACCCTTTTCCATTTGCCATTTTTTGATGTTCGAGTCTTGGAAAACATATAGCACAAAAGTTTTATCTCCTTCAAGACAACGTCACGCAAGTCCCTTTTCCAAAACCTCTTTTCTCCATTTTTCAATTTTCTGGCCCAAAAATTTGGCAAACATTGCAAAACGGTGCCACCTTGTATCTGCTCTTTTTGTACCACCTCCAGTTCATCCATTCCTTTGTTGAATTTCATGAATGAAACATAGATCATTAACCACATCCCTTGAAGTCGACATGCCACAAAGAAATCCCCTTTGTCACCTAATTTGTATGTCATGGTTTGCTTTGTCAACAATCACAACATAGATGTTCACTTTTTCAACAAACACAATCACCTCAAAAATGATTCAATGATACCTTGATGGATTTTTGTCCAACACTTATTTTAAATGGAAAATAAATACCATATACTTTTTATATATTTTTAAATTGAAAATGTATTTGATAATGGATTTGTTATGTCAATATATTTAAATGATATATTTTGATTGAAATGAGGAAATATCATCTTTCCTTTATGTTTGTTTTGTGTCATTGAATATGTTATAGTTATTGGGAATTTTTTATGTATATGGGTGGTTCTGTGATAAATCAAGGGCAGGTGAGCCCGATATAGATATCCAATGCATTGGGTAACGTGACAGAGGTAAACATGAATATTTCTCCTAAGAGATTTAGGGAATATACTATGATGGGTATTCCAACGTAACTCCATATGTAGTTGTGATAACTATAATGTAAGTATGATATGAATTCCATAAGTACCTTTTTGATTTGTCATAAATATGTTTCTTTCTTAAATCTTATGTTTTCATGGGGTAAGTAAAAGTGTTTATGTTTTGTATGTATTGATGGAATAATGAATTCTTTCTTATTTTATAAACTTTACTGATCATTTTATGCTCATCCCATGATTTCAAATGTTTTTCACATGACAAAAAGATGATTAGGGTCAAGGATAGGATCAAGGAAATGTATTGCTATCTAAAACATGGAACTAGACATGACTCTTTTTTTCAAGAGATTTTATTTTATGAAAAAATGGATACTGAGTAGAATTGTCTACATGTAATATTCATGTTCTTATGTAAATTTTATGATCTAATTCTGTAAAACTTTAAACCTGAAAAGATATTCAATTTTTATTATCTATTTAATTCAAGAATATGTAATGTTTAAGGTCGGGTCCATATAATAAAGGTCCCCTTAGATAACTCATCCTAGGATTCCATGTAAGAAAACATCGATATCATAGAAAAAAATACCATCTTGTTTTGATGTAGAGTTATAGAAGACATGATCTAGAGAAATTTAACAACTAAAAAACCATAAACTAATGATGGGATAAACAGTCTTTGATTTCCCAGTAAGAAAAGTAAATGAGAAATTATTTTTGTTTTAATATCCTCTTTATAATGTTGAGGAATTTATTTATGATATTCACTATGAACATAAAGAAACATACTTACTTGTCAATTTTAATTTCATACTTTAATAAATATCTTCCAAAAACTCATCGTTTCTCCAAACGATGAGTATCCAAGATGACTTGGTCACACCAGAAGTGCTAGAACCAACTTCTAAAGAATAAAATAATACAAAAAATATGAACTACATATTTCCCCTCTCATTAGTCATTATCCAAAACCAAAATGGTTAGTACATTATTAGATAATCCCCCAAAAGAACAATCCTTTATAAAAACAAATACAACTCTTAATACCCAAAATTCAAAAAACAATACCCAAAGTTCAGTAAAGACCATCCATTAAACAATTATCCTTAAAAATTTTCAGAATAATCCAAAATAATATTGAAACCCAATATTTGGAAGTATTTGATCACATACTATTCCATGATAAGTCTTTACATTTGTCTCTAAATAACATTGACTACTATTAATGTCTCATACTTAAAATTAAATAACCTTATAACATGTTCTCCATGATAATATAATCGTTTCCATAAATAACTTAAATATCCATATATTCATAATAAAAAAATATATTCTTCCAAAATAAAATTCAACCATTATTCCACAAATATAGTCCCACACTATTATATTTTCCTTAGGTATATAGGGTTCTCAAAATATTGAACATCTTCCAAAATTACATTTGTCACTTAATAATCAAATCATTTTCATATACAAAGGGTATCCATTTGATAAAATATAAGTTCAAAAAATCAAATTATTTTTGATATTTAAATTTATTTATCTAAATATAATTATTCATACTAACTAGATACTTCATATAGGCCAGTGGTATGTGATAAATCGCAGTTTCTCTCCGATTTTAAGTTTGATTCTCTCTACTTTGTCTGACATGATGGGTTGTCACATGGTATGCATGCGTTTCTTTTTAAAAAAAATATAATTTTAAAACATTCCAAAAAATTATATTAAATTCTCAAAATGACCATAACATATTTTATTCTTTAAGGTTATCTCAAACCCCACATTTTTCATCCTAAAAATTAATAACCCATAATTTTCTAAAAGGATAATGTCTCAAAAAATACCAGTAGTCACCTTAATATTTGAGATCATAAACCCTCAAAAGGATTTTATAATAAATTTAAATTTTGATTAACATAATATCAGAAACAGATGATGATATCCCCAACCCTTAATAAAACATCTTAATCCTCAATGTTTTCAAAACTATCATCTAATACCAACTATAAGGACAAGTCCTTAAATGTTACATAATCATGAGTAATGTTTAGAATTCACATTGAGAATATTTTCAGGTTTAGATATTTTGAGAAGTTTTCCATATCTATTACATAAAAAAACATATAAAGTCAATGTGGATACATCCAGAAATATCTGTTTCTTACATAACGTAAAATCATTTTTTAATTACATTCTTAATTTTATTTTGTAATCATCATAAATTATCATTGATTCCCTAGTTGAATCAATTCTCCCTTAAATATTTTAAAAACAAATAAAAATATAGGATGAGAACAAAAAGTCCTGTAAGGGAAATAAAAATAAAGAAAAATCATTAGTCAAGTTATAATTGGAAAACCCAATCAATGTTCTTTTAGCAAATGAAACAAAAAAATTTCATATGAATAACACTCAAAATTTTTGATCATTGAAAAATAGAAAAACCAATATCATAACCTTAAATCTCTTTTTGATGACATTGAGAATTAGATACATCAAACCCCTTCAAACATCTTCCAATTGAAAAAAACATATAGTTTAATTCCAAATTAGAGATCTATAATTGGAATCACTCTTTGTAGAAGGTATATTGGGCTCGCTCGCGAGCTATAATGGGGATCAACCATTTTTATAAGCTATGTTGGGAACACATGTGAGATATAATGGGGATCAGCCATTAATATAAGCTATATTAGGTTCACACATGAGCCTTAATAGGGTCCAAACCATATGATATGCTATAACGGGCTCAACCGTTTCATATAATGATCATTAACCAATTCATGAATAAAACACGTTCATCACAAAACACTTTTTTGAAAGATTATTATAATCCGATGTGAAAAATAATTCTGTATAAAAATAAAATTTTCAATTAAGACCCCATTTTAAATACCATGAAACCCTAATAATGTAATAAGATATTTATTTTCATTTTAAAATACATTAAGGCTTATACAGGATGACAAATATCAAATAATGATTACAATGGAGAAAACTTCATTATCATTATATATTTTAAAAAATTCATTTTGTCGTATTGTATAGAAATTAAATTTTTTTTATACAAAAATATTCCTTCATAAAAAAATTAACGAAATACAATATTGAAATAAAAAAAATTATATTCCTTTTATAAAACTATATATAAATATGTAATTTAATTTCAGGAAGAGAATGATCTCATAATTAAATCATTAATTGTTCATTGTGTCCCATACCAATTTAAACATTTAAATACCAATCTCCATGATTTATTGAATAAAATTAGTATATATAAAATTTGGTTCTGAAATGTCATAGTTGCTATATATACACCTTATAAAAGAATAAAGGTTTATATTATCTAGAAATTCCTCAATGAAAGTAGATTGATACCAAGTCCCTTACCTTGAGTCTGACATGTATCATTAGTTCAATAATTTCCTAAATAATAAAATTATGTAAATTAATAATTTCATTATAACCTTTTTGATGTTTATTGTTATTTTTATATCACTTATTAACATGTTATAGCAAAAAGTTAATTATTTGTGTTCACAGCTTACATTTTGTCGATGTTCGGTATTTGAGTAAAAAATGAACTTGTTTCGATGAAAATTATCTATGTGGTCATATTTATATTGTCTAAAGAGTTCTATTCATGATTTGAATATCATATATATCTAATATATATGAATTTATAATTTTCCATAACATTTGGATATAAGAAATTAAATGCACCGTTCATGGAGATGGTTGGGCATACGTACGCATGAAAGTTACGTTAATTTCTTACTTATATTAATGGAATATAAAATAAATTATACATATGTATATTATAATTACTGTATAATATATATTATATATATGTTACATAATTTGATAAACTATATCATCATTGTGTTCCATGTATTTCCTGAACAATCATATCACTTTGAGGGGGTGGTAGTCCACACTTTCTCAAATGAAATTATCATATTTTCTTAGTATGAAATATATGAATATATAGTGTAAATTAAAATATTATAATATATAGGAAATATAAATATAATATATATCATATATATATATACATTTACATCATAATGGACACCATAAGAGGAGGTACGAGAAAATTGAACAATCATCTTTTCGTGAGGCTGTAGTTCGTCATACACAGAAACAATATATTATATAATCGTTATATGGAGGTGTGTCTATGTGTTGGTATAAAACATATAATAAAAACATATTTAGAATAATTTTTTTGTTATAAAATAATTGAATAAATATAGGTTTGGGGGTTGGATGTGGTGAATATATTAAAGTATATTCATAGAACGCATTACCTCTAAATTGTGTAACTCTTATTCAATTTCTACCAAATGGCTTACATGATCTACCTTATTCTCAAGATAATGCTTCTAATAAAAATGGATTAATGTTTGGTGATTATTTTAGAAAAATATGATTTGTCAAATGGTTTTGAGAGGTTTGATTATGTGAGTAGAGGTGGTGGCCTTTTATAAAAGGGATGAGGGGCACTTTAGGGAAGTCTTGAATTATAATTTCATTATAAATTGATTTTAGAATTATAATTGTTAAAAAGTGATTAATTTATATTATAAGATTCGAATGCATCTAAAACATCCAAACAAATAGGTTTTAGAGATGTTTAGGTCACAAAATTAACCTTATCCTTCTCTTTAACCCTTAATTTAAAACATGAACTCTTAACATATCTTCTTGTATTTTCAAAATATATGTTTACTATAGTTACTATAAAAAGACAAAAGAATGAAAGTGAAATCGTAATGAAATTAATTACATTAAATAGGTGACTTGAATAAATATTAGATTTTTAGGACTATTACATCAATTAATAAAATTGTATCTATTTAAAAAACGCATTTATATAAATTTTGAAACTATTTATAAATTAATTTTCTAAAAGTAAAAAATATATTCCTTAAAAAAAGAATTAAATCATCCCTAACATGATAATTTCATCCAAAATTTTTTTTATGAAATAAAAATATTAAAATTTCATTTATTTTAATATTTATAATATTATTTATTTGAATATTTTATTAATAAATGAATCACTGCATCATTATTGTGTCATAAATATATTTATTAATCTAATGTCTAAAATTTATAAATAAAAACAATGATGTAGGAAATAATTTTATATTTCTTATGAGATTTTATAGTTGAAGAGATAATTTATATAAACCAAATTAAAATTGTTTTATTTAAGAGATACATGGTAAGTTTATATTTCCATTTTCTATAAATTTATTATTATAAAAGGTCATTATCACACACAAGTGGCACATCGAGGTTCTAAATTTGACCCAAAGATTCTCATAGTCGTAAATATCTCATCCAATAGGATTATGACATATGTTAGAATAGTTTTAAATTATTATAATATAATTTCTATCCTTATTTACATGTTTTACCCTTTAACGATGGTAAATAAAAATAACTACTGATGTAACTATTCCTAATGTCAAAAAATTAAAGGAAACTATTTACAAAATTTTTACCATATGATAAAATATTTGTAATCCAATTTTAAAATATCAAAAAACAGAATTGGTAAAAATTAATTTAAAATTAATTATAGTTGTAATAATCAAAAAAATAGGTTTTTAAAAAGTAAAAACATTAATAAGTTTGACATTTGTTTAGGTCCAATTTAAACTACATTAAATGAACATAATTTGATTAAATGATAATAAATAATCCAATTAAACATTAATACAAATTTAAAATAAAACATAACTATATAAATAAATTAGATGAAAATGTTGTTTTGAATTAAAATGCAGTATTTTTCACTCTTCATACAAATATTGATTTTATCAGAAAAAATACCAAAAATTCAGTGATAGTAAATTTTTATTTCTCACTTTGAAATACAACGTTTATTTTATAATATATAACATAAAAATGTGATAGAAACTATTTTTACAAAGGTTTCTCCATCAAATGGTTTTAAAACAGCCTTTAAAAAGTATTAGAGTATTTTTTGATTAAAATTGGATTTATTATCATTTTAAGCCTCAAATATTCATTAGAGAAATGTTAAAAAATTAAAAAATATTTAAAATCAAAATATATTTATTTTTTTTCATTCTAATGAAACAGCTAGGAATTAACTTCCGTTCAAAATAATAATATTGTTGTTGTTTTATTTGTCGATATTACTCAATGGTTTGTGAAATGTAAGATTTCAAAGAAACCCATTATTGCATATTGGGTAAACTATGATATATAGTGTCCCCTTTCAACTAACACAAATATTAAATTCAATAATATTAATATAGATGAAAATATAATTTTCTATAAACACCTGGGATGCTACCCGGTGGTGAATTTCCAACATAACTAATTGTCACATAGCTAATTCTATGAAATATATGAATAAGTTAGTTTATAAATCCAAATATATGGTTAGAATATGTAATTTATCTATGTATAAAAATTTTCATCTAGTTTATTTCCACATGTAGTTGAAATTGTTTTATTATGAAATGTTAAAAAAATTCCCTAGAATTGCCGAATTTTAGAAAAACTATCATAAACCACGATGAAACCCACTGAAAAAGAATATAAACTATATCACTAGAAACCTATTAATAGTTTTTTAGATTATAAAAAACAGTACATAGGATAAGTTAAAACAATATTGTTTTTCCATTAATCTCTCTATTTTATAAGATCAAAAAACCAATTAGATAATCAACATGAATTTTAAAAGATGAATAATGATTTTATTGAAATGTTATATTAAATAAATTAATTTTAAAATGATTATTTTATCCTTTATTCACCACCATTATCCTTATTAATTTATCTTCACCCCAAATTTATCACTTTAAATTAATGTAAATAGATCATGAAAAAACTATGGAAACTAAAACTTTTCCTTTTAAATATCTGAATTTTTTAGTTTATAAAAGATATTCCTTGATATTGGCTTGAAATATTAAAATAAGAATACACAAAACATAATTTCTAGTCTAATTGTAGTCAAATACTATATAATCTCAATTGCTTTTCTATATAGCTTATTTTATTTTAGTTAACCAACATTATATAATTCAGAACCATTAGTATAACATAGAGGAGTTTTATGTACTTTTCAATTTTGAGTGAAAAACTCTTATTTAAGTGAAGTATGTATTTAATTTTTTTCAAAACATTCCCAAAGTCTTTTTGAAAAATATGAAAAATAATAAAGTATTTTAAATCAACATTCTCCTTTAACATTCTTATTCACATTTTTTTGGAAAAACATTACATAGTTTATAAAGTATAGATCCAAAAATCACTCATCAATCTATATGTAAACTACAATATATATATAAAGATAGAGTTCTCCGGAATAAATTATGATTTTATACACCTACTAAAAATCCATTTTATAAAATAAAAGAAAATAAATGATTAAAAATGATCTAGTATCTTTTTTGAGCACATAAATATATTTTTATGTTCATAAAACATAACATAGAGGATGAAAATATTTCAAACAAGAAGGTTATTAAACAAAATCAACCTCTATTAAAAATCCATTCAATGGAATACATATTTGAAATCTATTTAATATAATTGTAAATTCACGTGTTATGCATAGTCTAAGAAAGTCCAAATGGATTATAATCTATTTATGGCTAAAAAGGACTACTCATAATCTATATATTCTTCTTGGTTATATCTGTTAACTACCAGTCAATAATTAGTTAGGGTGATTAAATAATTATCATCCTATTTATTCTTAAAAACTTATTTTGTTTCAATAATAGGATAATTGTATGAATTATCAGCTAATTACTATTATTATTTACTTTTAAATTGTTTTAACACATCTTTCATGTCACGACCCACCTTCACCAAGTTTAAGGGAAGATACAAAAAACTACCCATACCTTACTTTTTTATGATGAAGAAGTGTTAAAGACCCCCGAGTCCTGCCTTCAATCGGCCCTAGAGTATCAAATAGTACCAAGGGTATTAAATCTCACATAAAATAGAAGGAATTACACTTTTTATCAAACAATATTGGGACATAAGATAGTAAATACTAAAAATCACTAAATATAGAAAGTCAAAGTAAACCCAAAAACCTTTTTCCAAAATGCAAGTTAAAATTAATGTGATATATGGTAATAGAAAAATCTAAAAATAAGTACCAAAAGAAATGAAAAGTAGCAATGAAAACTATCCTGACATCCGAGCTAGTAACGTCTGCCATGATATTGAAAGTCCTCTTGGAATCCTAAATGTAGTTTTATATATGTATGGTGAGTATACTGGTATACTCATTAGGGAAACCAAAATCTATTATTCACAAGTGGGGAGCCATTCTAATTCCCCTTGTGAGAGTAATTTTAACCAAAATACCTAATAAAGAAATCTATCCACCAGTAGTCACCAAGGAACACTGCCCAAATAACACAAACCAAGTAAAATAACAGTAATAACACATCGATATTTGGGTACCCCCACTGCCTTCTCACTTGTTCTTTTGAACATCATATGCATCTGACAACCCCTAAAATCCCACTACAGTCCCATTGCAGTACCACTACCACCCCAACCACAACCCCATAGGCCATCCCAACTACTTTTCTATCTCACCCAAAAACACTTGGGCTACCAAAACCACACATTACCATGCCCGCACACAACTTGGCCACAAGAACCATTTCCATGCCTGAAGACACCTAGTCTAAAAAAACACTACCATACCCAAAGAAACCCGAGCCTAATCTCGAAGACCCGCGGGAAACAATCGTTCCCACACACACCTGGTGAAACCACCAAAAAACACCTTAACCAAAGATTCTTGGGCCATAATTAAACTAAGGCCCTCACAGCCTTCCCGAAGAGTCTTAGGCTACTATGGAGAGGGAGTAGAAATGAGATAATAATCAACCACTCATAAGAATGTTGGGAAAAAACCCTCCCCCATGAAATCGGGGAATTTAAAACTAAGTTCTCAACATGGGTGCGTTTCATATAAGAAACACAAAAATATATTATATACCTATTGGTAAAAAAGAACTCATCACAACATAAGGTTCCCAAAACCATCAACCGGGTTGTGCAAAACCACTTTCGTTGATATCCATACATGCATAAGTACACAACAACAATAACAAGAGCACGATATATTCTTGGAAAATAGTTCCCCAATGTACCCATTCCCATTATCATGTTCATGTGATTCTATTTAAATTTTCCTTCAATAGTGGGAAATGTGTAGGAATAACCACAAACCAAACCATCAACTAAAGGAAAAAAACCAAGAAAAATTTCAAGCATTCACACTGGGTTCTCTTTTATGTAACACCATCAAAAGGGATCCACGAGATCCCTTGAAGTTCTGGAACCAAACCAAGACCCAACTTACCAGCTCCACAATATTTATCTCCAGCTCTACATGTCCACAGATTTACAAACCAATATCCTATCAACCAAAGATTTCATTCCCCTCTATGTCAGCCCACATACATTAAATAGAACAACCTTGAATATTATAACATAGCAAGATATTATTTCGATTTGTAAAAAATTCTTAATTATGTACCTTATTTGTGTTGGTTAACCAGGGTGATCACACAAGGATTATTATTCATTGGGAATCCATTTAATCAACCAATTTTATGTGATTAACACAGTTCCATGTTACATCCATTTAATCAATGGATTACCCAGAAAATAGAGATTCAATAGTCTGAATGCAAGGATCACCAACAACAACAATTTTCAGTGGACATGAGCCTTAACAATTCACAATATAAAAGGGAAGGTGAAATATAGCATCATCATCATTCCCACCACTTCGTTATTTAAAAGTGTGTTTATTGTATTCTTTAAATTCTATTTCATCTACGTCCAATGGAAACATCTTCATACCCACCCCGCATGATGTACAATAAAAAGATACAAAGGAAAAACCCCTAGTTGGATGATCAAGGATTGATGTTTCCTCAATATGACAAGAACTATGGTCACGCATCAGGAAAATCCAAGAATAATTGAACATGAGGTCTCTTGTGCAGTCCATACTCATCTGAGTAAGATAGACTTCAAATTAACCAAGGGAAAATAAAATAGTCTACAGAATAATATGCTCTCAATGTGATTAAAGGCATGATCCTAGAGTTTTATGATATGAGATCTTGAAGTTATTAAAAATCATATCATGGTTTGACCACATGGTTGGTTGGTTTTCCACATTGAGATTATTTAAGATTTAATAATTCTCCTCAAAGAGGGTTTAGATATACCAACACACATCAATGAGTTCATAAAAGAACTTAAAATGGAGAAAATACATAAGAGAGAAAAAAATGGGAGAACATGATTTATTTGGAATACATGGAAAAAGGGTATGAAACGAATTAAGAACCACATGTTTTTGTAATTCAAGGGTTTCCCCAGTGTTTTTGGATTTAAAATATCATTTATGAGTTTAAATGGAATTAAATTGCTTTTAAATATGTAATTAAAACATAAAATATTCTTTATGGGATAAATAGGAATGAACACCAACACCCCTCGGTGGCAACATTCAGGTGTAGCACTGACATGTCAAACCACAGTGACACCACTGTGACACCGTACCAACAACAATGATGCCCTCTTGACACATTGCTGGTGTCCAATACGCCCCAAACAATATAATTTGGAAAAGTAATGGGCTAGGAAGGTCTGTGGCATTACATCAGATACCTCTCAAACTACTCTAACCCTTTAGAATTTCAAAGTAACCCAAAGAAAAGATAGTGGTCTGAAAAACCACCTATTAAGATACCACTTAGAGAAAAACCACCCTAGAGTTGTTTGAAACTAGGAAAAACCCATAACATCCGGGTAAACCCCTCTTATATATCTCCTTAACAACTATTGCAACACTTAGTAACCACAAAAACACAAATGGGCACACTGTCCAGATATATGGATTAGAGAGTTCATCCCTCCATGTCAAGATACTATCTAATTTCGGTGGAACAGACTCACTTTCACATGTTTAATCACATCGACATTAATGCATATGAACTAGGGATCAGGTTCTCCCCTCTCCACATTCAGGACCTTTCAAACACATTCAATGAACACGTAAAACATCTCATCTCATATAAATCTAGGTCAAGAATCCACTTCAAACAAAGCACACGGGAAATCATAAGTGAAAAGCTCAAAACATATATTGGTACTAGGCACACATCTGTGCCTCCCTTTCCTAGTTACTCTCCTTGAGGACCCTATGCATCCATAACACAAGAACCAATGTAATGGTCAGTCCTTGAAGAACATTCTCCTCACAATCCTTAATTATCACTAGTCATTTGACAATTGTCGTATCGTCCCCAATATAAAACTCTCCCCAGTCGAGGACATGGGAGTAATTATGTAGATATCAATGGAACTAAGATACAAACGATGTTGTAATACCAGCAGATATACCACCTCGCCAACTCATCCCAACACCTTGAACGGTCCGATGAACCTAGGATAAAGATTATTCTCCCTACCATACCTCCCATAACCATGTTGACGGTGGAAATTTAAGAAAACGTGGTCCCGATCATCAAACTACAAGGGTCTCCTCCTATGATTGACATATGACCACTACCAGTCCTAATATTCCTTTATTCTATCATGCACAAGGTGAAAATTCTCCATCGTAATCAGCACCACCTTTAGGCTAAAAACACCAGCCTCCCCAACATCCATCCATCACATGGGTTAACGATAGGCTCTTCAATACAAGTATTAAACTTTTTCCTTGAAAATGGATGAGTTATAACAATTGTTGTTGGAAAAGTCTACCAGAGGAAAGTTTCATACCCATGATCCTCCTAAGTCTAGAACACACACTCTCAACATATCCTATATCATCTGGATGGTCCTCTTTATCTCCTCATCCTTCTGAGGGTGGAAAGTAGTGCTAAGGCATAGCTAGTTGTTGAAATAACAATGTATTCCCTTCCAAACTCATGAATGAATGAATATATCAAAATCCTAAATAATGGTATTTGGAACACTGTGAAACCACACAACTTCACCCATGTACTTATACACTAAGGAATCTAGTTTTCTCGACTTGTTAAATACTAAGAAGTGAGCCTATTTCGTCATCCCGTCCAACACTACCCAGATGGCATCACAGTCTCCCTTATCTTTGGGAAGTCATGTGATGAAATCCATAGAGACGTCATCCCACTTCCACTCGAGAACATCTAAGGTCTAAAAAATATTTCCCATAACATTATGTTAAGCCTTCACCTGCTAACACCCGAAGCACTTTTCCACAAACATTGCTACTGCCCACATAAGTCCATGCCACCAAAACTCACCTCTAAAGCCCTATAACATCTTGGATAAACCTGGGTGTATTTCCATGGGTGATTTATAGAACTCACTATGAACCCCCTTATGGATTTATACCAGAACAAATATATTCGCTCATAACAACATCTGATTCTGACCATCCTATGACCATCCTTCCAGAGCATCACCCTGGCTAACATGATCACACATCACTTCATCCATTGAGTCTCCCCACTGAGAATCTACTAAATATCATACCAACGAATAATTCACTATCATCTAAAATATATGGCCTCTACCATCCTCCACCCTCATGCCCATATGTAAGTCATCCAACGCCTCCATTGTCTTCCAAGAATCTAATAACTCCAAAACTACATCCTTATGTGACTTCATGCTCAAGGATTTTGCCACCATGTTCCACTTTTCTGAGGTCTAGGAGATCTTAAAGTCAAAATACTAGGGATACACCATCCACCTCCACTTCTAAAAGTTCATGTCCTCCTGGGAGAAGACATACCACAAGTTGTTGTGATCAGTGAAGACCAATAAGTGTTCCCCAATGAGGTAATGTCAGCACAAATTCATCAAAAACTAAAATTATGAAAGTTATAGGTTTTGGGTGGAATGGTTGTGTTTTTAGGGAGTATCTGCCTTATCCCATAGAAGATAATTCCCCACTACTGCTGCAGTATACTCCCCAAGCCTAGAATGGAAGAATCACAGAACACTCCAAAAATTTACCTCTTCATCTAGAAACCTCAACACTGGGGCACTAAACAGATCCACTTTTAGATAACTAAAATGTTCCAAGAATTTCTCACTCCATATGAAGGCCTGTTATTTCTAGTCAAGGATTTCAATGATGTTACAACTCGAGAGAAGTCATGTACGATCAACTAGTAGTAACAGGAAAATCCAAGGAAACTACAAGACTCTATCAAGTTCTTGGGAACTTCCCTAGAAAAAATGATTTGACCATCAATGGGTCTACTTCTCTTTCCTGTTGAGAAACAACATGTCCAAGTAAGTGAACCTCTTGGGTCCAGAAATTTCACTTAGACAACTTCTCGTAGAGTTGGTGGTGTTCGAGGACCACAAAAACTATCCTCATATACTCGGTGTGATCCTCATATTATCTTGAGTAGATCAGGATATCATCAATGAAAAAACAACAAAACAGTCAAATTAAAGATCCCATATCTACAACTGAAAGTAGTCTTCTAAATTTAACTATTTTTTACCCTCAACTGGTGATATACAGACCGCAAGTCAATCATAGAGAACCAACCCTCACCCTTCAACTAGTCAAAAGGCCGTTGATCATTGGAAGGGGTAATTGTTCTTAACTGTCACATAATTCAATCTTTCATAGTCTATGTACATCTCGAGACCATCATCATCCTTCTTTGTTAACATGAATGGAGTTCCCCATGGTGACACACATGGTTAAATAAAACCCATCTTCATTATTTTATCATCCTAAATCTATAACTCCTACAACACAGAAGGATCCTTATGATAGGGATCCATCTAAATCGGATGGACACTAGGTAGTAGGTCTATCCTAAACTAAACATCACATCGAGGGGGGTAGAGTCACAACCACATCAGTGAAGATTCCCAAGAACTCAATAATAATCCACATAACTCCACCATCTATAAGTCTTTTGATTCCACTTATTGCTCATACAATATGGAAGTATGGGGTTACACTCACCAGCTACCCTCATATAAACCTTGCTCGCGAACGAATTCTACGTGTTGGACTCCGATATCAGAGAAAAAAACCCTTCTATGATTGTAGTTAATAAAAACTTACATGGAAAATAGCCAGTTGATGCCCATGAGGAAATTGTATGGCTGCATCTACAACAAAAAGATATCCCCATTGGACTGATTCTGCCTTAACATCAGTCTGCATCCCTGAAAATATCAAAAAGACTGCTCTGGCCTCCAACTAGGGTACTCAACACCAGGTGGAAAACAATTCATTATATGTCTATAACCAAGGAATGGTCTAGACCGAGTTTAACAAAGTAGTGAAAATATCATGAATAAAACACGGCAGAAGAAAGAGTGCTAAACAATCTGACTATACCTCAAATGACCATGGGACCTGCTAGATATGTTGCCTCTGTTTCATGAAACTTCCCACGCCCAACTCCTCTGCTTCTCGTCTATCATCTGTATCTTCAACAATTCCCTGTTTGTGGTCCCGGTTGGGTTCCCTAAGGCTTTAATCCTCTTTAAACATCCTATATTGGGGGGAGGGGCCTACTGCTATTGCTAAAATAGCTAGGCTAGAAACAGGTGCTGCTGAGGTGTTCACTGGTCCGTCCCACCCCCACCATACTGCATATGAATAGGGCATTAATTCTGAATATGACCATGGATTCCATAGGTAAAACACATCAATACTAGGATCGTATAGAAAGGTCAAGGACTGGGAGATCGGTATTATAAATACTATGGTTTGTTCCCCGTCGACTGAATCCTGGAATGCCATGTTGATGGAGGTCTCCTACTAATGACCTTCTCCTATGATGAGATCAATTGGCTCCCCTCTCATAGACCACTTCCCATTGTGTGCAACTTCACCACCACATCAGAATTCTTTTCTACCTCCAAGTACATCAGTAGAGTGAAGGTAGTAACAACATACTACAAAGATGTTTTGAGTGCCTCCTTTATGGGTCTTTCCCATTACTCCTCATCCAGGAAAAGGTTTGGAGTGAAACGAATTAGATCCTGGATCTTGATCCCCAAATCCCTTCTCTACATACTCACATGTAAGAGGGAGATAAACTATTGACTTATTTATGCATTCATTATGAAAGAAAGGAATCCTACCTAGAACTCTTTCTCAATGACAGTCCATAAAACCTCAGTCTCCATCTTCTCTCTGAGGTATAACATCTACCACTGACGCATCCCTCCCCTCATCTGACTAACTAACTTCAGAACCTAGTACTCCATCAAAGAATGGATCAAGTTAATGGTGATCATCAGAACCTCGAGCTAGCCCTCTGTCTCTATGTTAGAAAAACATCCCTTATACTTCATGAGTGTCTACTGTTGGAATGAACACACAGTATTAAACCACTTTTAATCCTATTCATCTTCTTAAATCCACCCCTAATCAATAATATTGACCTTCTGGACCTCGACCGCCAACACTACTCATGGATTTCATTTGGGTGCCATAACTGAAAATGATAAACAAGTAATTTCTTATACCAAGTAGTGTTGTACATTCCTTTTAAAATTATGTTTAATGATTTAATTTATTTTTAATCCCCAAAACACCTATTACAAAAAAAAGTTATTATGAGGAATGTACCATTAATAGGGTATCTACCCTGTAATTAGTGTTTCCTCACATGGTCATTTATTAGTTCTAGAGTCCTTTCATCGGATCACAGGGGCCCTAAAATCTCATTGCCAAGTTGGTCATCCATATCCTAGTTCACGCACCAAGATTTCCTAACACAATTTCCCTACTATCCCATGCAATCCCCACTATGCCTAACCCATAACTCTATCTTATCTCTTAATAATCAACTCATATGCTATTCTGTGCTGACCCACCATCACCAAGATGAGGGAAGGGAAAAAAATTTCAAACCCTTCCTTCTTGAAGTTGAAGGAGAGATAATGCCCCCCCGATCCCCACCTTCAACAGTCCCCATGGTATAAAATAGAACCAAGAGTATAAAATATCTTGTAATATGGAAGGAATTACCCTTTTTATTGAACAATACTAGGAGATAAGATAGTAAATCCAAAAAAACACACAATGACGATAGTAAATGTCAAACAAAAAACCCTTTTCCCATATGCATGTTAAAAATGATGTGATAGAAGTACATGAAAAAAACTGAAAGGAAGTACCAAAAAAATAATAGAAGAAATTACAATTGTCCTGATGTTTGCGCTAGTAAGGTCTGACACGGTCCACAAAATCTTACAGGAAACTTAAAAGAAGTTTTATATACGTAGGGTGAGTATATATGTATAATCAATAGGGAAACCAAAAGCCCTCATGAAGAAGTGAGGAGATATTCTAATGCCCTCTGATAAAGTACAGGTAACCAAAACATCTAATAGGTATATCTATCCACCCAGCCTCACTAAGGCAGACTCCCAAAATAATGTATACCATGTAAAAATATAATAATACAACATTGATATCTGGGTACCCCTCACCACTTTCCCAATGGTTATTTAGAACATATTATGCATCAGAACTCCCCCACAAATCCCACTACAGGCTCACTACCACCTCAACCACAACCCTATGGGACATCATAACAACTCGTCTATCCTACATGAAAACACCTCGGCCACCAGAACCACACATAGCCACACCTATAGGCACCTGTGCCATAAAAACCACTACAACACCCAATGACACCTAGGAAAGAACAACTACTGCCATACCCAAAGACACTAGTGCCTCATACCTATGTCCCTTGGGAATCAATTGTGTCTGCACACACCTGGGCCAACCACCACAACAAACCCTACATAAAGAGACATGGTTTATAACAAACATTAGGCTATCACAACCTACTCGAAGAGTCGTGGGATACCTAGGATAAGGGGATATAAGAGGAAATAACTAGTCACTCATAGGATTGTTGGAAAAAACACCCACCCTCATGAAATTGTGGTTTTTGGAACAATGTTCTCAACATGGGTGGGGGTGTGTACAAGAAACATAGAAATACATTTTATACATATAGGTAAACAATAAATCATCCTAGACTAAGGGTCTCTAAACCAATAACAAACATGTACACATCCACTCTCATTGTTATCTCTACATGAAAGAGTACACAACATCGATATCTAGAGAATGACCCATTCCAAGAAAACAGTTCCCCAATGTACCAATTTTTTATAATGTACAGGTGATTCCATTTTAATAATCCCTCACTACCGATCAACTAACAGGCATAAAAATAAGCCAAAAATACAACTGAAAGAAAAAAACCTCGAAAATATTCAATCATCCACACCAAGTTCTCTCGTAAGTAAAAACCTCAAAAGGGGTCTATGAGATCCCTCGATGTATTGGAACCAAACCAAACCACATATTACTGGATCAATAACACTTACCACTAGCTCCACACATCCTTGGATTCACAAAAAATCAACCTATCAACCAGAGATTCCATTCCCCTCTAAGTCACCTGAAAAATGATAAGTAGAACAACCATGGATAATAGAATCGAGGAAGGAAGTTTCCATATTTATCCAACATCATTCATTAAGTTCCTTCTTTCTCTTGGTTAACCACGGTGATCATAGTAGGATTCTTATTCATCTTGCATCCATATAATAAACCAATTTTATGTTATTAACCAGTTTCCATGTTACTTCCAGTCAATCAAAGGATTGTCCCAAAAAATAGAGCTTCATTAGTGCGAAATGAAGGACCATCAACGATCATGTTTTTTAGTGTAAATTAACCATTATATATCACAACATAAACATGAAGGTTAAATACAACACCATCATCATCAATACAAACCATTCATTCTTTAAAAGTCTATTTATTATCTTCGTTGAAGATAGTTTCATCTACATACCGAGGTAAAATCATCATAGCCACCCCACATGATGCACAATAAATAATGGTTAAGGAAAAAACCCTACTTGGATGATCATGTATTGATGTTTCCTCAATATTCCATAAACTGTGGTCGTGTGTTTGGGAACTCCTTGAAGAACTGAATAGGAGGTCTCTTACACATGCATGAATTGTCTAGGAAAGACGGACTCCAAGAACAGCAAGGGAAAATAAAAGAGACTAAGGAAGAAGAATATCTCAATGTGATAAATTGCACAATCCTAGAGTTATGGGATATGCAATCATGAAGTGCTTCAAAATCAGATAATGGTGTGACCATGTTGTTGGGCTGTTTAAAATGTTGAAATTATTTAATATTTAATAATTCTCTTAAGATATGGTTGAGATAGGCCAGTACATGGTTGTGACATGATAAATAAAATTTAAATAGAGAAAACACGTAATCGGGGGAAAACTGGGAGAACCTAGGTGATTTGGAAAATGTAAAAAAAGAGCATAAAACTGATTAAATGTCACACATTTTGGTAAGTCAATGGTCACCCTAGTCTTAGGGGATTTAAAACATAATTTTTTGGACATAAAAACCCTTAAAACATTTAAAAATATTTAATTAAAATATAAAAGAGGAATTACAAGAAAACTAGAGAACGAACCCTAACACCCCACGGTGGCACCATTCGGGCGTAGCATCGACTGGTGAGACCAGTCAGTGGAATCGAAGGGTGACACCATGGTGACACCCTTCCATCGACATTGGCACACTCTTGACTTACTGATGGTTTCCAAGATAGCCCAAACATTATAATTTAGAAAAATAATGGGGTAGAAATGTTTGTGCCATTTTATTGAAAAACTATAACAAAAATATTATCATCTATGGATTATTATATGGATTTAAGTTATAATTGAGATAAAAATGATTAAAAAATTACATTCATTCCCAAATTTCATCTAGTACTAATTCCTTAAAATAATTTTTATACATCAATTTCTAAGAGATGGGTTTTTTGGGGCATAAAACTAAGAGGAAAACATTCAGGTTCACTAGTATCTATCCATTTAGTATTTGGTAGCCAAATAATGTTCCATATAATCCATCATTATATTTTTTAAAAGGGTTTCAGGAATTGTGTTATCAATAGTATCACATAACTCATCATCATGATTCATTTTATGATTAATCATTTCACATTTACAAAATTTAACATGATTTTATTTTTAAACATTCTTTGGCCATCTCTGAGAAAAATGAGAGGCCATAAAAGTGGGAGAATACCCCTGAATGATTACTTTATCATCCTTTAGTTAAAATTTACCAAGATAATCTTGTGGGTTATGAATATAATAGTTGTATTCAAAAATTTTAGACTTTCAACATTTTGATTGCTTATTATTACATATCTCATAGTGTTTTTCTCTTAAAAAATAATCATAATAATAACTTTATAAATTGTGTAACATATATTATTTACTAATTCATATAAAATTTAAGTGGGATGTTTATATTCACAAAACATAGTCATATAAATTTATTACAAGGTACAAGGTCTTATTCTAATTTATACAAAACAGTTTTGTTGAGGTCTCTTAGGGGCTGAATAAATATATTTTATTTTATGTTCTAAAAAAATTGAAATCATGTTTTTAAAATTCTCATCCATGGTAACATTTTAATGAAATAATTTTGGAATATTTCACATTTTTAAATAGTTCACAAAAACATATTAAAAAACAATAAGATTACATTTTAAAATTCAAAATGGAAACCAATTAAATCTAGAAAATTCATATGCTAACACATTAACAAGGGAAATCCCCTGTTAGGATTGATTTTATAGATTGAACAAAAAATCTCTACTGATATATTTGGGAGTCCTAGATGTAGCATCAAGTTTATGTTATTTTCAAGATGACCTTTGTTGTTTCCATATTTGTAATACATCGCATAGTTTTTTATTCAATTAATGTAGATGTAAATCTAAAATTAAAATTTTCATATATAATTTTCTCAATGAATATACTTTACAATTTCATTGTCTTCCATTCTAAATCCATGATACATTTGTTGCAATATTTTAACTGTTCACTTTTTCTATATAATTATAATTTAAATTTAAATTACATACATTTTGAATTCGATTTTAGTTAAATTTATTAATTTAATCATTGAAAAGAAAAAATGAATCAACAAAAAAATCTACAAAACAACCTTCACCATAATATTATAAAATAATTATCATGTTGTGTTTTATTTCATCCACATTGATAATACTATTAATAAGAGATGTTCTTGGATTTCCAACTTATTTAACTCCTAATATATTGATAATGGAATTGTAAAAAAATGTGACATATCCTCCATTAACATTGAATATGGAACGAACATTTGAGAAATATTAAATAATATACCTTGACAATCTACTATAAATATAAATTTTATTTACTGGTGCTCCTAGAAATTTTCCCCTTCAAAATCAACTAGACATGAATTTTTTTTAGTACCCATATTTTCATCAGTTATGCATTTTTGGAAATTAAATATTTAGGGGAAAAATTTCCTATTCTATCCCTTAATTCAACCACTTAATTAGGGAACATTTCCAAAATAAAAATAATGCCTAATATTATAAAATAAATGGGTTTTAAACTAAAACTTATATCACAATGTCATGGTTCTATGTAGTGAATGAATTACTATATTATATAATTTCATAGAACTAGGCATAAAATAATTCATATTAAGAATTGGTTATTCGACTTTTATTCATATTAAAAAACTATTTATCTTGAAATTAATATTTACATGTTTTTTGTAACATTAAATTTATCCTTTTTTTGAAAACACATGAACTATGTTTAGGTGAATAAACATTATTTTGTAAGAATTTATTTTACAAGTTAGTCATAGAACAAGATACAAATAAATTTTAAATCCTGACATTTAGGTCTGAATTTATTTTTTTTATAGAATTATATTTGACTATGAATATGATTATAATAATTAAAAATTTAATTTTTTCAATATTTTATATTTTTTCGCCATGCATCAATATTAATTTATTTAATCATAAGAGAAATTTTTAGACTCTAAATATTATTTTTCTATATAAGATTAAAATTATTATACTAGATTTTTGCGATCCATAATGCACATGTTGGAATTTTAACTGAAGATCACATATTTTGATTTTGAAGATATTATATCACTAGAATCATTATATGAACTCTATGTGGCCTTCATGGATCTCGTACTCTTATTTTTGTATTCTGGATTCTATTTTAAATATCGTTAGATTTATTTTTATCTTGACGTTATAAAAAATATATTGTTTATGTTTCTATGATTTTTTTCATTAATATCACATTAATTATTTAGAAATTAAATAATATTTCATGTACATATTAGAGGATTTCTTTAATAATATTTTATTATTATAGATTTGTTTGAACATACATAAAAAACGAGAAAGATCACTATTTTAGGAATAGAATTTTTAGTATCATCATCACATGAATCAAAATATTGAAATGCATTTCCTTTGTTGTCATTATTTAAAGCTGATAATTTCAAGATGATTTTTTTCATTTTAACAAGTCTATAATCACCAATATTAGTTTCTATCACTACCTCTGACATAATAACTTTTCCAATGTGATTTTTTATTTTGAAATATTTTTTATCATTTAATTGCCTAATGGTCTATTAAATCTGAGTCTACTAATATGGAAGCCCTCTAAGATCGTTTTTTGTTTATTAGGTTCTTGAATTTTTGCTCCATGATAAAAAAAATAATCAAAATCTATATCAAATTTCAATTCATATGAGTAATGGTTTTCCAATCAGCCAATTCAAATACATCCTAATTCAATTTAGAAGCGTCTTATGTTATCTTCTAAATATTATTTGTACCTACATTATATATTAATATTTTCATTTATATTTCTTGTGTTAATGGACATATAGACACAATTTTCAACTCATCTAGACCATTTCTAGATAATATGGAATTCAAAATTTTTGATTTTAAAACTTATTCTACTTTATTAGTAGCAAAAAACATTTCTAGATATAATTTAATAAATATTTATGGCTTAATGGACAATTGTTAATGCTTTAGAACAATGTTAATTAAATTGATAATGACAAACAACTTCATACAACAATACTTATCTCTATTGAAGTAGGAATCACTTACCAAAGACACACATATATTTCTTTCATCCATAGCATCCATTAGAAAATTAACAATAAAAATTATCATTTTTTGATATAAAAACCCGAAATTAACATCTTCTATATACAAATTATTAGTAATATAACTACAACTCTATGAATTAATAGGTTGGATTAATTGAGACCTTGATATTATCTTTACACTAATACATCCATATTTAAGGCCTAAGAGGATTTGATCATTTTATAACAAAATAAATAATTATAAAAAAAATAGTAAGAACAAGATTATTCATTATGGATTTGTTGTGGTTTGGGGGAAAAGTTTCTCTTAGTATACTCCTCAAATGGTCAACTCCAAGAGATTTTTATTTCTCACTTTTACATTTCCTTTTCCCATGGATTGATCAACTATATAAATGTAGTAGTTACTTGTTTCCAAAATACTATCCTTTTCTAGAAACATATTTTTATTTAAAAAACAATATACTTTAGGATATATTTCTAGGAATAACCACATCATTTTATAAGAAGATAGCACTTCCTAAAACTAGATATAATAATAGAATTTTGCAAATGATGTGAAAATTTGAAACATAATATTGAAACAATTGAACATTTATCTAGGAGAAAAAATTAGAGTGAGTTATTTCTAAATATAGTATTTAATAAATATAAAACTGATATTTAATGCATAACTATATAAACATGAATACTTTAATTCTTATTGATAGTCATAAAAATGCATTGAAATATAAAGTACGAGATTGAGAGTGATTTCTTCTTTTTGTTCTTGTTTTTTTGTCTATTTTGTTGATCAAATTGTCTTGTATATATTAGAAGATGATATTTAAGAACATTTTATCCCCCATAATCTAGTTTTTGAAATAATGTCTACATTCCCTTTTATCAAAAATATATTATTAACAAGGCCAGTAAATAAAATATTGTGTATTATTTTTTCCCTAAATACATGTATCCTTTTAGAAAATGAATTTTCTATAATTAAATAGTGTAATATTTATTTTATCAATTGTTTCACTAATAAACATTTAATCAAATCCTATTGAAATAAACATGCATTTTGAATATCAACATATCCAAATCATGATTCCTCCATACTCATATCTCCAAATTATGGTTAAAATAAATGAATTATGAAGATGATTTTAAACACATAGCTAAATTAATTATATTGGAAAATCATCTAGCAACTACTCATGAAATCTGATTTATGTAGCATTTTCTTCACTGTAGTGTTTTTCTCACATAGTTGATTTATCGATGAAACCAATTTTCAGGTAGCTAATTAAATGACGTAGCTGTTTCACACATTTAATTCAATAACCTAGACATATGATGAATATAATTTCTCAATGCATCCATATATCCAAATAAACATATTTCCTATGTTAATGAACATTCAAAATTTTTAAATTTATAAAAAAATAAAAAATTGTATTAGTTAATTAAAATTGAATTAAATAAAGAAAAAACCTAGTTTGGAAACATAAAAAATAATTATAATCACATGAATGATTTTTTGGATCATAAAAAACTAAATTAAATGTTATATATTAGAAACATATTAACATTCTAAAAATCTTGTCATCAACTAAGTAAAGAAACATGATATGGGTATCTTGTCTCATGTCCAACTTCATTGATGCTTGATTACCTATGTTCACCAATTCTATTTAGATGTGGTATAGATAATACCCTAAGGAGTTATGTCATTATAAATAATACTTATATATGAGATAATTGTTTTTCACAATATCTCTTACATACTCTTTCAATCCATTCAGTTCTCAAATTTTAAGGTCTTCCTCTCAAAATTTCCTTCATTGAGACACACCTTCTAATTTTAAGCTTATATTAAATAAATGTAATGTATATTGACATATACTTATTTAATATTTTGAATAATAATTATCATGGTATTGTAATATCAATTTCAATCTCTAATGATTTTAAGGGGATTTTATTGGAAAATTTCATAAGCCATTATGGTTTTTTATAACTCATTTTCCTTTCATTTTGTTATATAGGGTATTATTGAACACTATTATTCTAAGTTCAGTTATTTAATTCTATGATATTATAATTTTTTTCTAATATAATTTCTATTTTTTCACATTTTGTTATGATTAATTCCTTTATAGTGGATTATAAATTCAATGATTTTGATATTCATAAAGGTTTCTCTATCCCAAATTTGAATCCATTTTGGCATGTTTATTCTATATTCCATTTTGTCCTTTATAGTGTATTAAATACTTCCATAATACGATTTTTATCATGATTATATTATAATAAAGGAAATTAAATGTTATTTTTAATGATATACCTCTCATTGGGATATGGTTCAAATATTACAATGTCTTTAAGTGGATTTCCTGAATAAAATATTTCTTATAGGGTCATAGTAAATATAATTTGACTATAATATTTCAATATTTAACTATATTATACTATGATGTTGTTTTTTATTTATAACTTCTTTTTGTTGATAAATAATTTACCTCACACAATGTTTCTCCATTAACAATTCTATTATTTCGGTAAAATGTGTTTTTATTGAGAATAATTCCAGTTTATTTTAAATAATTTTTCTACCATGTCATAATTTTACATACCAAAAATTGTATCCTACCCATATTAAAAAAACTAATTGATTATATCAATAATGATTAATTTATTAAAAATCATTCATTTTAAAAAAAATTCACTATGTTTATAAATATGTTAGTTTTAAACATGGTTATTTCAAAAAATTTAAAAGGTTTTCTATCCTTTCAGAATAGGAAAGTTTCAACATAAAATAATTTTTTTCTTTTGATAAACTGTATTTATTTATCATGGTTCTATAAATAAATACTATTATAAATTTAAAATACCTTAATGCATTTCAACATCCTATTTTTAAAACATTATGATTTTATCAAGTCTATTATTAATGTATCTTTTTATGAGTAAAAGATTTCAAATTATTTTCACTTTTCATTTTATCAAAAAACTACATTATTACATTTTTATTTTATTAAGAATAATTTATAATAATATTTTACAAATTATTCTCATTTTATTCAAAAAAATCTTTTTTAATGTAATTTTCATATAAATGTTTTAAAAGGTTTTGTGAGAACTGTTGTATTTTCACACATAATTAAACAATAATGTTTATCTTTAACAACTAAATGTTCTGAAATTCTTAAATATATATATATATATATATATATATTATTTTGGTATTATTCCTCATAGAGAATTATATTTTATAAATCTTTTGATTTCTTATGTCCATGATATGGGATATTTTTTAGAGGTTTAAGATACGCATTCTTTTTACATTGGATCACTATGAGATAACGGATGATAGGTTTTTAAGTATTGATTATGAGATGAGTGAGACTTATATATCCTACAAATTCATTGAGTAAATTCTTATTTCTCAGGAGATATATAGTTTTTGAATGCCTAAAAAATAATCCAAATTTAAAAAGGGTGAGTTTAATGGAATTTAGATCTACTCACAATTTTATGACTGAATGAGTAAGTAGATAGCTAGGTTCACAACAATAAAAATCATATTTTTATTATTGTCCAACATTTTCAAGTATTTTATCATGATATGAAATGATTTCAGGATAATGTTTTATTTCTAATTTATTTTTCAATTGTATGTCATACTCACACGCCTTTGGTTATTGATATTTATTTTGATACACGTATTTTTGTTATAAATCCTTAAGTATCTTTTTATCATCATTTTTTTCTTTGTAATGTTTTATAATTATCATATATATAATTATAATCTACTTTCAATATATTTCAATCATTCTCAAGTTTGACCTCATGTTTATGATCTCACAATTTATTCTATGTTCTCAACTTACTGAGTTTTGGAGATCAATCTTTTTTTATGATTCTATTCCCAAGGATATGAGGATGGATATATTAGGTAATATTTTTTTAGAAGCTCTAAAGGGACCATGATTATTTAAAATTGATATAAAATGTTATAAATTTATTTTTTTAATTTATCTAATCTCAAATTAGAAAGTCCTTTATATCATTGGATTTTACAACCGTTTGTTGTAAGTTTTTATTAAATAAAGATATTAATTTATCATTTAATTCATGTTATCTTTAGGATACTATAGTTGGTATCATACTAGGTATCAGTTATTTATGGATATTAGTTTAGTTATTTTGTGGGAAATAATTTAGAACCTTGGTAAAACCCAAGAGTAGATTTATGTATATGACGATATAAAAAATACATGTAAAGAATTATGTAAATGGGATTCATTTTAATAAACATTTTTCTCGATATTGGAATGAAAATAAGGATATTGAAAATATACACATATGGGTAATAAACCCAATAAATCTTTTTTTGGTAATAGTATCATTCAACCCCTTGATTCATGATGAGTGAGAATAACACTGCACACATAGATTATAACTGCGAAGTGATATTCTTTTGTTGACCTCATACACTTTATGAACCATTATGATTGATTTATTTCTTAATTACATTTTTGGGACATTGTTAAGAAGTATTATAGTTCTCAATATAATATAACTAAGGTTGATCATAAAAAGTTATTGTATTGATCATGTACGACATAATTGAAATAAAATTATAAATATTTTAAAAAAATGTGTCATTAGGGAAGGCCTATTAGGATTTATCGTCCACTTTCATATGATCTTATTATATTGGATAATATTATAACCAATTTTTTATATATATATCAATATAGAACATGATTATGATGTAGAGAGTGAAATATATCTAAACACCATTAAGTCTTATAACCAAAAAATGAAGAATACTAAAATATATTAATCATTGTATATACAAGTTATCATTGGAAAGTGATTTTTCTATTATTACATATGGCAGTGAGGTAGATATGCTAATATAAATTAAATATTGTTTCTATTAGATATTTTAATTTGTGATTAAATTTCTATTTCTGATATTTTGGTTATGTTTGAAAAGTTATTGACGTTTGTGTGAAACATTTATACATCATACTTCAGTACTTTTTAATTAATGGCATGAAACCTTATAATAAATAATATCAATAAACATGTGAAATTATTTTCTGGAAATGATATATTTTTTATATAACAATTAAATGACAAATGATTATGGGATGAATAATTTTTTATTTTAGTCAATGTTTAGTGTTGATATAATAAAGGCTTGGTTGTTTTTTAAATTTTATGTTTTTCATTATCGATGTCATTGGGATTGATAATAATTCATCTTTGGTAAGGTTTATCACTATTTTGGTAATATAATGTATATTTTATTGTTTAAAATTTTATGTACTTTTGGAAAATATCATTTTAGTATTAATGAAAGAATTAATTTTTTTGATGAATAAGAAACTATACTATTGTTTTATGACATGGATTCTTAGGATGTCTTGGGGAAGGTATACTCCTAGGAAAATATGATTAAGGTATAAATAATCAATTTGGTTTTAGAAAAGATAATTATATTGATATTGGTTAATGAATTAAGGTATTGTTCATATTAGAAATTGTATCTTTAATAATAAATATGATAAGAATACCATTTCATTCCTTTCATAGCTGGTAAAAAATTAAAATGGAATGATGTAATTTATTTAATGGGGTAAAATGTTATGACCCCTGATTTTATATTATTTTAAAATACATAATATGTTCTTCAAATTTTGTGACATGCTATACCCAATGTAAAAAATTTAATATATAAAAAATATATTATTAAAATTACTATAATATACACTAATATGTATAATCATTAAAACTCATAAGGTTATAAAATAAAATATCTAATATTAGTTAATATTGAAATGAATATTTTAAATAAAAGAAATATTTCTAATATTATATATTTTATTTTAACATTATAAATTTATAAATTTTTTAATTTAAAATTTTTAAAATAAAATCCATTTTTTACTTCTTTAAAATAAAATAATGTTATGGTCTATTTTTGATATCTTTCAGAAATAGTGTTTTTATGTGAATAATAAAAAATAGAAATTATATATATTTCATCACTTTTATTATATTATATTAATATAAGAATTCACTAAATTCCATTGAAATATTTTTCTAATGAAATATTATATTATAAATTATTTTAATAAATATTACAATTATATGTTGTCATTATTATCCAATAATAAACATTTTTAAAATGTTAGTAGTTTTTTCATGAATTTTTTCAACTATTTTGTTTAATTAATTATATCATTTTTAAATGAAGTGTATGATTTAATTTATTATAAAATAAAACATAATTGGATGATAATTATTATTTTAAATTTATTTTAATAAAATAAATATATAACTCTATCCCAATCTTGATTAGTTTTTTACAATATATTCTTCTAAAAATTTGGTTCTAACACATTACATGTACTAATTTTTTGTCTAATGATCATACACAATAATATATAATTCAAGAAATAAATGTTATATTTTATATATTAATTATCATATTATTTATTATGATCAATATCATTTTTAAATAAAAAATAAATATTATTATGATAAATGATATTTACAATGATAATAGTGAAATAATTATTTTAAAATTATTAATTTATTAATATAAAAGAATTTATATAAAATTAATAAATTTAAAATAATATTAAAAATTAATCTAATTTTATTTATAATAAAATGAATAAATATATTAACTCTAAATTAATTGGTAAAAAATAAAAAATAATAATAATAATCCATAACATTCATAATGTAATTTTTATAAAAAAATTGTTTTTTAATACATTAATTATTTTATTTCAATAGTTAATTAAATAATATATTGAATTATAATATAATTAAATTGATCATAAATTTTGGTTCTAGATCACCGAAATATTTTTATATGGCTTATTTGAAATGATTTAAAAATTATAAATGTGCATTGTTAAAAACTAGTTATCTAGTTAAAAAGTAAAAAAAGTAAAATGTGAAGACATAATTGTGAAAACACTATAATATACTAATAACTTATATCGAAAAACATGGTAGTAAATTTCTCAACCTAATGAAACCCCTCACTCAGAAATTTATAAACATTTTAGGCATTATCCTTGAAATATTTTCAAGGTATTTTTTTAAAAATTTGGTGTTTCCAAAATATCACTGTTTATCCCCATATTAAAGGATTCTACTTCCACCCATTAATTATCTAACAAAACTATCTTATCCAATTAATATTTTCTTATTCACATTTATTTTTGAAATATATTTTCAACAGAATAATATGTTGAATTCAATTCCATTAGAATAGAGATATGTTGTCATATTATTGAAAAATCTCATAAGTATTTATTTTCATCACCTTATAAATACAAATGTACATCAGTAGTGCATTGCACAAACAAGTGCCTCCATGAAGTTACATTGTTTTCTTATTATCAACTTCTAAGGTTGTTCAAAATAGTGTAATTGATTAATAAATAGGATATATATCATAGAATTATTATTCTAAAATTCCTTTTTTATATCCACATTCACCCCATCTCAATAATTGAGAAATGTAAACACTAGTCATGTGTAACTGTGGATTACCACAGCAACAATGAATTTTTTTGTTTTTACATTCATATTTTTATAATATATATATATATATATATATATTCAAATATGGATACCAATTTGTAAAAATCAACATATTAACATTATGATTCTATTTTAGTGATATTATTTCAAAAGAAACACCTCCTGAATCATACTCGAATAATCAAGTTAAAGAATGTTCATATTTTACTAGGTTAAACTACCTTGGTGAAAAATTACTTAAAATGTAATTATGAATGACTCTGTGAACATAGAAAAAATAATATTATGATATATTATTAATATCCCAATTAGAATATGGATAAATGGATTTTATATTATGTATTTATCTTATTAGAAATGAAATCATCTAATTTTAAATTTTTTTCCAAAATACTCTATTATCAATATATTTTTTGTAAGACATAAAAAAAATTCACATGGAATTAAATAATTTTTTAAATAAAAAAATTATATATCATAAAATAATATATGATATATAAATAATGAACATTATATCAAATGATGTGAAATGATATCAACATTATTAAACATACGCAAAAAGTTGAATTAAGAAACACACATTGATCATAATATGCTACAAATAATGAATGTAATAATATAGAAAAATTATAATAATACATATAAAAGGAAACTATTTATAAAAATTGTTTGAAAATATTATATTAAGTCAGATATGTTTTTTAAAGTATGTTTGACTGTCATCTGTTAAACAAGGAAACAAGGTTTTGGTTTGTTTCCTCTTGTTCCCTGTCAGTGAGGCATGATTACATGTTTTAGAGTTTTTATATTTCATGTGGTATGAAAACTAAAGAAATTAATAATATCACACAAAATCACTAATTTTTACTAGATATAACTATTTATTTTACATTCTCTTATACATTCTCTTTCAATCCATTCACTTCTCAAGTGGTAAGGGATTCTTTTAAAATTATCATTATTTGACAAAAATGTTCATTTACAAACCTAATTTCATATAAATGTTTTATATATTGAATTATTGTTGTATAATAACATTAAACATCTTTATCATAGTAATTTTACATGAACTATTATCTGTTACCCTTTTAAGGTATCTTAATTAGAACATTTCTTATGCTCTAAGGGTTTTTGATAACTCTTTATCCATTATTTGAGTAATAAAGGTTATTATTGAATCCCATTGGTATATGTATAGTCTTTTATCCTATTATTTTATAACATTGTATTAAAACTATAATTTCTATAGATTTATTATTATTTCATATTAATTCCTGTCAAATTTATCATTAATTTAAAGATTTAGATATTCTCAAGGGTTTCATTTTCATAAATTTTAATCCCCCGACACATGCTTATGATACAAAAAATGGTTCATTTTGATGGTTTGAATCATTTAATATTTTTATTTTTATCATTATGATATTATATTTCAATATATTTGATGATATTTTTGTTTATATACTTCTCATGGTGTTCTGGTTCTAATTTTATAATAGTTGTAAGGGGTTTTCATAACTCAAATATTTTCCATAGGGCATAATAACTATTCTATGTATATTATCCTAAAATATTATATATTAAAACTTATTATGATGTTTTCTTTTATTCCAACCTTCTTTTCTTCTTAAATAATTATCCACACGAAAAAAATCATCCATTATGATGAGGTATTTTCATTGAAATTCATTTTTGGTAAGAAAAATTCAAATTTCATTAATTTTAATTTCCTTCCTTGTATATGTTTTTACATCCAAAAAATTTCTTCTTATACCTAGTGGGAACTCACACTTTTTTATCTAAAATTATCCTTTTATTCCACCTTATTCAATTTAAAATACCGGGTTCACAATTTTAAAATGATGTCGATGTTGAACAATATTATAAAAAATGTTCTAAATGTATCTTTATCCCTTAAAAATAAAAATAGTTTATTATACACTCCAAAAGTTTTTTATTTAATCATTAAGTATTTTTTGAATTTTTTATTACTATATATTATTTTTAATTGTAAATCATTTAAATGTATATCAACTTCTTTTTGGATTTTTTTTATTTTTATCATGTCTCTATTATTAATGATTATTTATGGAGTAATAGTTTTCAAATTATTTTTACTTTTCCATTTTTAAAACCATTATATATTTGAATTAATATTTGTTTGAATAATTTATAATATATTGTTTTGATGAGTTTTCTTTATCTTATAGAAATTGTTTTGAATGTATTTTCACTTCAATGGTTCAAAATGTTTTTTGAAGACTACAGTATTTTTACATCTAATTACACTAATATTACTATATTTCTGGAACTTCTGTTTTTAAAAAACTATATATACATATTATTATGATATTATTACTTTTTAAAAAAATTTATTTAGATCTATTATGATTTTAGATGATTATGATATGTGATATTTTTGATTAGTTAATGAAACTCATTTTTTTCCATGGGAAGTTTTTAAATGAAAACTATTTTTTTTCATCAGGCACACAAATGAATGGAATAGGATATGTGTGGTATCTATATAACCCACCATTGTACTGGGTAAATGCTTTTATATCATGAGGTAGATTTTTTTAAAACATTTTTTCACGTAGCTTCATACATAAAGGGACAGTTAAATTTCGATTAATTGTACTCTTAATTTTACAAGTGAAAGGGTTGGTAGGTAGTCTGGTTCACAATGATATGAATTAAAATGTTTATTATTATTCCAAACTTTAATGGTTTTATTCTTGATATTCAATTATTTATGATTGAATCACATTTTCATTGAATTTCATACTTTTATTTTATTCTTATATGTTTTTGGTTATTGATATGTTTTTTCAAGGACTATCTTTATGGATTAATTATGGATATTTTTTACCTTATGTATATTTATAATTTATTGTGTTCATTATTTATGGTATTATGATATCATATTAAAATACTTATGTATTCATCATGTTCTCAATAATGTTTTTGATATGACACGTTGTGATATTATTTTCCCTTACTGAGCATTTGAACTCACTATTGTTTTATCTTTCTAATCCCCATGTAATGAAAATGGCCATGTCTTCTGAGATAGGTAGTAATGGTTCTAGAGAAGGATTATTATTGATAAATTTATACAACTGTAGTAAATTAAGTTGTTTATATAGATAATATCTAATTAACTAAATATTTTAGTATTTGGATTTTGTGAGTATTTCTAATATGATTTGAAACAATTCTTGAGGTAAATGTATTATTTTATTCATGTTTAACTTTGTTACCAATATGATTTTTTCATATACTGGGAAATATAGATTACAATGGTTTCCAAAACTATTCAATATAACCTTTCACCACTAATGAAGTTATCTAATCTATTTTAGATATCCTTATGTCAAGATAATCACATATCATTCCATACATATAGGCTTAAAATTATGGTTGATAGTATTCTTCACATTATGCATGTTTTGTTTTATAAACATCCATTTTCCTATGTCATTCAAATAATAATATTTATATCTTCTCCAAAAGAATGATCGCACATTGTTCTTTGAAATTCAACATCTCTTCAATCCTTCATCTCATGTGATGTTTAGTATTACATTAATAGTTCATTGAACCTATATCTCCTTTAAATTTATATTAATTATTTGATACACTAATCCCACAAAAATAAATCCCATGTATTTTCATATTCAATTACAATAGAATTTTATTAATTTATAAAATTTTATCATTAAATTTCAATTCCAAACACACAGAACTTTTTTTTGATTTGTTATACTAATATATTATATTTATCACTATTTCAAGAATAAATTTATAAATAATATTTCATGAATATAAAAAAATTAACAAAATAAATTCCAATATTTTATCACTCGCATCATTTAAATGTGAATTTATACTTAAAATTCATCACATGGATGTTCTCCTCTTATCAAATAATATCCCTTCCCCTCAAATATACTTACCTCCCATGGTATTCTAATGAATTGCCTTTTAATTTTTATCCCTTATTTAATCCCATTTAACTATTTATACATTAAATTTATATATAATTAATGATATAAACCTACATCATTATTAAAATAAAATAATCCATAAATAATAAATCTTTATGATATGTTTAAAAATATACTATATAAATAATAGTGTGGTTGGGTCATTTTCAAAATAATCAAACAATTGATGAGATTCAAGAATAATATTTTTCTTGAATTTTAGTTATTATAATATTCTAATATATGATATTATTCTCCATATTCATAATATCATATTTTTTCTCACATAATTGAAATAATAAACAATTATTATGTTTTAAATATCAATGATCAACACTATAATCATCACATTTCATTTTTTTCAAAATAATATTATATGTAAATATAACAAAAGTCATCATAAATAACAATTTTTAATTGTATTTTGGAATAATAAATATTCATTATTACTCCTATTCATAATATGAATCCCTTTTCTATTACAATATTTTTATTCAGTAACTCATTTTTTATAAGACATTGTGACTCTTTTAAAATTATTATATTTCCATGAGTTTTCGAGTTATTAATTCGAATTTATTTTTCAATTGATTAATTGTATTGGAATATATTTTCAAAAAATATAATAAAATCATCCCATTTCTAATTACCGATTATCTTATGATTCTTATGCATGAGTTCTGAGACTTACATTTTTTATCATGACTCTTAAATGTTTTTAGATAACTCTTATGTGACCATACATCTTCTAAATTCTGAAATTTATGTTTTCATCAAGATAAAAAATAATTATCAATATAATCATACATTTTGATAAATAGTAATATGTGTTCTCTAATAGTTTTATGTAATTATAAGTATCCTTATAAAATTATCATATCATTAACATTTATCTAGTCATTTGTTTTGGATGACCCATAATAAATTTAAGGTGTGGTGAGACTTTATCATTTCATAAGACACTTTATATTTCTCTATTTAAAAATTTAAAAACATCTCATTTAGAAATAGAAAATATGTAATTTTTAAATATATAAAACATCTTCTCAAAACACCATTTATATCAATAAAGACTTCTCTAACCACTCCATAAATTCTAATAACACAACAAAATAAATTTTATATTTAAAAATGATTCCAAATAAATTCACCTATATTTTCCAATATTAATTTTGATTTGATATTAATCTTTATGAATTTAAATAATAATCTCAAACTTATTATTTCTATGTTCCAAAAATCCATTTAAAATCACCATACAATTGATATTCATCGTTAATTCCAGTAATTCTCATTATAATTGATTTTATATGGATACTAAATATTTCATCCATCTCTTACTTATTTAATCATAAATCATAAATGTGATTAATTTTTATATATTATCAGATTTATTACTAATTGTTTTAGATAGAAAATCTTTTATAAAGTACTTTTAGTTTATTTAAATTAATAATAGTGAAATAATCATCAAATTTATAAGGACTTCTTGTTTAATAAATATCTCCAGTAAGAATTAGCATTTTACCTTCCACATTTATGCATAGTCCTCATGTTAAACAACTTAATTAGGCTCTTCATTCATATCTAAAGGCCCAAATACAAATTTTTATACTCATTTATAACAAATACAATAGAAAAAATTATTCTGTTTATTTAATCCCATAATTTTAATTTATTTTTTATACCATAATCAAATTTAAAATAATAATCCTAATATGTTCTCCATTTATATAAATAAATTTGATTATCACTTAATTTTAATTAAATTAAAATACTATTGTGTAAGGTAAAATCATTATTCTCTTGTTAAATTGTTTGATTTATTATATCCTTTGAAGTTTTAATATTATTCTCTTCATTCTCCACTACATTGAGAGAAGAATTTATTTTTCCAAGTTATAAGGATGAAATAAAACTTCCAAACGAATGTACCTGTAAAATAATCACCTCTAATTCTGCATATAATATCCTCTATTTAGGAAAAACTATTCACTAATCATGAACCAAAATCTATCCTTAAACTATATATATTGTACAAACAATATGTATTTAACTTAATATGATAAATAAAAAATTATTTTGATGAACGTTTATGAACATGAACTCAATGTCAACAAAGACATAAAAATATTCAAGTAAATGTTATATTACCCTTTTTTTAAAAAAATCACTCCCCTTTATATCCATATCCCAAAATAGAATAAAAACACTGATCATAATATTATATCTTTAAATTTTATAATGTATTTCCATGTTACATATTTGACTATGAGATATGAAAAATATGGCTACATCATGATCTTATCTCCCTAGAAAGGGATGTAATTTAATTTAATTTAATCATGGTTGGTTTGTCCTAAAAAATAATCTATAAGGATAATATTTTGATACCTCTTGATGTGTTGCGAGTGGAAACATGGACTCAAATGATATTATCTATAATTTATAATTATAATTAATTTATTAACATAAACACATTCAATGATTTATCCCTTTTCAATATTCACTTTACAATAATTGTATAAATTAATTCAAATTAACTTGAATTTAAAAACACTAATCATTTATATATAGATTTATAAGAGTAACATGAATTGAATGTATTTCATAAACTAAAAATTTTATATTTAATGTCTCTAACTAGATTATTATAAATCTAGTGACCATACCAATTCACCAAAAAACATCAGGTGCACCTCAACCTTCAACAAAGGCTGTTATCTCTTAGTATAGGTCGAAGCTGGTGTAGTTTGGAGACTATACTCCCTATATCAAAGAGAAAAAATAAAAAACAATTTGATACACCACCTATGTTAAAAAGTAAATAAAGTATAGAAAACTTAATAATCATAAAATAATATTAGATGAATGTTATATGGTTTGAATATATATTCTAGAACATATAATAATCCCCTCATTCGTACAGTCACAGATATATACAGGAATAAAATATTTAAATAAAAAGGCCTCTACTACATAACTGAACCAAACTACATCCAGCCAAATGAGACCTTACAATCTATCCTAGTTGAACCTGATAAATAGGGCCTCAAACATATGTATCACTGAACTAAAAGTCTGTGTTTTTCACAAGTACCTAGGTGTAATGGTTTCTTGAATAGGGAGTGAGTAAAACTAAGAATTCAACCACAAATGATGTCGAAACAAAACTATTCTGAGTATATAGTGATTGGAATAAGAGATATATATGGGTATTAATTTAATAAAAATTAATATTTCACATAAAATAAACCCATAGACCCCTGAATTTGGTTTTTAAAACCATGTTCATCTAAACATGATTTGGAACATCAATATATATCTATGACCACATCACGATACCAAGTCAATGATGACCAAAACCATATGCACTGACATGATTAAAAATATCAATGACCAAGTCATAGAACCATGAAAACCATGCCCATAACCCACTAAATGTATATCCAATTAATTATAAAAATAGAACAAGGAATTTCAATATTATAATTATAGAACAATCAGTTGCAATACATATATATAATTATTTCATTATGTTTATGTGCAATCCATTTCTATGAGACTGGAAGATTTTAAAACATGAACATCATATTTGATATTGTGTATTCAACAAAAAAAGTGCAGAAGGTAATATAAAATCAATATACATTAAAATATATTAATTTTTAAAATAAATTAAATCCCATTGATTGAATGTATTATATGCAACCTCATGCTTGAAGGAAACACAGTACTCCATTAAAATATAATTATTTAAACAATAAAATTTTATAACAATAGTTTCATTAATAATAATAACAAAATAATTAATATAATTGGGTTTAATAATTAATAAAATAAATAAAATTGATATATATTTATTAGAGATAAAAATAGGTCAATTTGAATAAAAAATATATGTTTTCGGAAAAACTATGTCTTCTTAAAAGTTGATTTTTTCAGGCTTTGAGAACATAATTTATAAATAATTTTTCATAATTTAATTTAATTTATTTTAAAATCTTATGAAACATTTTTAAAATCCTAATATCATAATTATCATAAGGAAATTATTTTGATTATTTATAAAAAGATTCATTTTTATAAATAGTAAAAAATACCAAAATTTAATTGGAAACTTGATTTTTATTTAAATAATTAATAATGTTGAATTATATTTTCAATTGGTTTTAAATTAAATTTTGTAAAATTATATTTCTATTAATCCAATTTCTGTATTATAATCATTTAAATATTATATGTTGATATGAAAACATTGTATACTTTTGAAAAAAAATTCAACATGGTTTGTCATCACGTTTACATTATTAATTTTAAATTAAAATTTTCCAATTATTTCAATGGAATTTGAAAATATATATTCAATATTTTTAATCAGAATAATATATTTGGCCTAATAAGTTAATATTAATTTTTTACTTAATGACTAATAAAATCTGTTAAAAATATTTACAACAATTATGGTAAAAATTGGTTCATCATGAGGTAAACTAAATAGTTAAGGGTTAAAATGACTTAAAAAAATATCGAAAAAATATTTTATAGAAATATTTAAACCTCATCTATTATAATTATCTCTAATTTTTAATTTTAACCCTTTTTGAATGTAGAAAATGTGTGTATGTCTTTCTCTTTAACAAAATTACAAATGTGACACTCATCTCACATAGAAAAGGACATAACCTCTTTTCTCAAATCCACAAATTCATAAGTATTCATTATAGAAGATATCTCTACATAACACATACCAATTTCCATATCCACATAATATAATAAATTTTTGGTCTTAAATATATTCTATAAATACTTTAGGTATAATCCTAAATAGGTTGTTTGATAAGTGTTAAAATTCATTACAATGTGTTTTTATTTTACATTCATCAAAATCCTTTAATCAATAGTAAAACAAGATGATATAATAACCTATGTATCATAAATATAATTATTTATTTCCATTTTTCATTTAATGACCTATAACTATAAGGCCCCAGCCTTAAACCTTACTTAATCTTGAGTTATTACAAGATTACACATTGAGGATCTTTTCGGGTTTAGAGTTTTAGAGAATTAGATCATAAAACTTGCATTACATTCCACATATAAACAAAGTGGTTACATAAAGATAGTATTCTTCATTCCCATCAAAGGAAACATATTTAAAATAAAACATGGATTATTTCTTGACACTTCCTTGACACTATCATCATATCATGTACCTTTCCCTTGACCTGTGAAAAACATTTCAAAAAAACTTGGGATGAGCATAAAAAGCTCAGTATGGGTTATAAAAAAACATGGAAAGGAAACATGAGTTCATATATACATAAGAATGAAATCATACTTTACCCATAAAACATAGGCACTTTAACATACCTCATAAAATCATGAATAAATCATAGGAATCATAAGACATAAAGGTAACTTGAGGCATTCATAACATTCTTACGTAGGGAGTAACCCTCATGGTTACATTTGGAATACCCATCCCAGTATATTCCCTAAATCTCTTCGGAGAAACCTTAACGTTTCACTCCTTCGCGTTACCCAATGCATTGGAGAGCTATAACGGGCTCACCCGCCCTTAGTTTATCATGGAACCACCCGTCTTCATAATAATGCCCAAGACCATAACATAATCATATCACATAAAACATGCATAAAGGAAAAATAAAATTTCCACATTTCAATCACGAGATATCAATACAACACATTGATATAAAAATATTATGAAAACCATTTTCAATACCAAAATAACAGAAAAGTAAAACATGGTATTTATTTTTCTTTTAAAAAGAATGTATGGCTTGTAGAGGAAGCCGAAACTCAAATAACGGTCACGACGGCGGAGAAGTCGTTGTCGCCGCATACGTACGACAAAAACATTCCCTTTTTTCATTTAGTAAACGCTTCGTATAAAAAGATTCCTTTTTAATAAACGTAAAATTCAAAGGGGTTTATACACCGTATAAAAGAAAGTTGTGTATAAAATAAAATATGCCTCAACGAAAGGAGATTGAGACGAAGTCCCATACCTCGTATCCGACTTGACCCGACTGTTCTTTAATCTCCTGAATAATAAACTTGAGTTAATATCTACTTGCTTATGAATCTTTTTCAAGTTCATTATTCCTTTTATACCATGTTATGAACATCATGTAATCAGTTAAGTTAATAATGTTCATTTTGTCGGTATTTGGTTCTTAAGTCAAAAATAGACTTCTTACATTACATGTTGTTAATTTGGTCAAAGGTTCATTATATCCAGAATGGTATTCATGATGTAGATATCATATATGTCATATACATCCAGTACATACATTCATTTATAATATTACATAATCATTTAGAGGTAAGAAATGAAATGCACCGTTCATGGAGACGGTAAGCCGTACGTACGCATGAACGCTACTTCCATTTCTATTTCATATTTTCAGGAATGGAATCATAATGATATAAGAGTATAATATAATTCCAGTATAATAACATATATAACATCATTAACTTTATCCTTTACATATCCCACATATGGTATTAACGAATCAAATTACTTTTTGGGGGCGGTAGTCCGCACTTCCTAAAATGAAGATATCGTGTTTACCCATAATGGAAACCATAAAGGTATGCCCAAAATGAAAAAAACAGAAGCTTAAGGAAAACATAAACATATTATATATCATATATAAAAATAGTGACATCATAATGGCCACCTTTGAAGGTGTTAAATGAGTATTGAAGAATCATCGTTTCGGGAGGCAGAATTTCGCCATCCACGGAAACCGTATGTTCATTAACCATTTGATGTAGTTGTGTGAGAGTGTAGCTCAAATAAATCTTATAACAACATCCTAGTATATTGAATATACTGGTGTTGTTACAAAGGATGTAAATAAAAAGAGTTTAGGGGGTTGGAGAAGCAAAATAAAACAAATGAACATGAGAGAATGAATTACCTTTAAAAGTGTAACTCCTTTTGATTTGAGCCTAAAGGCTTCCTTTGAAAGGATTCTGCCCAACGGGAATCCTCTAGGATGAGGAGAGTGATGTGGAGAGAGTAAATGGGCAGGGTTTGGCCGAGCCAAAGGCTTGAGGAGTGTGTGAAATGAGGTAGAGGTGGGGGCCTTTTATAAGAGGAGAGGAGGGGCACTTTTGGAAAGTAAATAAATATTACTTTATTTGAAAATGTGTTTCGGTTTTAAAAGGTCCCACATTGAAATAATTTGTGGATAAGGTGATAAGGGTTCGAAATACACTCATCCAATTGGTTTTTGACATGTGTAGTTCATAGATTTTACATTATCTTTCCATTTTATTTGAATCGTCAAATAATGATGTCATCGCTGCATCATGATTATGTCATAAATAATTTAATTTATTTAATGTCTAAAAATCATAAAAAAATACTATGATGTAGGAAATATTTTTATCTTTCCAATGACTATTTATAATCAACAATCGGATCTTTATAACCCCATGTAAAAATTGTTTTCGTAAAACATCTCTTGTTTGTGTCATTTTTACTTTAACATTTAATAAAAAGTTATTTATGTAATTTCCAAAGAAAAGTGTCTCCATGGGGTCCCCAAATTGACCCATGGCTTGTCTTGGTCGGCCATGACACAACCAATAAGGTTGGGACATGTGTCTAGGTCATTTCCTATTATTAAAGCATTATTTATACCTTAAACTACCCTAATTACCACTAATCGCAATTAAGAACTTAATAAGTTACTATTCAAAAAAAATTATTTTAATCTCATTGAACCACATTTTACTTCTTAATGACAACCATGTATGTCGGATTTTCAAAATTCAATACACATTAGTGGTAAAATTTCATTTAACTGAAAAATCAGTTTGCTTGATTACCACTTAGTGGTTTCACTATTCATCAAAAATTGAAGTTTTTCAGAAAATTACCAAAAATTCACCCTAAGCTATATTTGATATTACGAATTCAAAAATGAAGTCTATTTTACAAAATTCAAATCATATAAGTCACATTAATTAATTTAATAATTAATTCCCGCTGCCAGAGAAAATAGCGTGTTTTTACAAAACAATAAGTATCAAAAGATTGACACCAGTTTAAGTCTAATTTAAAGTGAAATTGATTCCAATGACCACCATTGGATAAAATGGTAAAAATATATTTTAATTTCACTTCAAAACCAGTTGAAAACATTATCTAATCATATAAATAAATTAGATTAAAAAGCAGTTTTGATGTAAAATGCAATATTTTTCACTATTCATTAAAAAATGAACAATGTCAGAAAAATACCAAAAATTCACACAAGGTAAATTTTGATGTCCCAATCATAAAGGATAAGTTTATTTTGAAAAAACTAGTTTATAAAATTGTCAAAATATAGATTCATAAATGGTTTTCCATCAAAAGGCAGTAAAACAATCTTTTAAGAATATTAGTGTATTCCATGCATAAGATTGTATTTATTTTCATTTTAAGCCTCTATAACACTATCTTAATCATTAATAGACATAGATAAAAATATCTATTATTCATTACATACTTGGGATGTTACATCCTTCCCCCATTTAGAAAATTGCGTCCCCGCAATTTATTTACTTATCGAATAAATGGGGGTACTTATCCCTCATTGCATTTTCAGATTCCCATATTGCCTCTTCAATCATGTGGTTTTTCCACAAAACCATTACCTGGTGAATCACCTTATTCCGTAACACTTTCTCCCTATGGTCAAGAATCTGGACCGGTTGTTCCTCATAAGATAGGTTCTCTTCCAGCTGAACTACCTCTGGACTCAAAACATGAGATGGATCTGGCATATACTTTCTCAACATTGAAACGTGAAAAACATTGTGTACCTGAGATAAACTCGGAGTTAAGCCACTCGGTATGCAACTGATCCAACTCTCTCCAGAATTTTGTATGGTCCAACAAACCTTGGACTCAACTTTCCTTTCTTACCAAATCTCATCATGCTTTTCCAAGGAGAAACCTTGAGAAAAACATGATCACCTACCTCGAAAGATAGATCCTTCCTCCGGTTATCCGCATAACTCTTCTGCCTGCTCTGAGCTGTTCTCATGTGTTCTTGAATCAGCTGAACTTTTTCTGCCATCTCTTCTACAAATTCTGGTCCCATCAACTTTCTTTCACCCACATCATCCCAGAAAGCTGGAGTTCAACACCGCTTCCCATATAATGCCTGAAATGGTGCCATCTGTATACTGGAATGAAAACTGTTATTTTATGAAAACTCAACCAAAGAACGATGTTGGTCCCAACATCCCTGATAATCCATAGAACAAGATCGTAGCATATCCTCCAATGTATGATTTGTTCGTTCTGACTGCCCATCTGATTGAGTATGAAAAGTTGTACTAAAATTTAATTCAGTACCCAACGACTTCTGAAGGCCTTTCCAAAAGTTAGAAGTAAACCTGGGATCACGATCCGATACAATGGAGAGAGGAACTCCATGTAACCTGACTATCTCTTTAAGATACAAACGGGAAAGTTGATCAAGAGAGAAAGTATCTCGTATAGCAAGGAAATGAGCAGATTTGGTCAAGCGATCAACAATAACCCAGATTGCATTATTACCTCGAGATGTCTTCGGTAATCCAACAACAAAGTCCATGGATATATTCTCCCATTTTCACTCTGGCACTGGTAAAGGTTGAAGCATCCCTTTCGGTAACTGCCGCTCTGCTTTAACCTGCTGACAAGTCAAACACATCATAGTAAAATCAGCAATGTCTCTTTTCATTCCATCCCACCAGTAATACTCCCGCAGATCTCTATACATCTTAGTACTGCCCGGATGAACTGAAAACGGAGAACTATGAGCTTCACATAACAAATCTCTCTTCAATTTTGAATCACAAGGTACACACAATCTCTTCCCAAATATCAAAACACAATCACTATCAATGATGAATTCAGGCAACTTACCTTTCTGAACCAGCTCTACCTTTTTCTGCAAGTCACTGTCTTGCTTCTGTGCTTGCTTGATTCTATCTGATAGAGATGATCTCACTGATACCTGAAACAAAACAAAAGGACTTCCTGCACCAACAACTTCTATGCCAAAGTTCATCAAATCCTTAACCAAAGGATCACGTTCCAAATGCAACATTGTTAATGAAGCATTACTTTTTCGACTCAAAGCATCAGCCACTTTATTTGTTTTTCCCGGATGGTAATGAATTGTACAATCATAATCCTTGATTAATTCAAGCCATCTCCTTTGTCTCATGTTTAACTCTTTCTGAGTGAATATATACTTTAAACTTTTGTGATCGGTATATATTTCACACTTTACTCCATACAAATGATGCCTCCAAATTTTTATAGCAAAAACAACAGCAGCTAATTCCAAATCATGTGTAGCGTAATTTACCTCATGAGTTTTCAACTGTCGTGAAGCATAAGCAATTACCTAATCATTCTGCATTAGGACGCAACCAAGTCCTTTCAATGAAGCATCACTGTATATAACAAACTCACCATTCCTGGAAGGTAGTTCCAAAACTGGAGCATTCACCAATCTTATTTTCAATTCCTAAAAACAATCATCACATTCTTTTGTCCAGATAAACTTAACACCCTTCCGAGTTAGCTTAGTCATTAGACTAGATAACCGTGAAAATTTTCTAACAAACCTTCGATAATAGCCCGCCAAACCAAGGAAGCTATGAATCTCGGTTACATTTGTGGGTCTTGGCCATTCTTCCACAACTTTTGTTTTTTCAGGATCAACAGTTATTCCATCTTTAGGAACAATGTGACCAAGGAAAGAAATTTGTTGCAACCAAAACTCACACTTGCTGAATTTCCCATGCAGTTTCTTTTCTTTAAAGGTTTGCAAGATAACCCTTAAATGTCTTTCATGCTCCTCTTTACTTTTAGAAAACACCAAAATATCATCAATGAAAACCACCACAAACTTATCCAAGAACTCATGGAAAATTCTATTCATTAAGTCCATGAATACAGCAGGTGCATTGGTTAGCCCAAAAGGCATTACTACAAATTCATAATGGCCATATCTCGTACGGAACGCGGTCTTCGGAATATCTACCTCCTTTACCTTCACCTGATGGTACCCCGATCTCAAGTCAATCTTTGGAAAAAACTGAGCTCCCTGGAGCTGATCAAACAAATTATCGATATGAGGCAAAGGATATTTGTTCTTAACAGTGATATTATTCAAGGCTCTATAATCAATGCAAAGTCTCATAGAACCATCTTTCTTTTTAACAAATAAAACAGGAGCACCCCATGGTGATGTGCTAGGTCTAATGAAACCTTTCTCTAATAAATCTTGCAATTTCTCCTTCAACTCTAAAAGTTCAATTTGTGCCATTCGATAAGGGGATTTTGAAATTGGCTTAGCATCAGGAACTAAGTCAACAGTAAACTCAACTTCCCGATCTGGTATTATTCCAGGAAACTCATCAGGAAAAACATCAGGATACTCATTTACCACTGGCACATCATTAATCTGAAGAGTTCCTTTATTTTCAACAACGTGTGCAAGGTAACATTCATTTCCATCTTTTACAAGTTTCTCGACCTCTTGATATGTTATCAAAAGTAAGGGTTCATTCTTGTAAACAAACTGAAAGTCTTTCTGAAAAGAATCTTCTTTAGCTCTACAGTCAATCTTAGCATGGTAAATAGAGAGCCAATCCATACCCAGGATAACATCAAACTCTACTAGAGGTAGAACAATAAGGTTTGCAAGTAGGTTATTTCCACAGATAAGGATAGGAAGATTCTTATAAATTCTTTTTGCCTCGACACTTCCCCCAGGTGTTTTTACCAAAAGTTCAGGAGTCATTTCTTGAGATGGTATTCCCATTTTACTAGAAAAGGTTTCAGAGATGAAAGAATGTGTAGACCCCGAATCAACCAACACACTAGCATAATCTGAAAAAACAAACAAAGTACCTGATACAACTTCATTTGATGGACCGACATCTGCTGAAGTAGTTGCAAAGGATTTCACCTCCCCTTTCTGCTTGTAGTCTAACTGCTTCCCATCACTCAAGCTCTTTGTTGGGCACTCTTTTGCATAGTGACCCATCTCATTGCACTTATAACATTTCACTAACTGTAAATCAAATTTGTTCTTACCTTCACCTTGATCCTTTTCAGTGCAATCACGAGCCTTATGTCCCATCTTACCACATCGGTAGCACTTCCCAGAATTCAAAAGACATTCCCCAGCATGCCTTTTGCCACATTTATCACAAACTGGAAACTTAGTTCTCTTACCATCATACTTTTTTGAAGAATTCTTACCTTTCTCCTGCCACCTCGGTCTCTTCTTCTGCTGGTTGTTATAGAACACTTGGTCATCGACAAACTCCATTTCCACCTTCTCAGCACATCGAACAAGCTTTTCATAACTTTTAAACTCACGAGAAGCTAATGCCCTTCGATATTTTGTCTTTAATCCTGAGTAAAAACGATTGATTTTACTATCAAGGTCCCGGATAAACTTTGGATCATACCTTGCCAATCGAGTGAACCTTTCTTCATAGGAAGCCACTGAGTCTTCCTCTTTCCTCAATTCCAAGAATTGCTTTTCCATCCTAAGTCAAAGAGCCTTAGGAAAATACTTCTCAAGAAACATACCTTTGAATTCATCCCAGTCAAGAGCATCAATCTCATCGGCATCCCTGATATTTTTAACCATAGACCACCACTGATCTGCTTCACCCTCCAAACGGTAAATAGCAAGACTAACCTTTTGATTGTCTGAACACCCCATGACATCAAAAATCTTCTCCAGTGCTTTAATCCACCCTTCAGCTAGCACAGGGTTAGATGATCCTCTGAATGATGGTGGATGTTTCCTCATGAAATGTTCCACCACTGACATGTTCCTCTGCGGTTGATCTGGCTGATCTCGTGCATGGATACCACCACCATTTATCGCTTGAGTCAACTGCGCCATCACTGCAACAAACTGTTCAGTTCCAATTCAGACCATTTCTGGATGCTGATTCGGAAGGTTATTTCCTTCTGTATGCCTTCCTAGCACTGCTTCCCTGTTTCCTCTGCGGAAAACCATTCTGAACAAACATGTCTTAGATGAAGCAACATGGTAATCATTAAATGCTATATCATTTGAAAAAAAAATATTTTTGGATAATCATTTAATAGAATTCTAAATCCTAAAGTTATCTAAACCGACCTCTGATACCAACTATAAGGCCCCAGCCTTAAACTTTACTTAATCTTGAGTTATTACAAGATTACACATTGAGGATCTTTTCGGGTTTAGAGTTTTGGAGAATTAGATCATAAAACTTGCATTACATTCCACATATAAACAAAGTGGTTACATAAAGATAGTATTCTTCATTCCCATCAAAGGAAATATATTTAAAATAAAACATGAATTATTTCTTGACACTTCCTTGACACTATCATCATATCATGTACCTTTCCCTTGACCTATGAAAAACATTTCAAAAAAAAACTTGGGATGAGCATAAAAAGCTCAGTATGGGTTATAAAAAAAACATGGAAAGGAAACATGAGTTCATATATACATAAGAATGAAATCATACTTTACCCATAAAACATAGGCACTTTAACATACCTCATAAAATCATGAATAAATCATAGTAATCATAATACATAAAGGTAACTTGAGGCATTCATAACATTCTTACGTAGGGAGTAACCCTCTTGGTTACGTTTGGAATACCCATCACAGTATATTCCCTAAATCTCTTCGAAGAAACCTTAACGTTTCACTCCTTCGCGTTACCCAATGCATTGGAGAGCTATAACGGTCTCACCCGCCCTTAGTTTATCACGGAACCACCCGTCTTCATAATAATGCCCAAGACCATAACATAATCATATCACATAAAACATGCATAAAGGAAACATAAAATTTCCACATTTCAATCACGAGATATCAATACAACACATTGATATAAAAATATTATGAAAACCATTTTCAATACCAAAATAACAGAAAAGTAAAACATGGTATTTATTTTTCTTTTAAAAAGAAGGTATGGCTTGTAGAGGAAGCCGAAACTCAAATAACGGTCACGATGGCGGAGAAGTCGTTGTTGCCGCATACGTATGACAAAAACATTCCCTTTTGTCGTTTAGTAAACGCTTCATATAAAAAGATTCCTTTTGAATAAATGTAAAAGTAAAAGGGGTTTATACACCGTATAAAAGAAAGTTGTGTATAAAATAAAATATGCCTCAACGAAAGGAGATTGAGATGAAGTCCCATACCTCGTATCCGACTTGACCCGACCGTTCTTTAATCTCTTGAATAATAAACTTGAGTTAATATCTACTTGCTTATGAATATTTTTCATGTTCATTATTCCTTTTATACCATGTTATGAACATCATGTAATCAGTTAAGTTAATAATGTTCATTTTGTCGGTATTTGGTTCTTAAGTCAAAAATAGACTTCTTACATTACATGTTGTTAATTTGGTCAAAGGTTCATTATATCCAGAATGGTATTCATGATTTAGATATCATATATTTCATATATATTCAGTACATACATTCATTTATAATATTACATAATCATTTAGAGGTAAGAAATGAAATGCATCGTTAATGGAGACGGTAAGCCGTACGTACGCATGAACGCTACTTCAATTTCTATTTCATATTTTCAGGAATGGAATCATAATGATATAAGAGTATATTATAATTCCAGTATAATAACATATATAACATCATTAACTTTATCCTTTACATATCCCACATATGGTATTAACGAATCAAATCACTTTTAGGGGGCGGTAGTCCGCACTTCCTAAAATGAAGATATCGTGTTTACCCATAATGGAAACCATAAAGGTATGCCCAAAATGAAAAAAACAGAAGCTTAAGGAAAATATAAACATATTATATATCATATATAAAAATAGTGACATCATAATGGCCACCTTTGAAGGTGTTAAATGAGTATTGAACAATCATCGTTTCGGGAGGCAGAATTTTGCCATCCACGGAAACCGTATTTTCTTTAACCATTTGATGTAGTTGTGTGAGAGTGTAGCTCAAATAAATCTTATAACAACATCCTAGTATATTGAATATAATGGTGTTGTTACAAAGGAAGTAAATAAAAAGAGTTTAGGGGGTTGGAGAAGCAAAATAAAACAAATGAACATGAGAGAATGAATTACCTTTAAAAGTGTAACTCCTTTTGATTTGAGCCTAAAGGCTTCCTTTGAAAGGATTCTGCCCAAAGGGAATCCTCTAGGATGAGGAGAGGTATGTGGAGAGAGTAAATGGGCAGGGTTTGGCCGAGACAAAGGCTTGAGGAGTGTGTGAAATGAGGTAGAGGTGGGGGCCTTTTATAAGAGGAGAGGAGGGGCACTTTTGGAAAGTAAAGAAATATTACTTTATTTGAAAATGTGTTTCGGTTTTAAAAGGTCCCACATTGATATAATTCGTGGCTAAGGTGATAAGGGTTCGAAATCCACTCATCTAATTGGTTTTGGACATGTGTAGTTCATAGATTTTACATTATCTTTCCATTTTATTTGAATCGTCAAATAATGATGTCATCGCTGCATCGTGATTATGTCATAAATAATTTAATTTATATAATGTATAAAAATCATAAAAAAATACTATGATGTAGGATATCTTTTTATCTTTCCAATGACTATTTATAATCAGAAATCTTATCTTTATAACCCCATGTAAAAATTGTTTTCGTAAAACATCTCTTGTTTGTGTCATTTTTACTTTAACATTTAATAAAAAGTTATTTTAGTCATTTCCAAACCAAAGTGTCCCCATGGGGACCCCAAGTTTACCCATGGCTTTTCTTGGTCGGCCATGACACAACCAATAAGGTTGGGACATGTTTCTAGGTCATTTCCTATTATTAAAGCATTATTTATACCTTAAACTACCCTAATTACCACTAATCGCGATTAAGAACTTAATAAGTTACTATTCACCAAAAAATTATTTTAATCTCATTGAACCACAATTTACATCTTAATTACAACCATGTATGTCGGATTTTCAAAATTCAATACACATTAGTGGTAAACTTTCATTTAACTGAAAAATCAGTTTGCTTGATTACCACTTAGTGGTTTCATTATTCATCAAAAATTGAAGTTTTTCAGAAAATTACCAAAAATTCACCCTAAGCTATATTTGATATTCCGAATTCAAAAATGAAGTCTATTTTACAAAATTCAAATCATATAAGTCACATTAATTAATTTAATAATTATTTCCCGCTGCCAGAGCAAATATCGTGTTTTTACAAAACAATAAGTATCAAAAGATTGACACCAGTTTAAGTCTAATTTAAAGTGAAATTGATTCCAATGACCACCATTGGATAAAATGGTAAAAATATATTCTAATTTCACTTCAAAACAAATTCAAAACATAATCTATTCATATTAATAAATTAGATTAAAAAGCAGTTTTGATGTAAAATGCAGTATTTTTCACTATTCATTAAAAAATGAACATTGTCAGAAAAATACCAAATATTCACACAAGGTAAATTTTGATGTCCCAATCATAAAGGATAAGTTTATTTTGACAAACATAGTTTCTAAAATTGTCAAAATATAAATTCAAAAATGGTTTGCCCTCAAAAGGCAGTAAAATAATCTTTTAAGAATATTAGTGTATTCCATGTATAAGATTGTATTTATTTTCATTTTAAGCCTCTATAACACTATATTAATCATTAATAGACATAGATAAAAATATCTATTATTAAATACTTACTTGGGATGTTACAATAACCATCCCCACATCAATTATATAGGTCAATAAATCCTCATTAATGTTAGCAGCGGACTACAGCCTTGCAAAACAATGTCATTGGTTTTCAAATACAAACACTTTGTTTTATATGATGATGGATATAAAGTATATATACATAAATATTATATTTATCAAAAAATTATTCATCTATATTTATTATATAATATATTAATTTTTTACTTTTCATTCTTTTGTGGATATGATTACATCACTCAGGTGTACGGTGGACTACCAACTCGCTAAGTGATGTGATTTGTCATTTAGTATATCTTTACGTGGAAGGTGATAAGAATAACATTAATGAATATATGTGATGTACATGAAATTATTATTATATTAATTATATATAAATATCATTCTAAAATGATATTATATCATTTTTATTTATTATATTGAAATATTATAATGTCGTTCATGTGTATCTGGTCTATAGCCTTCACGAAGATACAAAAAACTATTTTCATTAATACACTACGTGAATGATATGTATAATTACATATAAAGAAATAATATTTTATGTATGATATTTTTATAATTTTTTAATGATAAAATATTTGTTAACTTCTTTTATTATTGATCATTGAAAAAAGGAAAAATTATTCATCTATATGTACGACCTACCATCTCTATGATTGTAACATAGTTAAACTATCATAACCATCATTCATAATTGGTTTTAAAAGTGTAATTTATTTTTAAATATTACTATTTTTTTAATTATTATTCTATATATTTTTAAATAATTACCCATTTCAATATAGTCAACCTACAACATTTATTTTTGACGCATAAGAAAAAATATTCAAAGCTACCGACTAAAATATAATTTATTATTTAGTCATTTATAACATGGTAATAATTAAAATAAAAGAAATAATAAGAATTAAAATGTAAATTAATAAAGAAAAATAATTAAGAAAATTATATTATTACGGAAGACAAATAATATACAAGATTATTTGGACTCAAGGAATGTTTTTCTCCTCTCACATTTAATTCCATCATACAAACAACATATTCACTGGTTATTTAATTTTTATAGTGCATAAAATGATTTTTTTATCTTAAATAATGAATTATTTTACCTTCATAGAATTAAAATTTTATTTAATGTCATTTATTTTGTGTAACTTATGATGGAAATGTTACAAATCTGGTATGTTCTTACTACATATTCTCATCATTGTTCTCAATTGTTTTTGTTAATGTCCCAATATAAAGTTATTTTATATTTATATATTTAAACTAATATATTTTCTATTCCTTTGGTCATTCATGAACATTTTCAATTGATTTTACCATTTTCCTATTCCTTGGTATATAAAATGTTGGATAAAATGTTTTTAATGAAATTCAACTTTATTTATATTTTCGTTTGGAAAACATTTTGCATAAAAACCCATGTTTCACGTAAATATATAAAAAATGTTTTAAAACTTTTCAAAATGTATTATTAAATAAATTTTAACTTATTTTTTTTAAAAAATTTAAATGTAATCTTAATGTTTTTTTAAGATCAATGCATGTTTACTTTTTACCAAAAATCTGAAAGGAATATTTGTTTTAAAAAGTATTACATGAACAAAATCAGCCACATTCATGACCAATAATTTTTTTAAATCATATTTTACAAGTTATAAAAGGTTCTTTTAAAATAATTTTTTTCCAAAATATTTTGTAAAATTTGATTTTTATATTGACTATTAATGTGAAAAAATTTATTTTCCTCCAAAATGATTTTAAGGATATTTTCATAGTATTCCCATTAAAGAATGAAATCAACCATATATTTTTATTATGATCTAATAGAAAAAAGTTGAATCCATACAATAATTATTATTTATTCATATAGATTACAATCTGTTTGACTAGGGATGCATAATTTTTTCTATTCACTATTTTACTTTAGATGCTTTATTATTATGTTTATTTATGGTGAAATATATTAACAATTCATATGATTGTTTTTAAATATGAATGTTAATGTTGATTGTGATTCAACTAATCATATGGGAAATTAATTGGGCATTGTATGTGATATATGTGGACCATTATAACCACTGATGTATCGTTAGGAATCATGATATAAACAAGATTGGGTTTTGTATAGGTCCTTACACATATTTATAGATTTCCAAGAACAAGGACTTGAAAATATTAGTTTCCTTGGAATATGGACTCGACCATATTATATTTCTTATAACAAGGCTTAAATGGTATTTTTTATATACAACATAATGCAATCCATTTTTTTTAATTTTTCTATTGTTATTCCATATTATTATTTAATTATTTCGAATATCCATGGTTAGCTTTCGTGATAATGTGACAATTTATATTTCATATTTTATCATTATTTACTCCTTATATATTATGATCAAGTTATTGACTGAATAGATTGTATTTTATTTTTTAGCATTTATATATTGATTATGCATTATTTATTCATAGCTTTAAAAATACACAAACCATTACTGGACAAATGAGGTAACCCCTCTCATTTGATTTAGTTTCCATAGGATATGATGAATTATTTTTTGATTTATATGTACTAATACCATAAGGGGAACAAAGGAATTTTCAAAGATAACAATTTGTGTATTTTATGTTTTAAAGTGAATTATTAATTTCAAGAATGTATATAATTTACCAATATATGTAAATTATTTGGTCCATATTGATGAAATTAATTGTATCCTATAACAATGTTATAATATTGATGGATCATTTTTTATTATAGAGATAGGGTATCTAAAGTTGGAATCATAGGGAGTTTAGTATAAATAATAAGTAATAGATTTTTTAAAAAACTTTATTAGGTGACATATCCCTATGATAGAATTTGTGGACAAGTATAGAATTAAATCCTAAAGGTTTAGTAAAGAGTAGATTATGTGGTTTTCCAAATAAAATGATTTGTTTTTTGGAAAATAAAAGTGGTTTTGGTTCTTCAATAGATTAAACTATGTGAAATGAACTGATCATCACCGTGTATATGATAATGTCCCTTACTACACACCTATTTTAACATTACCAGGGGATAATATTTGGATAATTCACATATCCTTTACGGAACATTATGAATGATTTTTAAATAATGATATCCCTAAAAAGTGTGATTATGATAATGGGATTAGTTGTGCATAAATGTTCAATTTATGTTTTTTATTTAAATAGTTTTGCAATTATGTATTATGTTTAATAATGATATAAAATAATATAGTTTATTCCTTGATTTATATATTGATCCTATCATAAAGAATGATAACCACATTGATGGCCATAATCCGGAGAGTAAAAATGATCATTTCTTTGGTGAACTTAAGCCAGTATTTTGAAGGGAACTTGACTCCAAAACATTCACAACATATATGGATATAGTATCATGTCAAAACAAGACACGTAAATAATTATATATGTATAATGGAATAAATTTAAGTATAAGATTAATTTTATGTAGTAGAAAAATACAGATAAAGTGAAGAAGCAAACAAAATATTTTTAGAATGTGATAATTATGGAGAGAGACATCTTATTACTTGAATAAATGTATTAGTTGTTTTATAAAAGTGTATATATAAAGGAAACCATGATGATTATTTCAAGGTAATGAAAAAGGTTTCCAAAGTTCAATTCATCAACTATAAGGATACAAGGTACTGTGTAAATTAATTCCCCAATAATCAAGGTAATACATGACAAAATATTTTATGTATCGCCGTCAAGTATATGATATTATGAAAAATGGAATTTTTAATGTTATTGATTTTGTATTGGATAATTATGTAATTTTAGTATTTTATAAAAGAAATCCTGGTTAATAGAATTATTAAATGTATAATGATTGTCCTATAATAATTTTGCATTAAATATTTTAATGTTTATGTTGAAGGACAAAAATGAACAAGAAAAATTATTCCATGGCATATTGATCTTCTTGAAAAACATGCAATTGAAGGAAATATAACCCTTAATACGTTCCAAATGATGAGATAATGATGTTTTTCTCAATAGATGATTTATATAGATAATGTCAATTGAATTGTACTAACTATATTGGAATGAATTAATTATTTGTTGACATGTTGATTATATTATAATTAGCAGAGTTAAGAACATTTTTGGGATTAAGTAATTTATCTAAAAATATGTATTATTTTTATCAAAAAACGAATAATCCATGATTTAAATAAGTTTTTATGGAAATTCAGGCAATTCCCTTTATTTAAGAGAATATATGATTAATGTATAGACATATGTGGTATTTAATGATTATATGATAATTCATGTTTCTTATAATATTAATGAAATGAATATTTTGTAAATTTCCTTACCTTATTTACAATGTGTTGGATGATAATATTTATGAAGTCCCAAAATTTTAACCCTTTATGAAATGGTTTAAGTTAATAATTGGGTAACGTTTTATAGAATATTATATTAATTCACTATATGAAGATTTTCTCATATTGGAAAAACAATAATATAGATTTTATTGTAATCAAAAATAGAAAAATATGTAATGAATTATCATTCTAGTATTGATCTTACAATCCCATAAAATTGTATTTTAGTTTTCAAGGAATTATGAATTATTGTTTTGATATTGATTTCTTATAGGAAATGAATTGGAAATTGATTGAAGAAAAACCAATGGTTGAGTTTATGGTTATGAAATTAAATGAAATCAAGTAAGTATATATTTCCATTAAAATTAATTAACAATGAGGAAATGATATTGAAATAATGAGTTATCTTATTACTATCATTTCATATGATATTAATGATCTTTTTCAGAAAATATTTGGTTTTTATTTTCGTTGGTCTAAATTTTAAAAAACCATTCGATTTCTCATGATCATTGATATATTTCACTATATATCATTATTTATACCTTATTATTTTATTCCATTTAAGATTCATTAGTTCTCACCTATGTCCTATAATTTGGAAGCCTAGTATGTATTTTTCTATATGACCTTCATATATGACTTGATCCCTTAGATAGTGTATGTTTTATTATCTCGACTCTTGATGTGGGGTTTCAATAATGGTATATTCAATTGAAAATCCGTTGATTAAATAAATCAATATAAAATTGAGAGGAGATAATTTATTTTAGAGTATAGAATATGGGACTCCCATATTTTAAAATATGATCAAAATAATGGTGTGTATGAAAGACAATATGAAGAATTTAAAGAAATATAAAATCAATATAATTTATAGTATATTTATTTTATAAATATATTCAATTGATTACAATGCACCCAACATTGGGTTTAAATGAAATGTGGCACTGTATTAAAATATTATTACTCAAACATTACAACTATAAAATAGCCGTTAAATTAGTGGATTTGAATTATAATAATTAATTAATAAAATTTAATTATCTAAACATATATAAAGTAATTTAAATTGATATCTATTTATTATTGACATTATTAGAACCTTCTAAATAATAATAAATGTTATCTGGAATTGATATTATTCCAAATGGCTGTTAACTCACATTTTTCACAAAAAAAATTTAATAAATTTTTTAAACATTTATATAATATATTTGAATAAATAAAAATCATTTTTAAAATAAAAACATCTAATTTTCTTTTGGTTTAAATTTTCTGATTTTTTTAAAATGTTTCATTTGTGATGAATAATGAAAAATACTGAAATATAATTGAAAAAATAAATTTCTTTTAAATATTTTATAGAAAAAACTATATTTAAAATTAGTTTAAAAGTTAAATTAGTTCAATAATATATCTATTAATCCAATTTAAGTCATTTAATTATTTTTTTTTAATTTTTGATATAATAACAATGAATACTTTTGAACATTTTCTCTTTGAAAACCAAATTCTCATTGAAATTTCAAGACTAATTTTAAATTAAAATTTTCTTATTATATAAACAGAATTTTGGAAACACAAATTCCAAATTTTTAATTCATAGGAATTTTTATTATATATTAAGGTTAAATTTATTTTGGACCAAAAATAAATTTTAAAAACAGTAAAATTTATTAACGTCGATTAAGGTAAAAATGAGATTAAGGGGGGGGGGGGTTAAACTAAAACATGAATTGTATAAATGAACTACAAAAATTTATAAAACGTATTTTATGGAATTATTTATACCTTATAAAAATATAACTATAATTAATAAAAAAATTTGGACACTTTCATAATGTGAAAATTTTGGGTACACCTTTTTTAACGAATTATATCTATGCCACTCAATGCACTTATAAAAGGCTACACACTCTCTTTAATTTTTAAACCCTTAAAACCATTTTGGATAAAAAATAACTATATAAATCCCTTCCCAAACACAATATAATAATTCTATAATCCTTGGTTTTTTCATAAATTTATTCTAGGAATAGTTTAGGTATAATCCTAAACTATTGGTTTGATAATAGGTAAAATTCATAAATTTGTTTTTTTATTAGTTACTCCACCTAATTATATTATTATAAAAAAAATTATAATTTAATAACTTCATTATATTTAATGTAATTTTCTATTTTATGTTATTTTCATCACATAAAATCATCTCTACTTCAATTAAATTGGTTATGAAATATCCATTCTTATGTACATCAGATTACCGCCTCGCGAATAGATGTAATTAATTTTTTCATTACCACCGCTCACGGTTGGTTATAATGTTGGATATAAAGTATATACATTGAATATATTTATAAAATAATTATACCTATTTATTAATTATAAAAATATACCATTTTTTAATTTCCATTTAGTAGAGGATATGATATCATAACTAGTATGATTGGTATACTACCAACTCACGAAGCGATGTGATTCATCATTCAATAACACATTACATTGAAGATGAAAAGAATATAATTAATGGATATGAGTGATATAAATGGTATTATATTGATATTAATAACATATTTACAATTCTTAAAGGATAATATACCATTTTCTTTCTTATATTTCAAATTGATACTCTCATTCATGTATATTTTGAATACAACCATTGTAAAGATATGCATATATTTTTTCATTACCAGATCACATAAATTTTTTATTTACATATATATATATATATCATATATTTTATATATGTTATCATTATCTTTCTGTAATGATAAAATATTACTCAACTATATTCTATATTTATCATTATAAAATGGAAATGTTACTCAAACGTACGTACGACCAACCACTTCCATGATTGTAACGTAGTTCATTTTTCATAACCATATTTAATTATTGGTTTTAAAATTAAAATTGATGTATAAATATTATAAATATTTAATTATTATTATTCTTTTTATTTTTTAAAAAGTCTCACATTTAATATTGTCAATCTACTAATGTCATTCATTAAGACATATTAAAAATATCGTCGACACATTCGATGGAAAACTTATATTATGTAATCCCATATAACATGTTAATAATAAAAATAAAATGAACACTAAACACGAAAAATATTCTTCATAAATCAAATTATTAAAATATTTTAATTATTATAGAATATAAGGAACTGATGTAACAACTTAGACACAAGGTAAAATTTTCTCATCTCCCTTTTACTTTAATGATTCATACACCATATTCATCAGTAATTTATTTTTTTGCAATTTATTTCTTTTCCATTTTTTATGTTATATCATGAATCTATTTATTTTCATGGTAATTAATTTTCATTTAATTTTAATTCCTTCATGGGTCTTATGATACAAAAATTACCAAAGTGGTACGATTTTATTTTAAAATATCATCATTATTCAGTAATGTAGTTGTTTAAGTCAACCTTTTGGGAAGTATATATATATATATATTAAAATAAAAATAGTTTATTCACCTATATTAATTAATGATATTTTTTATTTAATTATATATCTTTCACAATCTCTGGAAAGAAAAATGGTTGATAGAATGATTTAAATAAAATATGAATTTATTTCAGTATTCTATCAAAAATCATTTTTCATTACAAAACATCATTTATAAAAATGTTTTAAGAATATTTTTTACAAATAAAAAATTATTTATAAAATAAAATCATGACCATAATACTTTATAATGGAAAAATTATGAATTTTACTTTCATTTTCAAAACAATTCACATTTAAAATTTAGCAAAAATGTTAAAGCAATCACTATTTTAACATGAACGACATAAACATAAATTTTCAACCATAATGATAAAACAATTTATTAATGATTATTTTTCATGTTTTAAATGTTTTTTTCCAATTAATTTGTTTCAAAAATATTCTTTGAATATTTAGTTTTCAAAATATATTCAAAGTGAAAAGGGTATTTTCCGCAAAATGGTTTATGGAACTTTTCATGGAATTTCTCATTATCAATGCCATAATCCCAATTTTTTACATATAATAAATTTTTATATGTTTTATTGATGAAATACTTATAATTTTTATATATGGGTCAATATATGTTTGATTAGGGATGTTCAATTTTATTACCATTCACTATTTTACTCTTTATGGTTTATAATTTTTTGTATTTCTTAGGGTAATTATTAACATTTCTTGTATTGGTTTTTCTATAAAAATGTTTATTGTGATTATGTTTCATCTTATAATATAAGTAATGACTTATAATTAGTATGTTATTTTTAGATCCCAATATATCCCCTCAATGCATCCATAGGCTGCATGGGAAATGCCTAATTTGGTTTTGGTCAAGGCCTTACCCATTTATATAGATGTCTTGAAACAAGGACTAAAAAATATGATATTTCTTGTAAAAAGGTCTCTATGGTATTATATGTATTTGGAAAAGTCCAGAATTATATTTTTTTAGATGTCCGAAATGATGAATTCCATTATTATGAATTTTAATTTTGATATTCAATGTGATTATTTAGACTAAAAATTATTGTTTATTGGATTAACATATAACTTTTCAAGGAATGTGTTAAACTTCAATGTTCATCATAACAACCAAAAATATTATTGAGAATTCCAAGGAAAATAAATATTCTGCCTCACCCCAGCACTTGCATAGTGTTAAGGTCCACCACTAGGGAATGTGAACTCAGACAGCCCCATGAAATGATGCGCATGCACAGTACCGATGGTCAGGCCATACCCTCTCAAAATCCATGGGCCATACCGAAGTGGTGACCTCATGCTCTAAACACCATCTGAAGAAGAATAGATAAATACTGGAAACAAAACCCCAAATTCATCATGCGATCCACTGACTGAAAATTAGTCCTCATAATCAAAATAATAATAATAAAAGATATAGACCAAGCATTGGTCAGAAAATGAAATAATAGAATCATTGAATGAAAATTTAAACCTCCCAGAGTCCATGTCCCTAAATAACTTCCATGAAATATTTGTTACCTATGTGTGAGGATCCTCAATTACCAGAAATTCTAGAGCATCAGGTATCTTCTCCTAAACCTATACATATTCCTCGAGCTTTAACAACCCCTGACTGAACCCCCTAAACTAGAATTGAGTCTGATTTTTCAACCCAAGAATATTGTTCCTCATTATGGTTCACATCAATATTTCGGCTATCATCTTGGATGCTTCCTCTTCAGATGAATTGTGATACAACACCTTCTCTTTAACCTCATGTCCCAAACTCAGAATTAAACCTCAGGATCTGGGATAATTAGGATGTTCCTGTTGATATAAAACCTTGCATGGAACCCTCTCATTAACTTTGTTTTTAGCAGAATGAGTCTTCAAAAGAGGTGCCAATGGGGAGTAGTCCATCCTACCCGTCCTTCTTCTGGAACTCCTTCAATTCCTCAAACTTATTTCTCCAGAAGATATACTCTTACTGGAAACCATGGAATTCTCCACTAGTTCCCCATTTGTTAATTCAGCTTCCTTATGGTCATTGTTAAACTCGTCCATAGATAGGCCATCAAATTGGTTTCCCGCCTGAATGGATTATTGTATCCCTCTAACTGCTTCCTCATAGGGAGAATCACTAGCTGGATCAATCCCTGAAATTACCACACTCTTTAGAAGGACTACCTCCATATCCATCCCATGCCTTCCTTTCCCCCGGTCATCCTACCTGGGACCATCCACTCTCGTTGAAACCTCCTCCACATAAACTCCCAGCTTCTATGCTTGCTCAATCCCTGATATTACCGTACTATTTGAAGGGACCACCTCTGTATCCATCCCCTACCTTCCCTTACATAGGTTGTGATGCATGGTTATGTTTCATGTTAATGTGATTATTTATTCTTATAGGTAATTATTTTTATTCTATCATATATTTATCATGTTATTTATTTTTTAGATATTTAATTAATTATTTATTATTAAATATTGATTATGTGTTATTTATTTATAGGTACTTCTGTATTATTAACTATGCTGAGCATAAGAGATCATACTTTTATTAATATTTATCATCCCTATGATATAAGGATTTATTTTGTGATTTATATGTAGGTATTCATTAAGAAAAATAAATCAATTATCAGAGATAACTGTTTTTGTATTTTATGTTTTAAATTACAATATGAATTTCATGTCTGTTTTTAGTTTAGGAAGAAAACTAAAATATTCGGTCATTCGTGATTTGATTCCTTGAATCTTAATCCAATGTAGTAAATTAGACACTAGATCCATGATCTAGGGTCGAAGTCAGTAAAATAATCCCATTAAATAATAATTTTAGCAAAATATGGGCATTCCTTTTAAATAATCATTTCATCATGTTTAGGAATATCCTTTAAATTAGAAATTAAACAATTCCTTGAGCAATCCCTTTATATAATCATTTCCTCATAGATAGGAAAATCCCCTTATATAAATTTTTTAGATAATCCATGATAAGACCTACATTAATATCTCCCTCATGAGTCTAGTTACTAAGAGACATGCCCTCAATTATTTCACAACCATGTACATTGATCTTAGGTGTAACATTTAGTTCTCTCAAGATCCCCTCAAAATAACATGTAATGACAGGCAATAATCACAATTAAACATATCAAAACACTCCTTCAGAAATTAATCAAAGCATAAATCGTCATAAAACAACCATCTATCAATCATCAATCATAGTAGTGTCAAACGGAGAAAAAATAGAAAAATATATACATAGCTAGGTCCATCAAAAATGAAGAATAAAATACATAGATATAAAGAATAATTAATATAAATCTCATTAATCTTACCCATTTTCATTTCAAATGAAATTTATCTAAATTATCATAATAATTTTATCAATATTTTTTCATTTATCTTTTTAAATGAAATTTCTTTTTCATGATAGTATCCATAACACACTTTGTAACTATGATAAGTCTATTAAACATCATTTAAACATTTATATTCAACGAGATTTTATTTCAAGAAATCAACTCAATTCACTTGTTATTCCAATGTAGCCTATTTATCATGTCATCAAAAAAAATGTTAGGAATAAAATTAAACCATGTTACCAATTATCAAAATAATTATAATTGTTTCGTGTCTCCTATAATTAGGTAATAAATACCTTCACACATATCATCATAGTCACCAAGCCTATCCAAAACCCCAATAAGTCATGTTCTCAATTATTATACTAAACTATTTCACATTGTCGAAAAAAAGTATAACAAAGAACAATTTTATTTACGTGGGATGTATGTTTATTAAAAAAATATCTCTAACAAGTTTCTTGTGTTATAAAACACCTTGGGAGGACACAAGTCAAAGTATCAAGATCAATTGACTGAATGGGATCCAAAAGGTGGTCTGTACATGTACAACACATCAATTTATCTAGTTACTAACATCAAACACATGACATTACAACACAATAAAACATATCACACATACTATGATAATTTTTCTTAAAAAGGGATTTATTATAGATCACTTATCTTTTATAGAGTTATTTCCCACCTTAACGCCATAGGATGTGAGCATCGACAAATATTTGTTGAACTCATCCAGCCTCTCTCCTATCCAAATGATCAACTCTAAAAGTTAAAAACTCTACAACATTCGTCTACGCTAAAACTATATACAATAGTGTTCATACAACCCTAGATGCACCAAACAATTTTGGCTGCAAAAAATCCCTTATATATTCCTTCAATTCAACAACAGGATAAAATTAACATAGGTTAAAAAACATTGTAAAATAGAAAAAGAGTTATAACATAGTGGATAAACATGAGAACCTAGGTATACATCCTCCCAAGATATCCTCATTCACAGACTCAAGCAATCCCAGGTGAAATCCATTTATTTCACCATTCACTAATGAAATTTTTATTTTTTATATAAAAAAACATTTCCATATTCATTCGCAATATTGGATGACTAATGTAGAAGGAATCAAGAGGAAGATCATACATACCAACAATGTCGAACTACACCAAGGAATGAGAAGATCACATGATAATCAATTTAGATGAGGATTCAGCTATACCCTCTAATATGATCCCATATTATTTTGATGGTGGAATAGGGGATAATATGATTTAAAAATTAATAATAATAATAATAATAAAGAAACATTTATGATGTGACTTGATGGTCATGTGGGGACTTTCAGGATAGTGACCATGGGTCCAATTTTTCACTTTACGAATATTCCTAGCTACAACCAATTACATATATTAAAATTTTGAATCATATTAATGATGTTAATGCACTAATAGGGCTATTTTTAGCATCATGCCACTTCTGTTTACTCTTGTGTATTCTACCAAACCCATGATCCTTCCATTGAAGCTAAATAATTGTTTAAAAACACTATGTTTAGATGTTTAATCTTTTATCAAATCATTTTAATTTGTGTATATCGAAACACCTGATACAACAACGTTGAAAATTCTACTTTACAATGAATTCATGATATGTTTGGACATTATTTCATTAAATATCCCCAAAATAAAAATTCCGATCACCAATAATTCGTGTCCAAAATTTTAAATTAACCCAACCTATGTTGACTTCTCAACCATAATTGGATTTCTACATTATACACCATAATACAGAATGATTTTTCATTGCAGTACTCTAAAAATTATATGTTTTATTCACTAATATTTGTGAAACCACATGTAACTATCACTAAACCCCTAATATACACTTCTGACACATGTCTCTTCACAATATATCAATTTCTCAAAAACTATTCTATTAGTATGTTCATAGTGCTTCTCACTTTAGAAGCCAACTTTCCATGACCAATTTATACCCATGACAATCGCCATCATTGGGGTCGCATGTCAAATAAATCCTCTAGGGTTAATCTAACCAAATAAAACCATTTCATTACACCACACCGGGACATGAACAAAACACATATCAGAGCGTGTACCATCTGATGGTTTGAACCTGAGTTGAACGAACAAGTATTAATTTCCCATGTACATGGTCTAAATATTACAAAATATCCTTGGATGGTCCCAATTAAGTTTATAAATAAACTTTTAAAACATGAAATAATAATCACAATCCCTAGAGCAAAAATAATTATATTTTATAGGTATTTTCCTAAAAAATAAATACCAACACTTTTAATCACATGTTTCACCCCTGAAAAATATAATGAATGGTTTCATCTCATATTTCAACCCCAAAACATGTCACAAAATAAAGATTCACCCCTTAAATAATGTGAAGAAAATGGTTTAACCCCAAAACTAGGACACAAATAATGGACCCCTCATGAATCATGTCATTAATAGTGTACCACAATATGGGAAATTTCATGAAACATGGGTCACCCATGAATTTCACTCTATCAATATTAGAATATCCTGAGATCGATGTCAACACACCAAATCCATCTATTTCCTTTTTAAATCCCAAATATAGGGTTTCAATTAGACCAGAAAACTAAAAATTACATTTTTCTTGTGATCAAACTATACCATGAGTATCCAATGACATATTCAACCATAAAAAAACCAATCACACATGATTATCATCCCCCCAAATAAATATTGTGGTCTCCCCACCAAATTAATTTCATATTACCTGTAAATCTATTTTTTTATATGAATTATTATATTTGAATAAATTAATTTTCTTGATCCCTTGTGTCCCATGAACCGCAGAGTTTATCTTTTATTGTATTTGACATTGAATTTTCATAAATTTATATTTAATACTAATATTATAACTTAAAAATTACTTTTAAACCCTAAAAATTAAATTTAATAGTTTTATTATTAATAAAATATTTTTAAATATTATGGATATTGGTTTTACTTAATGAAAACACATTGATAAAAGTAATTAATTTCCGTAATAAAGTATTTATATGTTTTGAAACTAATATTTTAGAAAATATGTTTTTATTGAATTTTGTGAAAAATAAAAAAATAATCATTTTACCACTTTTTAAAAATTTATTTGACATAATACTCTTCATTTTTTAAATCCACATGTCAAAATTATCATTGAGTGAATATTTGGAAATTTCTAAAAAGGTATATTTTTCAGTTAATAGATAAAATGGCTTGTTTTTAATGAGAAATGTATTTTTTTTACCACAATCAAAAACATCAAAAAAAATTCAGATTGGATTAATAATAAAATTTGGTAAAATTAATGTTTATTAATCTAATTAATTTCATTTTAATCAATTCCAACGTGATTTGGGATACTAAATGTTTTATATACCAATAAGAATGTTCTCATTAAAAAAAATTTATTTCTCATTGAATATTATAGATTAATTTTAAATCAAACTCCCCCACATATGTGAGAAGAATTTATAAAAACTGTCTCTTGTTTTAAATTATCGAAATTTATATTTTGTAATAATTTGAACATAATTTTTGACCATTATGAATTATAAAAGAATTAATAATTAATTAAGAAAGGGTTGAATATGGGTTTAATAGGGGTTAAACTAAAAATATACAAGTTAATATAAGTAAAAAAATTTCAAATACCCATTGGATAGACATATTTAGACATTATATCATATATTATTGATAATTTTTCATTTATAATTCTTATTTCTTGATAAAAAAATGGTAAATGTAATTATTTTAAAAAATTCTATGTTTGTCCTCTCACCCACATATAAATGGTTATACAGTCTCTTATCTAATTCACACAAAAAAACCCATTTGGATCATAAAATCCAAATATTATTCCTCTATTTAATTCCATAGTATCATCCAAGAATACTTAGTTTCATAAAAAATTATAAAATAGAAAGGATATTGGTTTAAAATTAAAGATGATACCTAAAGAAAAGGTAACATTCCTAACCAAGCATTTTAATTTTATTTGTTCATCAAACCCCTATAAATATTAATAAATTATTATAATATAATAAATTGAATATATTAAATTTACTAAAATTTTATTATGTTTATGGAATGACCATCATCTATATCCTCTTCTTTAAATTGATAAACAATAATACCACTCATGTGTATGGCGAACTACCACATTGCAACCCGATGTGACAGATTTTCCATAAAAACCTCTAAAATATGGTTATAATGATGTATATAATGTATATATATTTTTGATATTTTTAATTTAGATCTAAATTTGAATTTATATTATCACATATACCTTTTTTCTTTCAATTTTATGGGAGAAATGAGAACGTCGCTCGTGGGTATCGTAGTATATTGCCTTAGAAAGCTATGTGATTCATTTTTCACATTTTTTTTACATTGATGGAAATAAGATATAAATTTATTTAATATATGTGATATATAATACATAATTAGTATTTTATTGAAATAATAATTATTTACCTTCTTTGTGTTTTGTCCATCGATAAAATTGAAACATTGTTCATGTGTACGTATGACCAATCCTCTCAATGACAAATGTAATTCATTTTCAATCACTATAATTATTTAATTACTAAACATACGTATATAATTAATATAAACGATATATATTTCAAGATTATAATTCTATAAATTATAAAGTCATGATCAATGTGGAAGGACTGAAAATACCAAACAAAAATATATATTCAAAATTGAACCTATTATAACCTAAAACCTAATTCTAACACGGAATTTTAAATAAAATTGTAATAAAATTGTATAAGTAAACAATATATTATAATATTTATGTTATTAGGTTCCTTAATTATATTTATTTTAAATTTTTAGTTTTTCTAAAATATGATAGAGTGATTTCAATGTAGTAGGAAGTCATTATAAGGATATTTTATCTAACTTTTATTTTTTGTTAGACACATTACATATTCACAAGGTGTTTCATTTATGAGGTGTATTAAAATTAAAGTAATTTATGATTATTATAATTAAAAATATGGGTACTAAAATTTTTATTGTAGGATCTACATTTCATGGGATTTATAGTTTGAATGTTTTCTAAGCGGTAAGCGATTTAGACTAAATTTTCCTTCATTGATACATATATTGTCTTACACACCAATATTATTTTATGAGGTATATATAAATACAAGTTAACATGTAATATGAAAAGTAAAATTTATTTTAATGATATTTTATGTTTCATTTAATGTTTTTATTTCATGGGTCTTTTGGTTTAATGTTGCTAAAATTATAAGGGTTTAAAGATAAAATCACAATGCTTAAGATAATTGTTTAGGTTTATCTTTCTGATGATGAAATATTATGATCCATATTTCAAGAAAGTAATGAGTTTCCTTATACTATGATTTTGTCATTAGAATACATTTTTCCGTTCATTTTCATCTATTAATATTCTCAAGAGTTCAAAATAATGTTTTCAATAAGAATCATCTCTATTTTGATCTTCAGTTGAAATAAATTTTTATTCCATGTCCATGTTTTATAAATATTTTTTTATATTTTAAAACATTATAAATTTTTTTTATTATAACATTATTACCCATTATTGGATATTTATAATGTGGTTTAAAATTAATGGTATTGTTATTTACAAAACAAGGTATGTATGTCTTATACCTAAAATCTGAAAGGAATCTATATTTTAATATGTATTATACGAATGAAATTTTTTTCCATCATGAGAACTAAATGAACTAATGAATCCTTTACATGTTTCAAATATTATTTTTTATTAATAGTATTTTCAAAACATTTAGGAATTTTTTAAAAGTGAATTTTTAAGAGTTATGGTAATTTTCATTAAGAAATGTTTCAAGTGATCATTTATAATAAATTTCCATTTTAAATGACATCCTTTGATTTTACTTATTCATTACTGGGTATAAAATTGAATGATGCCATCTTTATTATTTATCTATATGTTTAAACCGTTTTTTGATATAATGTTTATGAAATCCATTTATTTTTTTAGTTTATACTATGCTAAATTGATGAATTTTCCATGAAACTCATATTCATAACATGAGTTATAAAGGGATGATATGATGAATATTATATTAAATTTTATATCACATAATAATAGTTATTATTATGAGATGGGTGAAACCTATATCTCCCTTCAATGCATTGGGAAAAGAATTGTATGACCTGATATATCAATGAAGAACAAATTAATGTGATTTATCCACTATGGGAAACATTTGAGTCTAGATACACTATGCAAAAAAGTGTGTCATGATTCAAAATGAGAAATATAAAATGTTTCCAAATCCACTATATTGGTGTTCTTAGTAGTTAACCAATCCATATAAAATGGTTTTCTATATTTATGAAGGTAAAAAACTTTAATGATATAATATTGTGCTTCTTTATTTATTTATGATTATTTCACAATCTTATAGATCATGATTTATAAAATGATAATTTTTTATATCATGACACATTTTTTTGATATATGACATGTTTGGTATGAAAATCATAAGTTATATGTGTATTATCAGACCTTATTCTTATCTTATTATTTTATATGATCATAGATTGGCATCTCCAATGTTTATAATTACTTTGCAACTGAGATCACCCTTTCTTATGTTTCCTTCTGCATGTTATGCATAATTTTCCAGGTAGGGTATACCTAATAAGTGTGATATGGGGAAGATATTTTTCAAATATATTAAATATATATAATGATATATTATGACTAAGTTTATGGTATCCAAATAAATAAAACTATTATGGTCTTTGGGCATGTGTTTATTAAATGTGATGAATATTCATATAAAAATCATTGATATTTATGTATGAAAAGACCAGTTCCTTAAAATACCACTATAAGAGTACAAAAAACAAGGAGTCCCTTAATCTGACTAAAAATAATTTTAGGTAGCTTGGTGTATAGATAAATATCTTTTATCATACTAAAAATTATGTCTATATATTGGAAAAAATGTCTCTAAATTAGGGGTACTCTAAGATTTATTTTATGATTATTATAACATGTTCGGTCATTTTTTATTTATCCTATTACTATATAAAAATTTCCAAATAATTATATCGTCATGATCCTCTTTACCATTCAGATTATCACTATCCTTCAGCTACCACTATTCAGGAGGAACTTTATAGCCAATACTCTCTATCACATTATGACTCTCCGCCAAGTACTTGTGAATAGTAGTCTTCTACAGAATTACCATGACCAAACATCTTGGGTTCATTCACCACAATCCCAAAATATTATATTATGAACAAAATAAATTAATTCTACAAACTGTAAACCATTGGTCCCAAAAAATTTGGAATGCATCAAAAAAATTTCATCTAGACAAATAGGTCCTCAACCCCGAGCTACCCATTCACACATACCAAATTTAATTTTTCATTACAAATACATTAGAACCATTACATTCTCATAAAAATCTCATGGTTATACATCTTAATGAAACCGTTAAATAATATTGACTCAAAATACCATGTCTCTTTCTTTACCATATCTAAGAATGAATTCCCATTTATGCATATATCAATTCCTTTTTGTCCACCAACCTCAAAACACCAAAATATCCTTTGTGACTCCTTTAAAAAAAATTAAAACTTATCCTTGAAATAACTACTCACATGAACACCATACTCACAACATTATTCTAGTATTTTAGGTTCTTATCCTTAGCTGATAATATGCCAAACTAATCCATACACTTTTCTAATACTAGACAGTACTTGAATAAAAAGAACCCACAAGTTATCTAACTGTGAAACCCAATATTTTTTCATTGCACAAGAGAATACATCACCATTACCAAATAAGTAGGATTAGAAATTGATTCTTTGAGATCCAAAAGACAAATTTCTCATTACCAAATCTCCCAATCACTTATTTTCTATTTTTCTCAAATGATAAAAAGTATGCAACATCTGGTTAACCCATCTAATACGTAATGATAAAACTAAAAAAAATCCCAGATAGGTCCATGTCTAATATATAAACCATTATGTCTGCCACCTTTCCAAACTAGTAATGTATTAATAATGATTGTATTTCCAACCACATTGTCACAAGTCAACCGCATAGAATGTCCTAAATCATGGGACATCATGGTTCTTTGGATCCTACATCACATTATATCAACATATCAAGATATATATCTCAAGGGTATCACATAAAAATGGTTTAATAATAAAAAACATCCATCCACAAAACGGGAAACCATCCTATATGAGGATCTATAAATTAAGATACTACCTATAAGACTAGGACACAAAACTAAACATGAACATGAACCACACACTAGGGGTCCAACAATTCGACATTGTGTGCCATACGTATCAGTTGGGTCACATCATGTCTTATGCACAAGGAATGTGTCATCAACCTATTTATTAAGTATCATATCATAAATCCACATAAATTTTAATTAGAATGAATCCATATAAATATCATCCCCCACTAAGTATGCTGCCACCATGTATATATACATGAAATGAAATATGAGTAGTTGTTGACCCTTTAGGTAATTATGACTTTTTCATTTCTGAAATCACATACATGAATAACTATATGTCACATGAAACCTACATTACTAGTATGATGTATGAAGAAACTATTTCATATGTAGTAGAAGTGCCAAAATTATATCACTATCCTATTTTAAACGGGACAAGATTAAAATATTAATCATTAACCAATACCTCCAAACCACATGTGCATCACTGAAGGTGAAAATCAAATACAACATTATCAAAGAAAATAAGACCAATATCACCATTAACTACAATCATAGACCTACTCCAATTATAGGTTTTATTTTTGCCAAATAATGACATCAATAACATATTCCAAAACATTCATACATATAATGTATACCAAATCCTAATATATTAAGACAAAATTAAAGAAATTATCGGATATCAAATTTTAACATATTATCCCCACTCATAATAAAGTCAGTGTCTAGACCTATTTTCCATAATACCTCAAAAATTATTCCCTATAAGGAAGAATATATAAACATGATTCATGGGTGAAATATAGTGTTATAGGGGCCCAATACCCCCTATACCAGAGTGAAAAAATTAACAATTAAATAAAGAACACCAACCATGGAAACAAATAATCAGATTATATGGAAATAAATAATAATAAAATAATAAAATAAAATTTGGTAAGGATAAAAAAACCATTATAGGAAATATAAAAATATTCCAATGGGGCCAGTCAAAAATACATGCTAGAAATAAAGACATAAATAAAAAGGGGTCTACTGCCTCACCAAGCTGAAAAACACTCAGTCTACAGAAACCATCTGTCCTATCCCGTTCAACCATAATAGGTATATCCTTAGGCTAAATTTTTTTCCTAAAATGAACTTGTATGAATAATTAGGGTGACTAGGTGAGATGATGGCTTAATCAGGGTTTGAGTAATACCCAATAGGCTTCTACCAACGATATGTAAAAAACGGTGTGATTATATAGTGCATTAAACAATCCATAGATAGGGGTATTGATTTAAAAAATGTTTTGAAAAAAATAAAATAAAAATATCAAACCTCTTGTTTATGGTTGACACCTGAGGTAATCTAATCCTTCTTCGTCACATCTATTGATAACTCTGGTCATTTCACAAGACCATGTAAATCATGATCACAACCACCTACTATGACATGATGCTAGATATATCTATGATTGTCACAAACTAATACAACCATGTATATATCCTTCCAAATGTATAAACTATCAAAACATTTAATTGAATTAGGAATAACCCAATAATAATTATAGAAATACATGGTGCAAGAACAATATAACATAATTTCATCCATTCTGGGTGGAATTAATTTATTTAATACTTTCAACTTGTCTCGGTATAATCCTGTTATATAATAATTTCATCAAAACTCAGATAATACCATTATATAATAAACTCATCAAGAATGGTTCATTCCTTTTTTATATGCATTTAATCATGTCCAGGTACAATCCCTTAATCTAATAATTTCAACATAACATGGGCAATACCTTTATATATGAATTTCTGTATGTCCAGGAAAAGCCCTATAAAAATACATACATTGGGAATCCAGTGATAGTGAAATATAATATTATGTAGTACATAAACACACACCATGTCCTTATGAATCACATATAGTGATCTCAAGCACCCACCACAGGTCAATAATATCAAATAAACATATTAAAAGCAAGCCTCATGAATCAATCATGTTATAAATAGTCATATAAAAACTATCACTCATGAATCTATCATGGAAGATTCAAATTGATATTACGTTAGAAAACAAAAATCATGGAGAATTACTACACATATCGAGCATAACATCATAATCTATAATGATTAATTAATCAAAATACCATAAATCGTATACATTTTCATTTATAAGTTCGGGATCCAAATTAACATCATAAATATATTAATCACATTTCATTCATCATTTTACCTCAAGGAAATTTAAATTAAATTTTCCAAAAATCACTATGTAAATATAATAATCCAATTACACATCATTAATACTTATATAACCCTAGTGATTAAATTTCACAAAAATCACCTCAATTCACATCTTACGCAAATGTAGACTGTTTATTTAGTAATCAATTAACAATGATAGAATCTAATTAACTAAAAATATCAATTAAAAAAATTGTATAACTATTTTATTTCTCTTATTATTTTAAAATAAATACCATTAACCATATCATTAAAATTACTAGGTTTTTCTAAATAATAAATAAATGAATTTATGATTTTAATACATCACTAATTATCAATGATAAACTGATGTATAACCAATTACAATTTTATTCAATATTCCTCTAGATTTATTTAAAAAAATTCTATACTTTGGGATAATATTAGGCACATCCCATGGGTGGAAACATGTCAATGTATCAATGAAAATGGATATATATGGATCCAAAGGGAGGACTATACATGTAAAAAACAACAAGTTATCTAGTTACATAGGTTGTACGCATAGAATCCCGGTGTTATCACACATATTTCACATAATTTAATAATTGATATTAAAAAATGGATTTTTTTTATTCCTTCTAAATTTTATCAACTATTTTCCCACATTGATTCCTTGGGACATAAACTTCTGCCAAGGACTGATAAGCATGTTCGACCACTATATTGATCAATAAATATTTTATAAATGATCACTAATATTTTTTATTGTTTCATAAAAACCCATTTAAAATAGGGTTTATTATACCTCATATGAACCACTAGATTTAAGATTTAAAAAATCCCTAATTTATCATTCTTTTTCATCAGATTGAAAAAAATAATTTAAGTAAAACCCCTTTGTAAAATTAAAATGACATCATAACACATGGATGGATGGTGGAGGAATATCTTACCCATAGAGAATTTCAAATCACACCCATGAACACAAATATCATTGGATATAAATGTGTTAGGATGAGTTAATCAAAACCTCCCATTAACACCCCACGATTCTTTATAAAGGATGATTTGAGGGACCCCCTTTCAAAATTAAAAAAGGAACTAGGAAATTTTCATGACATGAATTAATGGTAACACTGTGACATTCCAAGAAGTGCCCATGGACCGTTCTTTCAAATCCTAAATCATCCTAGCCACACTACCTGAATACTATTCACTTATTCAATAATATTTATGATGTTAATTCAATGATGTGGCAATTTATTGTAGCTCAACACTTCTGTTTCCACTCATTTTTCTTCCCAAACCCCCACTACCTCTACTAAATCATAATCCTTAACTGAAAATAACACATTTGGATGTTTGAAATCCTAAAACACCATTATAATTCATGGATATCAAAATGACCCATCCACCAATAGAGAAAAGTCAAATTTACATTGAATTTGTTTCCGGTTCAAATGATGTTTCTTATATCATTATTTACAACACTAATTTGTTTTCGAAATATTTATTCTTTCTCCTAAATATATTCTATAATTGGAAAAAAATTGTAGAAAAGATTTTATGTTATTTTTATCATTTCTCTGAGAAGGAATATGATTTTTTAGTTTTTACAAAAATACTCATTATTTTATTCATGATCTATATTATAATATAATTTTAATTAATCTATCAATATTGTTAAGTATTCATTAATTACATTATTAGCCATGTTTTTGTGTGTGGAGTCCTTTTTCATAATAGAATATTGGATAGAAAATGTCACTAGTGATTTTACTTTATACATTAACAAAATATTTTCTTCATGTAGAACTATTATAAATTTATTATTACTATGTTCATGTAGATTAAACCTTCCTCAAACAAATTAAATAGTATTTAGGATACCCTTATTTTAAATATTTCATTCTCTTCATTAGGGATTCCTTCCTCCAAAACCATCATAGTATTCTATTACTATATGTTTTTTCTAGTTTTAGAATTATCATAGTTTGATTAATGCTCATAGATAGTTTAAAATGGTTCATGACATGGAATTTACACCCATACTATAAGAACCTCATCTTTTTAGGTTTTTCATCATTCCAAATTAATGATCATAAATAGTTTAAAATGGTTCATGATGTGGCATTTACATCCATTGTATACTAACCTCATACTTATAGGTTTCTCATACTTCCTAATTAATAACTTTGATGTAGTTTTATCAATTTTAAAATTCAACACGAACATTATTTATCCTTTTTATAACCTAAATATAATGTTTATGAACATGTTTTATTGAAACATTAGCATAAATCTCATAAAATTATATATATGATTTATCAAATTTACCAATAACTATATATTTAGCTGTAATATTATTAATCTTATTATCATAAGATAATATATAATCCTCATTATTTATTGAATATTTTTAGGGTTATTTACCTATTTCTTATGTATATTCTTCAATGTTTTAGTTGAAACTATTATTTTTTTACTTTTTTAGGGATTAAAAATGAATTTTCAACAAGAGAATATTGTAAAATCTAATCGTTTATAGAATTCATATTCTTTATTAAAAAATAGTATGAAAGAAATATAAATCTAATAATAAGAAACTGGTGTAGATCTAATATCAATTGAACACTATATGAATGTGTTCATTAAATTTCTGAGGGGGGAATGAAATATTTGTTACATAATTTTTCTAAAATTATTTTCTACCATTTTTACAATCCCAATAAAATTTATAATCCCATGATAGAATTTTGGATATAAATTAAACGATTTTGTATTACAAATAAATCAAGAAAAAAAATTAAATAAATATTTCAAACTAAAGAGTAGAACAAAATGTATTTATAATATTTTATCCTAATATTGGAAAATTAACCCTTTTTATGTTAATTTTTTATCACAAGACTTATATTTTTTTAAATTATTACATGTGTATTTATTAGGATTGTTTCATCTTATACCAAACATTATGTATCACCCCATCTCTATTTTTTTCCAAATTATACATATTCATATTCCTCCTAATAGATAATGTATATTATATTAGTTCATAATAGTTTTCAATACAACCCATCACTACTAAATTTGATGTTAAATTTGATTCATTTTTCATTTCATCAAGTTGTATAGATCTACCACCCCAAAAAGTGTTTTTAATATCTAGTTAATAATATCCATCCTTTCTTGAACACCAGTCTCTCTAAAAAACCATGTTCCTAGGTATATCAAATAATTTTATCATCATATTATCTAAATACATGAACCAATTTTGATAGTTAAAACATTATATCTCCAAAATCATTAAACTTATTAAATATTAGGTATCATAGGAACGTATCATCAAACCCATTTCCCATTTTTTATTTTTTATTCAATAAACTAAATTCTCTCATCTGTAACTTATAATATTTTTTTCATCTAATATAACCATGATTTTTTTCTTCAAGAATATTATATCATGATTACTCAAATTATAAAATAAAATAATATATTATTATTTAATTGTTATTTTTATTACATCCTAAATAATTACTTATAAATAAAAATTATGTAATTTAAAAAAATCCATTTTAAAATTTAATTCAAGAATTATAATACTCACATATAAGGAAATACCACTTATCCTTAAACCATATAATGTATATTTTCTTCCATGATAATAGAATATTACTTCTGCTCATAAATTTTTTCCATCCATGGTATTTTGTGAATATCCTTTTGTCATTTCACTCAAATTTTATACCATCTGAATAAAAATTCATTTAATTTAAATATAATTCTCTTGATTCTTCTTTTAAAAAAATTAAAAAAATTTATCCAGAACAAAATAATCGTTAAAATATCTATGAAAATATATGAAAAAAATATTATTGTGGATTGTCTCTATTCTCTAGGGTGTGACTATATGTATGTATATTGAATTAGGCAAATATTTTAATTATTTACTAAATTAATAATCCACTAATTGATCTTCTCCCCCCGAGTATGAAGATCATATTCTTAGTCGCATTGTTGAATAAAAATATCATTTGTGTTGTTTAAATAACATTAAATCATCACTGTAATCATTGAATTACATTTTCTTCAATATACATTATTATTGAAATCCCAAAATTTCAGTTATAGAAAATCTCGCATATTTTTTAATAAATATTATAATATTATATTTTTAACATGATTATAAGATAGTATATTGAGACTCTTTTCATTTTACAAATATAATTCAATAAATAATTTTTTTAATTACATGATGACTCTAATGATATCATTTTTGTAACGCCCTGACCCGAGAAGGCCAGAGTCAGTTCATTATTACGTATCGTTAGCATGATCAGAAAAGATCAGGTCTTGAATGAAAAATTAGTTTAGTAGCCTTGGATGTAATAGATACTTTCATATGGTTTAAATTATATCATAATATGGAAAACTACAACAACATTGTTTCCATAGACAACATTGAGATCCCATATACTATCCTTGCAGGTTAGTCATAATATACGTCTTTTCATATTGTAAATAATAAAACATATAAATTGGTGAGCACCGATGCTCAGTAAGGATAACAATATAGTGAAAACTTTCATAAATAAGAATAAACATTTAAGGCAATGTATAAAATTGAAACAATATTTTTTTCAACATAAAATTCATCATAATAGGGAAAATATAAATCAAAATAATTCCATTTAATTACTCACATGGATATTCTATTATTCAAATAACCATAATCAATATCAATAGCCACTTTCATAATCATGGAATGCATAATTCCAAACTTCATAACCACATAGTCAAGGCCTTGTGCAAAGACTATAAATAAAAATTTTTCAAAGCCTTGTGCCAAGAAACTAGTTTTTCTTATGAGGCCTACGGATGCATCGAGGTGCTATAGGTGTCTCCACCTGTCACTTACTATGTCAAATGCATTTCTCATATGAAAGGGTTCAATCATAAAATAAACATTCATATAAAAACAAGAATTAGAAATGTCATTACATTATATATAAACCATGAATAGAAGAAAAATAACATATCTATAGTCAAAAATATCATGAAACCATTAATAAAATATGGATGTTTTGTATCATAATAAATCAACTTCAAATAAACATAAAATCCATCAAAAGATGTTGACATAGATGAAGTCAAAACCTTTTTTAGAGAAATATATCTCTCTATTTTGAAATCATATAAATGTAATATAAATATAAAATAAAACATTTATTTTTAAAATATTCATATAACATTGTAAGGGAAGATTCGATGATGCTATAATGACAGAAAATAGATTCACCCGTCGTATAAGTTAATAAAACATTTTTACCTTAATTTTGTCAAAAAGTTCATAATGTACCTTGTTTGGAAAACGATGAAAAGATTCCTTTCAACCCATTTATAAAAATTCAAACAAGGGTATAAATGACTTTAACCCATAGCCTAGTAAATATTACAAATGTTTTGGAATAAATTTTTATGAAACATCAACGTGGATGATAATGAGGTCCCGGGAGATACTTATGTAATAACAACCTCGGATAATAACGAGATTGTAGAGTTAACCCTTAATTGTACTTTTCCTTTGCCGAGGGTAAGTTAACCTCTTTTATAATAGTTAAATAATTGTTATTAAATTATACATAAACCATATACATTAATATGATATCATATATGATCTTCCAATATTAAAGTTTTAATGACTTTTTAGTAGTATCATCGTTTCAGTTGTCAACTGATTCATTTTCCTCTATATGCTTAGTTATGTAATACCGGACTTGGAGACAGTATGTTATACGTACTCATGTATGGTGACTTTTTATTCATAGGATGGATAATATAATTAATATGGATGTAAACATTTTATAATAAAATCATAGTTTATTGAAGATACAGGAGTTATTATTTTATAATGGAAACAACAAAGAAAGAGTAATTGGAAGAAGAAAATAACTTAAAAGAGGCAGTGATATATTTACCTCTTCACCAGGTTCTTCCCTTCCATTTTATCAAATGGGATCCTTATGTTGGATTTATGATCAATCTAAGGCCTCTAGGATGAAAGGAGGATAGTTGGGAGGATATTTGGGTAGGGTTTGGCTGAGAAAAATGGCTTTGAAACTGTGATTTTGAGAGAAAGGAAGTGCCCTTTTATAAGAGGGGTGAGGGGCACCTTAGGAAAAGCTATAAATATTATTTTATAATAAATTAATTTCCAATTTCTAATCACTAAAAAATAAATTATTTAAATAATAAGGTGTTGATGGGTAAAAAACCTCTCAACCAAAAGGTTTTAGATGGTTTTGGGTCACTATATTAACTTTATCATTTAGATTTAACTCTTTGTTAAATAGTTTGAAATTTTCCATGTCCCTTTGTATTTTTGTATTATATGTTAAATAAACATAATATAAACTATAAAAAGAACTCCAAGTGGTTCATTAATGATAAAACTATCATTATATATGTCTTTTCGCCGATCCTTATATTTTTAGGAATATTATATCAATTAATATTATAATATTTGTTTTAAAAACGATTTTATGACAATTTTGACACTATTTGGTATTTTTTTTTTCTAAATTCACAAAAACATTTTTACTTCAAAATAAATTCATTTAATAAACCCTAACATGTCATGTTATCCTATCAAATTAGTGTAATTAATAATAAGTCTCAAATTACCTTTATTTGGGTATTTATAATATCAATTATTTTAATATTTTATTAATATGGTAATTACTCCATCAATATTATGTCATAAATAATTTAAATTATTTAATGTATAAACATTATAATTAGATGATAATTATTTAGGAAATATATTAAAATTTCTAATGAATATTTATACTCAAATTTATCTTATGTATAACCCTATATTAAAAATGATTTAGTTATTAATATTTGATTTTAACACTTTTAGCACTTCTTTGAATTAAATAATAATAAATGACCTAATATAATCCAAGTGGACCTAAAGGGTCATATTTAATTTCTAATTTTTTTTGGTTAAATAACACTTATCCAATAGAATTTTTATATGTGTCAGGATAATTATAATATCATTTTTATCTTTGATTAACCTATTTACTTTTAACTGCGGTAAATAAATGTCAAAACATACTATTCACTGAAATTTATTTTCATATCATTGAACCAAATTTTACTTAATGATATCAACAATGTCTCTCATATTATTTAAATTCAACTCATAGAAGCGGTAAAATTATGTTTTTGGTAAATTTGCAAATGCTCCTAGGAGGTGGGTAAAAGATGGTAAAAAGTACAATAAAATTTTTATATATCAAAAATTATTATAAAATGACTCCAATGAATTATATTGAACATTTATTGGTATTATGTATCTATTTTTACATAAAATAAATTTAAATAAAATAAATAATTATTTATATAAAAAGTCGGTTTAACCCAAAACTCAGTGTTTTTCACTATTCATAAAAAACTGAATGTTTTTCGAAAAATACCAAAAATTCACCCTAATCTAATTTTGATATTATGAATTAAAAAATGAAGTCCATATTGAAGGATAAAATTATTTAAATTTTAAAAACTGTTTAATAATATTCATAAATGATAGATTGATTGGTTGTGGTGTGTTAGAACTCCAAGTTGTGTACAACACATGCTGTAATATTATTCAAAGAGAAGCATACCATGGAAGCTTGGTGTGTTAAAATTTTACATCCATTCGATTAATGATTTCCAAAAAAAATTATATTATAAGAATTATTTAACCATATGAAATTTCAAATAAGTCTTATGAAATCACACCACTTCCAATTTATATTAATATGAAGAGTATTTCACATCTGTTCAGTGACTCTTTCACACTGTCAGTTGACTCATATTTTTTCACACCATTAAACTTTTTGGACTCTTATGTATTAGCATGAATATTTTCTTTTGGACGAGGAATACGTTTTTGGATCATGGGCCTTGCAAAATATTCAATGTGACTTAAATAATCATCAAAACCCTTACAAAATCAAAATTCCTTTATTAATTTTTAATTCAACTATACAGTAAGACACTTAGTATAAAATGGAACCTACTGGGAGTTTTAATTTCATTATAAAGTCTTCCATATAGTTTTTTATATTCTAGTGTCTTTCATTTTGAACCCTAAACATATTTAATTTTAAAATATGTAATTTTTAGAAGTACACAAAAACATCTCCAACCATCTAGAGTGTTCCTATGCTTTCTCTAAAAACTAAAAATATTCTCAAATCACATTTAAAGACATAAAAATATCAAAATGTTTTAAAATAACTAAAATATTATTCAAAAATATTTTAAATAATCATTTTCTTATCATTGATTATTTCAATGAAACATCACAACCCTTTAGGTTATAGATTCACATATTCCTTCATAAATACTTATCGAATATATATTGATCACTGATTTAAGATATATTCATAAAAAAAGATTGTTTCATGGATTATTCATAACATAGATAACTTTTTAGTCAATAACCACATATCATCAAGATATTTTAATATTACAATTTTGATATTCTTTTCAAAACTATTCGAGATAGTGCTAAATTAATCCAAAACGTCTTTTCATTGATTTAATTTCATAGAAACACAACTATCATTTTATTTATAAATTATTATTTTTTACCCAAAACTCTTTGTATTATCTATATTTATCCATTCTTCATTTATACATAAAAAACAATTCAATCATATTTATTAGGATTATCCTTATTTACAAAGTACACAAATACAACTTAAAATTATAACTGAAAAGAAATAAACTTATCAAAATCTCTAGGTTATTCACTCGAATATTATTTGACACCAATTATATTGAATATTTTAATTAGTCCCAAAAAATGGTTAATGTAAAAAATTATGCATATATTTATATTTGTAAACAATTAAGGAAATATAAAATAAAATAATTTATATACTGAACTACATATTTTTATTAGACATTTTTTTTGAAATCTTATAGGTATGATTTCATTGATATATTTGTTTATGAATAATAACATAAATCATGGTATGCATCCATATCGATTAGACCAGAAATAAATAACCATTAAATCCTTCAGGTGACAATAAGTTCCATAATTTAATTGATATTATGATCAGTAAATGTATGAATATCACACCAACATGATTCAAATTACAATTTTTATTACAAAATGTTATATTGATGAATATGATACCTCTTATGACTGTGAAATAGTTCAATGGTGTAACCTAATAATGAAGATATGGGAAAATTACGAAACTAACCATACATATTGGGTGAAGAATTAGTAAATATTCATCAACCTTTATTTTTTCCATACTCATTTAAAATAATTAAGAGGTTATTCGTTATTCGTAATCAGTATTATATTTACTCTATTGTGCCATATAAGGTGAAATTGAAAAGACATGAAGGTTTTCCCCAATAATTATCATTGATCATTAATGTAAGATTTATCAAATCTTTAGGGGATTAAAAAATGTATTATAAATGAAAAAATTATACAAGATAGTGAAAACTATTAATAGATATTATGATGAGCTTATAAGATAGATATAGGAATTGAGGAGTATTATAAAACTCATTGAAAATGGTATAATAAAATTAATATGATATTTAATTGATGTTCTAGATAATAATATCATGAAATAAGAGAAAAAAAAATTAAATAACCTACATGTAAAAAATGATGGAAAAAGTTCCCTAAAAATATCCTCAATGGGACCACAAAATATTTTATTTTTAAAAAAAGGTGGTGATAATATATAAAATATCAAATGATATATGAAATTTTCCACAAAAATAATTTGTAAAAATAATATTCCACATAATATATTACATAAAATTAATTTATTCAACTTCATGGAGAATGGACATTATCGAAAAATTTCTACCACTCCTCGAGTTAAATCAAATAATTAAATCCATTAAAATCCAATGGTAATGAAGGAATATATATCATCTGTAATCAATTTTTTATATTTATCCTAGAAATGATATGGTGACATATATTAATCAATAAATGTAAACTTCTTATTGGATTTATGATCTATGAATTCTGTAATATCATGAAAATTTCCAAAGACTATAAATTCACCAGTTTAATTTTTGGTTGTTGAGTTATTGAAAAAAACTCTCTAAGGTGATATGATTATATCAAAATCATATAACTCAAATATATTATATATATATAAGTGACTGAACATCATGTAAAACTAGTTATTCCCAATTTACTATAATTCAACACAATACTAGGCAAGGATTGGAACTCCATATATTGATATAATTAAAATTACTGGGATTAAGTGATCACATTTCAAATCAATAATCATATCATGATCTTATATTGATGAAAATATTATTACGTTCATACAATCAAATAAAATTAATGGTATTTCTATTAATACCTAATTATAAAGAATATATTACTACACAAAATTAAATACATTGAATACATTAAAGAGATATATATTTTTTAAGAAAACTTTTGGTGCATTTGTAACAGAATTCCCTTTCTAGCCACAAGACCAGGACATAATTGAGTCAACTAAACTCATACACAATAAAAAATATTATCAAAATGAACATGTAAAATAATTACAATTGAATTGGTGGAATATAAGGAATAATATGGTAATACTTTGAAAAATTGTTTTATGTATCTATTTGTTTCACCAGGTTGTGCACCGGTCTTATACATTAATTTGAATGATACTTTACTGTGTCATTTAATTTATTATTATATGTTAACCATTGTTAAAGAAATTTAATGTTATCCACTAACCTATATTTACTACTTTTTTAATCTCTATTATACAGATTATTACATCTAAATCATATATCAATGAATAATATATCATTAATTAAGTGTGAAATAATAGTATATTTTTTTTATCCATTTATATACTATTATTAAAAATTAAATTTAATGTGATTCTTTTTTAACATATAAATTTCTAACATATATTAATGGATATAATTTAAATATTCCATAGAAATTACAATTATAATTTTTTATGCTTCTAGAGATGAAACTAAAATACATTCCATGAACAAGGAAGAACATAAGGAGTGTTTTGGGATTCTAATGCTAAACATAAGAAATGAATAATTGATTAAAAAATTAGAAAATATAAATTCTCAATGTCGAAAATTTCAAATTGGTTCCATGTAATCCCAAAATAGAGTGAGTCTATAGATTTTGTAGTGCTAATAACATTAATTAATTTATTAGATTAGATAATATTAAAAAGATATATAATTTTCTTATATCAAATGGGGAGTGTCCATGGTTGTGTGAAATTCATCAAAATTATAAAACACACTAGCCATTTTTTATTTAGAAGGTGTAACATTTATTATAAAAGAATAATGTGAAGAGTGATATTTGGAGATTGGGAAAACATTTAACCTATAAATTTATTCACACTACCTTAGTCATTACCCAATAAAATAATATTTTAATTTCCCATACCAACCTCCTATAAAGTCACAGGCTACATCTAAAAATATATGAATCTATTTTAATGACTTAATGAATAACTATTAATGAGTACATTTCTCTATATTGACATATTTTTTCGGGGAAAAACTTGTTTATAGCTTCTTGAATAATCAACAGAAGACAAAAAAACTGTAATAATTCTAAAATGATATGGTATGATTGATTAAAATATTATTATTTGATGTTAATTGAAATGTTTCTAATATTTTGGGGGAGTTAGTGGGATGGGTTGTTAGAAATTGACGAATAAGATACGGTTAAAAGTTGAGATTATAAGGCCTGAAGAAGATCTTGAGTTTAAGTGGGAATTATAGCATGGAATGGATTCTGTAAGATTATAATTCATGATATAGGAAATTTCACACTGTAATGGTATGATTCACTATGATTCATATCATTAGTGTGTGGGGATTTAGGTCACACCATAATTCGAAAAGTTAGGAGATTCTAGGCCCTCTTGAAAAGGTGGCTTATTACACCATTGTGTGGAGGATAAACACACAATGTTACTTTGGATGAGGTAATTACATCATGAAAATAATGGTAATAATGAAATAAAAATATAATATGTTTTTAATAATTTATTTAATATTTTCAAAAATGGGTGGGGAGGTCTTATAGTGCCTATAAACTAGCCCTCTTGAACGAAAAATGGACTTACCACCCCCTGACATACCTTTGTGGTTCATTAATCATTAAAAGTCTCATTTGATTATATTTTATAGAATCATAAGTTAGTAATATATATTCATGATTATTATACTTACACGTAGAACCTATGTGTCAAATCATCTCACTATTTGTTATTCCCTTAGGTGAACTCCAAAATTTTTATTGATTTAGATCTTTTGAATTTGATACATTGAGTTTGAATTAGGTCGAATTTCATTCCAAATATCTATTAAATTCTTTATATAGGAGCACCATGATATTTTATGGTGTTTATATACCTCACTATGGGTAGTCTCATATGTTGGTGTTTGTGTTTTTATTCATAAATTTGTTTTGGTATCAATGTGGTTGTGTGTGTTTTTGTGGGTGAAATTGACATTATGGGAGATATTTATGGGCTTACTAAGGTGAGTGTCAAAAAGAAATTGTGATTACAGAATTTATTTATGGGAATAATTTTTTTCAAAATGTATTTTTGTTATCTCTATATGTTTTTTATAGCTTTGGGTGGATTATAGTTTGGTTTGTGATTAAGTTTCTCAACCCCTTTCTATTTTAGAGGGCCTGAGTTATGAAATTGATTTTTTGATATATTGATAAGGTTTATGGGTGGTGGGTTGTGAATGTGCCAAAAAAATATGGAATGGGGATATAATTGGTCTACCAAAAATGGTTATATGATAATGTGATATGGGTTTTCATTTTGGTTCCACTATCACTAATTTTTTATGGAAGTATTTTTTTGAGCAGACCATTGAAGAGGGAGTTGGTTCTGATCATAAAAGAGGTTGTCTATGTTATTACTTATATAATTTCATATTATTATAAATTTATGTTTTATATATCAATGGTACCATAATAATGATTGGTGTTTGAGTTTATATTTTAGAGTTTTTTGGTTATGTTATTTCCTCCTAAGATCACTTCCTATATTCATTGGTTGATATGTGATATAATAATGGGAACCTTCCCAAATATTTGGGATACATAAAATATGAGAAATTATTTTTATCCAATACCAACTATATATAACTTACTAACATTAATAATATCACTACCTTACTATGATGATTTTGTTAGGCATGGTTAGGGTTTATGGATGTTTGGTTACTTCAATAAGTCACCACATTGATGCATGCTTGTTTTTTACATTTATTATTTATCAGTGTATGAGATAAAAAATATTTTTTATAGTTATCTTAGCATTCCATTAGTGATTTCCTACAGATTTTGTAAAATCTTACCCTATATAATAACATTTGTGTGTTTCTTTAACTTGGTTTTTGGAATATATGTAAAAGAAATGTCCCTATATTGGGTGATTTAGCTCCTAAATCAAGGTATGCAAAAGAAAAAATTAAACATAGTCATGGAAAATTTATCCAACATGAAAAACAAATTAATTTTAATTTATTTAGATTTTTATTGATATATTAGTTATGAAGATCCTATCTTGAATAAAACATATAATGGAACAGTATACATTGTTAGAACTTGTATTTGTATTATTTTTTTGGATTACAACTATGATTCCATATTGACATTTATTACTTATTATAACACTTAAGATCTATAAAATAGAATATTTTATTATATAAAGAGAATAATATATCTAGTGTATGTTATTGCATGTTAATTTTAGTAACTAGATATTTATATATTCTGGGGTAAAAATTATGCCTTTTAAAACTCAATCATTGACCTAGTAAATTGGCATGAGTTTTTATAAAATTATAAGAATTTGTTTTAATTTAGCGTGAATAAAAAAAATTAATAATGAAATAAATTTTATCTAATGATTTTATATATCCATTATCAACCATATGATCTTCTTATAGATCCTTCAGTAGTATTTAGATGGTTCATTCGCTCTGGGGTATCCATGGACATAATGAATCACAAAATTATTTAGAGGGGTCTTCAATGTTTCACTATTTTTCTGGAACCATATTTAAAATGATAGAGATATAAAGAGAGGTATAGAATTTAAATGATTCATCAAATTAAAATCCACAATTAATAATCAATGTGCCTCATTATATACATATTAAATTTATCTCCTGGGGTTCCAAACAAATGGTTATATTAAATGAAATATTTTATAAACACATCCTAGGTTATGATTTAGAAAATATCTAATATTTTGATTAATAGTTTAATTTTTAAAAAATAAGGGTATAAGGTGGGGATGAAGTGGTTGGGGATATGAAAAAATATGAATTTCTACTGGTTCATTAGATAATATACAAAGAACCTTATAAAGAGTCCTCAAAATATTATAATATAAGATCATCATATTTAATTTATATTTAATTTTTAAACTAATAGTACCTAGAACACAATAATTAATTTATCAATAATTTCAATTATTAATAATTATTTTCCATCATTGCAGTGATTATTCCATTCAATAATTCCCTTGTAGCAGTCACACAATGTTCATAAATCTTGGAATGTTGTTCTTGGTATTTTGGGTGCTACGATAGAGGAACCAAGTAACTAAAATGATTCTCTATAGTTCCCACTATTAAATAACAATTTTATGTATAAAACCCTATATAAAGAAAAATTTAGATTTTGAATATAATTTATAATAATTAATAATTTTTTTAAAATATTTTTATTTAATTATTTATTCATAAGCCCCATGAATAATTATTATAATAATATTATATTCTCATAAATTTTAGTGAGCTTGGGGATTAATAAATCATTTCTATAAAGCCATTAAACCATCCCATTAATCATCATCCAAAATTATTAATCCATAAGTCATATATATTTAAATTAATAAACCATTATTTTTAATTTAATTAAAAAATATTATAGTCACTAAAATGGGGAATTTTTCCTGATATTAACATTTGTAAAGATAAATTTATATTTATATTAATATATTTATTAAACTAGTGAATAAATAAAGATTTGATTATTATGTTGTTAATATGAAGGAAGAGATAAATAAATATTGTATTCAATAAAAATATGAATAAATACTTCTTTTTATATGAATTGTATACATTATAAAATAATGTATTTAACAACTAACTTTATGTAATAGATGATTCTTGAATAATTAGTTTTTTAAAAGAAATGAATAATAGTAATCCTTAATATTAAATTGTAAGACATATTTAATGACATTTGGGATAAATTATTAATTTTTCCTATAAAACTAATTCTTATTGGTATTTGGAGACATTTCATAAGGTCCATGATAAAAAACTAGAAACATTCTAAGGCACTTATAGAGAGAGAAGCTAATTCTACAATGGAAACAACCAAATTATAAAATTATTGTGTAATATAATACATATATCTCATTAAATCATCAGTAATGATTCATATTTGTGCCATCAACCTACATCTAATTTATTATTATTTAACTATATAAAATAAATGAATAGATAAACTATTGTGGACATGTATTTAATCAGATAGTTCCAATTCAATAAAATGTACTATGATGTCATTTTTTAAACTATAATGTGAAAAATCCCATCATAAAAGTTTTATTTAATATTGAATCACTTATGTTACAGCCACCATATTATGCCTCACTAAATACAGTTATCATAAAAGTTTTCATCGATACATATAAATACATGAGTCATTGTACAAAGTAAAAATAATATCATGTCTATGTAAGATAAGACCTACATATATAAGAATATCTAATTATAGGTAAACCCATAGAAATCCAATTTTATGATTTTTCTTTAAACAATATATTAATGTAGAATAATATGTGTAAAATTTATTTAAAAAAGACTCTATGTCATATATTCTCCTAAAATGTTATATTTAATCTTAATTTTCTTACCCCCAGACAAGTGTTCACTAAACCATAGAAAATATTTTTAGTAATATTTTAAAAATTATTCTAGGATTCCAATATAGAACATAATTTACAAACCATTGATGTGGAAATAATTTAATGAAATTATAACATTAATTTTTTTATAAATATATTAATGATGTTATAAGAATTATTAAAAAAAATTAATCAAATGTATAATATCTATTGGTTCTATAGATGAAACTAAATAGACCCTCATATGCACATGTTATATCTTCTAAAAAACTTATTATATCTCACATGACATGCCTATTTTCTTTGAGGTATTGATATAGTTTTTGGGACATCCATATTCACTTATGACTATTTTTCTTAACAAAAATTTAGTCAAATGAAAAAATATATCAACAAGTAATTTCACTGAGTATTTTTATTTTTTCCTCTTTCATAAAGATGATATATTTTCCAGTAACTATTATATAATATTATTAAATAATGTAATATAATTATACAATGATTTTATAATAATTTATTATGTAGCATCATAATACAAAAGAGACTCGTTTAGTGAAGATATGGGTAGCAATATTGTGAATAATGTTTCTTTATTTATATGTTAGCAATAATATTTTTTAAATTAAAAATGATCTATAGGAAAATAATTTTTTCCCCCATGATATCATATATTAACCCTTCTCATTTTAAGACAAATATATCATTCATACATTCTCATATGATATTTACTTGTTCTTATTTTACCATGAAAATCTCACCCAGTTTTTTTTGGATATTTTAACACCATCAATTATGAATAAGAAATATGAAATCCTAGTATATATCACATAATTTTTTAGATATTTAAAACACAAATGTGTATATTATTTAATAACTAATTAACATATGTGATTTATTTAAACAATTTTATGTATGGAACATTTCTCTTCAAAATAATATCCCCTAGTCCCTTATCACATAGTCATGGAGAGATATTCCCTACATGAAATTATAAATGATTCCCTATTGAATATTTCCACCATGAATTTTTCAATACCATGTAAAGTTCTTTATGATTAGCAGATATAAAAACAATATTTATTAATATTTGAAATTATAATACCATGAACATGAGTTTATACATTAAATCATTCTTAATGAAATAAAATTTATTAAGTCTTAAAAATATAGAATACTTATTTTATATTTCCTATATGTAATGTACATATTTTATTTATAAAACTATAGTGTTCCTACAAACTTCATGTAAACCCATATCAAACAATCATTCTTATGATAACCAAAATCTAATATGTATTCATCAAAATGAAGATTTGTATTATCATGTTTCTTTTGGTAATCCATAAATGTATCTTCTAAGATTTAAATACTTATTAGAATTAACAACTATCACCAAAAAATTTAAACAAATTATATAAACATCATCCTCAAAAATTTTAATTAATGGAAATAGTAATGGGAACCATTTTCCAAATTTCATGATCCTAGAGGGTATTTGTGATAAGTTTATTTCTAAATAAGTGGAGCATCATTACTAGAAAAATGTTTTCATTGTAGAATGTATCTATACATCTCTTGAAACCATCAGTATCTAGTGGAGCATTAATGGTGTAATCATTTTCCAAATCTGTCTAATTTATTCTTGAAAACCAAACAATGGATTTACATTAACTAAAGAAAAAACAAAATTTAATACTAGATTATATTTCATCGAATCAATTAATGAACTAATATCAACATTGTAATCAAAAATTTTAAACATTTTATACTTCTTATTGGATTAATTATTGTATCAAAATAATATATCACCAAAACATTTATAGTATAAAACCACCACTTTTTTTATATATTTTATACACAAATATGTTTTTCATGAATAATTTATCCAAATGAATCTTAATGAATGTAGTTTTTTATGTTCATTAATGTGAATTCAACGGCTTGAAATCAATGAATTATTTCATGATCACACTATTTTGAAATAGAAGTAATTAACTATTATAAAAATATATTCAATTTCTCTACTAATATATTTATATATTAGTGATCTGAATATAGTATGTATCCCTTCTAAAAATCTACTATGTTTCATATATATTTTTTATATATAATATTACATCAAAGAGTAGATACAATATACAGTTCACCTAAATACACATGAAGCTGATACTTAATATATTTCAGTTTTATTATAACATATTTGTTATTCGTTAGTCAATATTCCTGGAATATGGTTAGGATTTACACTTTTATATCAGAAGAATGATTTAAATGAAATTTTAGAGTGCATTAAATATGTATAGGATTTATCATTAACCTTTCTTTTACGTCCACCATCACTTCGATGTGTTTAAGTTAATGTGAGTTTATAATATTTCCACTACATAGTTATGCAGTATGTGAATAATTTATTAATATTTTCCTAGAATTTATATCCCATATGATCTTCTATCTTTTACCATGATTATTAATTAATAAAACATTATGTTACTATAATATATTAAAGGAATTTGATAAAGTATATAGAATCAACTCTAGATTCTACTTAGAATAGTTTTCATTTATCTAGATTTATATTTTTATATATGGACTAATTATCTTTACACAATTGGGTATTATCTAAGGATTATATTTCTTATTCACCATTAAATACCGATACTTGATATATATGATTTATAAATTTATAATATATTAATTTTGTTTAATAAAGTAAATATTCATTTTAAATAAGAAATCATGAATCATTTTTAACAGAAATGGACACTCATAAAAATAATTTGATATGACTGAATAATAGATAATATTTTCAATAGAATCAATGTAAACATTGATGTGAAGTTGTGAGTTCCTCTTTGATGACATAGGAATAAAATTCCTTTAGTTTCATAGATATTCAATATAATTATAGTAATATAATTGAATTTCTATAGTCACTATATATGTTTAAAAATATGTGAGTTATAAATTTCATTTATTAGCCAAATACAAAAAGTGAAATATTAGAGGAAATTATAAATATATCAGAATTATAATATTCAAATCTATTCTTCTTTAGTTCATTATAGTTTCTCATAAAGGGTCCTTTATTTCTATATATGAGGAAGATATTGATATACACATTTCTATCTCTATGAATCTTTTTTCCCTTTATAGGATCTTATGAAGGATCTATTAATTTTGACATTTTCATTGAAATTTAAACCATTTCATTCAATTCATTCAATATATGGTGTCACAAACTATGATCCCAGAAATTCTTATCCTCTTATCAAATAATTGTGAAAATATACCTAAGAGGCTTCTCTATTCATTTATTTCTTAATTTCTTAATGAGTACCGATAATCATAGAGGTAATGATGAAAATTCAACAGTGATGTATAAATTTGTATCCATGTGGATGTGAAAATTTTATAACTAATCCACATTATTCAAAATCATAAAGGATATATCATTAAACAAATACATGGATTTTATTTTATTCCTATATAATGTAGGGATAATTAAATTTATCTTTAGAAATTTTATTTCATTTTCAGGTTGTTGTAGAAAAGTTAAAATGGGCTTGTCATCTATATAATTATTCATTATTCTCCACTATTTGATCCCAAATTATATCATCATATACCATACATCTAAATAATCACCCATGTATGTATTGTAAGAATCATTCTGACCACCAATATCTTAATGGTATGGATGATTAGAAATAATATATTTCATCACGTACTATAAATTATCCTATTTTCATTTTGCACATAAAAAATTGTATTGCTCTTTTAAATTAGTACTAATAATTAGAATTTATTTATCATATAATGATTGTAGTGTAGCCATATATTTATATTTCATTATATAATTACTAAAAGAATATGTTAATACATTTTCTTGATTGACATTTTTTATCTAACAAATTAAATTTTTAAATAGTTAACTATTTATCTAATCTAAAAAACCCACATAACATTATTTAGAACATCCTTCCACTAATATATTTTTTTATAAGGGGTCAATATTATTCTCTAAATAATACATATGTATATTTTGAAAAAATATTCAATGATATTATAATATGTTATAATATCCATATTTAGTAACATGGAGTTCACTAATCTATTGAGTGGACTCCACAATCAATAAATCCTATACTCAAATTTACATAATTCTTATTCCCAACAATAATTAATAATTACTAAGGAAATCATCCATTTACATAAACAATGATAATTAGACTCAAGAATCTAATTAGAACTAGTTGATAATTGAACTCAACAATATGTTAGTAATATTTTTACTTTATCTTATTGTCAAATTTTAACATTTAAGGTGGGTGGTCACTAGTGAATTTATGTTTCTATTGAGAAATTTTTTTGATAATATATTATAATATTCATTATTGTATTCATCAAAATCTTGTTACAATTGTACTTATTTTTTAGAATTAAATTCTAATGTAAAATAAACTAATATATGCATAATAGTTTTTATTTACTATCATCTAACAATGATTTTTATCTAATTAACATTATGTGACCAAGTTGAATCATCCCATAAACAATACATCACATAAATAATTAAATAATTTCACATTGAAAATAATAATTTGATATAATAATTATATTTTAACCTACTGGTGGGTTTATCAAGATGAAGATAATCGTATGTTGACCCGAGGTGAGATGACCCCTTGAGACAGTTCATGAGTAATGTTAAATAATTTCCCTGTTAACATATGTATCTCCATTGTTAGTTTCCTTTATTTTAGGTCCCAAAGAGACCCTCGTGGATGGGACCTCAATTCATTACATATTCTTATACACATGAAGGCGATGTATAATAGGGGTTTCGGATTATATAACTGTAAAACGTTAAATTGAATGCTCATACATAATAATGGAAGAATGGACGATACAAAAATCATCATATTTAATTCATTTATAAATAATCATTTAAAACTTAAGAAAAATGTAATGAAATTAAAGAAAACTCAATACAAAACCAAATTGATCAAAATCGTAATTAATCACAGCTTGTGATGACTATGTAGATAATCTAGCTGGAATTCATTTCAATTTGTTCTCATTGTTTTAATATTTTTTAAATGAACATAAATATTAATATTAATTAATTAATTCTTTAATTCTTTATCTTATTTATAAATCAAATAAACAATGAAGATAAATAATATTTCTATAATGTAAATACATAATAAATTTAGTAAATCTCTTTTCAATTATAATTAATTTAAGACTCTATACGTACAAACTAGGAATATATAATTTACACTCTTAATCAGATTAAATTCAGTACTATAGTTTTAAATATTCATGGAATGTACTAAACATTATGTGAAATGTTCTTTTTCATGTCTCATTAATCTTAATTTGTATTTTAATAGTTAGAATAATTGTTCTATCACTCTACACAATTGTCAAATTATTCTATGTATGGTCATTTTTGTGCTTTTTTTATGTATATGAAATGACTTCTTACATGATGTTTCATAAAACATATGTATTTTTTACCCTTTTTCCAATACATTGTGTTTACAAAGAACATAATAAAACATGAAAGCCAATGAATTTACATGGCATGAACTGTTAGTGACTCCCATTATGTACGTGAAATTTTTGAAAACCAAAATATTATTTCAATTTTAAAATTACATGAATAATAATTTTAAATGAATTTAATTACACACTATCGACTAAAGACTACATGTCATCCATCTAGTGTGGAGAAAACCTCTAATGCAATGTGTATAACCAGCTAAATTTTTCAAGACCAGTCCTCCTAAAGCCCATGACGTGACTACCCAAAGCCCACCTTCCAGAGGATAGGGGATGAAGACAATAACTGGAAAGGTGTATCCCTATAACAGTAAGGCATTGCCTTTAACCATGTACAAACACATAATCCAAGAACACAACAAGAAGCAGCCATGAAGTAAAATACTATAGTAAAAAGTATAATGAATGTAAATGGGGCCGAATAAAATCCCAAATGGAAAGAAAAAGTACAATAGAAATAAAAAATAACTCTTGGAATTTCCAATGAGGATCCTATAGAATGGTAGGTACAACTCACGATCAGAAGACCCTGTGTCACGTCACGTCGAATGGTCCACCTTTATGTGCCATCTGGCCCTTCCTCCCTCAGCCTTGATCAATTTTGTCTATCATATGAACAAGACACATCAATGTGTAGGTAAATCCCATGAATAGGTGATTATAAAAATAATCAGTAGGGACCCCGAGACCCTCGAAGGTCTCCCTGAGTTCCACAAAAGAAAAAACTACAATGAAAGACCTAAATCACAAACCATGAAGCAGTCACTAACTCTACATTTGTATATTCTGATACATATAACTATGTTATCTAGATGTACTCATCTCATTCATGAAGAAACATAAGGATACAACTATTGATCCATTTCACAACTGATCCATAAAGGATCAATTCCACAAAGGTAATCGCATGAAGGTAACAACACAAAGGTAAAAGTACCAAAAAGGTAACACAACGAAGGTAACAACATGAAGGTAAAAGTACAACAAAGGTAACAAAATGAAGGAAACACTAAGAAGGTAAAAGTACCACAAATGTAACACCAAGAAGAAAACACCCCATAGGTAAAAGTACCACAATGTTAATAAGACGATGGTAAAAGAACCACAAAGGAAAAGACGCAAATCACCCCTATTATATAACATACGTACCGAAGTACAAATGATTAGTCATAAATATAGATCATATTATTCTATCGAGAGGCACTACTATGAACAATATGGAGTCTGACCCACACAGGATTGATAGGTATTAACCCCTGTGATGACCCATATAGGATCTAAACCTTACAGAAATGGTTTGCGCTGACCCACATAGGATCGCTGAGCAGAAACCCTCAAAAGATATGACACCCACATGATCTATATATGCTGACCCACAATGGATTGTCGAGCATTGTTATACTTATGAAATGTCTCCTACCTCCACCTCACTAGAATCCCCTGGTTTCCTAGACATATTACACTTGATTCCGAGAGAACAGCTCCTCAAGACATTGGTCATATTTCAATTAGCACAAAGTCCCAGGAATAAGTAACCTGATAAACCATCACGTCATAAGGGTACCAACACAAAAAATGGCATGTCAATAGGAAGCATGGTCTAAAGGTTATTGAAATTTTAGTATCTAGGGACCCGTATGATTCAGAGTCTATCCAACCCTTCCATACTTCAAATTTCTCCAAAACTCTTGTAGATTATTTCAAAAGGACCTTTTTTCACTAGGGTATTTATGACACAGACGGTGCGTCAATCAGATGCCCGGTCTATTAGCTAAAACCCTTTCTATGAAACAGGGGTTATCACACCTCAGTCCGGCCCGACTCGGTCGGGCCTGCTGGAATATTCCAAAGGGACCGATTCCCTAAAAGGGGTCCCAATGACATTGAAGGAACATCAAACAGACACCTATTTTATCAGTTACATGTGTTTCTTTAATCGTGGACCGGTTGGGTCTGGCCCCGGCCCGACTTGGTCAAACTGGCCCGACGTAATGAGTCTCAGGTACTAATTGACCCCACCTAGGTCTGTCCTTTTAAGGGTTATCCCAGTTCACTGGGTCCAGCCAATCGGGCTCAGCCTTGTTCTGTTCACAGGCCTGATCCGCAGTTGGGCCAGCCTGCCGGGTGTGGCTCGGCCCACCCGCGCTGGCCCATGGGTTCAGCATGTGCTTTCTCGGTCTGTTAAAAGGTGAACCAACTCCATTGATGCCCCATGGTTGCAGGGCCATTTCACCCAAATGGTGGGGTGCTACCCCATAGCATTAATCGGCCAACCATTCACCCCACCGGGATCCGTCAACACAGCACGATGTGGGAAACACAACACCATCCTATAGCAGCCTTCTAGTATCGACGACTTCCGTCAGCGGCGCCTTTGGGTGCTGCACTTGTCCCATGTGGTTGACTCATGCCATATACCTTGGAATCTACGGTGCACTATCATGCACTGCATTCCACTGCCCGCCGCCAGTTTCTACTTTTCTTTTCCAGCCACCGCTGGCTGCCACCACTATGGCACGCTGATGATTTCTTCTGAGGGTCACCAGACGTGCTCCAATGTCCATTCATGGTGTTTTCTATGCCTACAGCTCTCCTTCACTGCCACCATCATAGTGTGACCCACTATATCGCATTTCCATCATGTTGGAAATTGTAACCCGAAGTTCACAACAAGAAAGAAGTGGAGGAGGGTCCGGGCCTTGTTCGTTTGGCCCACGCCCTATAGGTTAAGGTGATTTCAAGTGGGACAAAATAAAATTAATCAAAGAAAAATTTAAAATACACCCATACCTATAAAATAATTTCAATGATGACAATTTATGAAACTCCTTTATCATTTTCGTGAGTTCGGGATTTTGTGGTGCTCGTCACTGCTTGCTGGAATAGGTATCGACCTCTAAGAGGTTGGTATCGCTGTACTTTTCTGGAGATTTTTCACTTGGTGAAGTCATGCCAATACTCTACCCCAAGCACCATATAAACAGGAGAGGGGGTGGGTGAGTTATACACAAGAAATTAATGGGTTTAAATTAATTATGGAACCTTCTTAATTAAACAGCACTATTACGAATAATTGAGGAGTCAAGCCATTTAATGGCTTAAAATTTTGTTGGTCCTGCCACGACCACTTGTCCATTGGAGGAAAATAAATGAGGGAAATAAAATAAATTTGTTTTTTAATTATTATTTTAAAAGTCCGAAAATATATATTTTTCTCCTGACCTTATGTGGTCTAATTGAAGCCTCCATGAAACAAATCTCGGCACTACGGATTCTACAGTTACCATGTGTTTTTAATCCATGAATCAGTTCAAAAGATATAAAATTCCACATCTATGTCTTCTGAACGTACCATAAAAAGTTCAATAAATTATTAACATTCACCCTTAATCCTTGATGATCATTTTTGGGCTTTGCCCAAGGGGAAAATGCCCCAAAAAAACTCAATTGTATACTTAGATTTTCAATCTGAGATACCATTTTGATGATAGGGATTTTAAAACTAAAATAATTATAATCTAATTATTTTATTTATGGTAAAAACCCGATATACATTGTTTCCCCGCATCAGCCAATGTGAGTATCTTTCTAAATAAATAATACCCTCATTAGATCAGCAGTGGTCTTATATTTTTAAAATGAATCTCAATTTTTGAGTTCTATGAATTTGAAAAATAAAATAACTTTATTTAATTATTTTATTTACAATTATTTCATTTTCGTGTATTCTCACCGGATTACTGCAATAACTAATTTTATGTTGCGCCTATGGTAAACCCTCTATCCTAAATGCAACAGTACCTTTAAATTTCCGATATGGGCAACCATTGAATAGTTAGTCTATTTTTTTAGGAAAACTATTCATGCGTGCTAATTAATGGTTAACAAAATTTCAACGTTTCATTTTGGGCACTCAAAGCCTCAGAATCGTGTCTTGTTAGATTTCTCACCCACAAAATAGTCCCTAATAATTTTAAAAAAAATTAGATGGAATTTTCCCTTCTTTAAATTCTCCCCACCTTAGGGGATTTCGTCCTTGAAATCCAAAACAATGAAAAATCAATCAAATGAGGGTACTCAGCAAAATTTTGATCCTCCCTTTCACATGTGCTCTCTTGGTTGTTCCCGGGATACACAAAACTTGCACCAATGAGATTGTCTATCCACAAATTACTCGCTCATATCGATCCTCTATCTCCATATAAAACTATGTTAAAGTCGCCTCATTGTCAATAACATTTGACGGATCATGCACTACCTCATCACCTATGACACATGGAAAAAATTATTCACCTGGTGCATCTATGGGGGGGTTCTAGATGGTACACCACCTTGCCTAATTTTCACAGTCATCACTTGATAACAAGTGAGGAATTGTGATACAAACTCGGCCACTTCCATCTTCACCTCTGGACACCAATAATGACACTGAAGTTCCTGGTACATCTTCACCACTCCAGGATGTACCGCTACAAGTTGATGTATGTAACTCCCTCAGAAAATCCTCCCACAGTGTCACTAATACCATGGTGTGTCCTATTATGAGAACTAGGAGCTCCCCACCTTCAGAAAATCTGTCAAGGGACCGTCCTAAAGATATCTGAGCACATTATGCCTCGAAGTCAACATCCACAAGATGTGCCTCCCGAACTCGCCAAATAATTGGGGGAGTGGCAGTCATAGGCAGAAAGTAAGCTTCTCCATATTTATCAATGAAGGATATCTGTATAGTCACTGGCATCTCTGACACATCACTATGTAGCTATAGACCTGACCTCCTGCTGAGTGCGTCTACTACCATGTTCCCCTTTCCAGGTGTGTAGACTATCTCAGAGTCATAGTCCTAGAAGAACTCTAGCCATATTTGATGTCCTAGGTTCATGTACTTATGTGAGAAGATATTCCGGACACTCTTGTGATCATAATTAAAAGTAAATCATTCACCCATCATGTAGTGATGGTACATCTTTAGTGCAAAGACCACTGCTGCTAACTCTAGGTCCTGGGTAGCGTAGTTCTACTCATATTGTATCAACTGTTGTGAGACATAAGAGGTCACTACCCACTTATACATTTGGAAACAATGTAGTCTAGCCCCTGATGTGTCGTTGAAGACTATATACCCAATGCCCTCTTCTGGTATCCTCAAGATGGGGGCAATTTTTAGTCCCTGTCTCATTTCCTCAAAGATCTAATGAAACTTATCTATCCATAGGAAAGAATCTGCATTCTTCATCATTGTTTAAAAGGGTACCGCTACCCTAGAGAAGTCAGGTACAAATCTATGGTAGTACCTAACCAAAGAAGAATAGCCTCTCTCTTTAGAATGGTAATCCTGGAAATAACTTTTGAAAATATGTCCTCACATTCTGCCATTACCTTTGAGATATAAAAACTCCAAACTCTTATTTCCATGAGGGTAAGGCTAACCGACTCAAGAGTGATCAGTTGCACCCTCTTATGCATGAGTTATTCCTATGTTGCATGGGTTTCCTTTTTCCATGACCAATGAAAACCCCATTCCAACTTTGTAGATATACTACATACTTTTTACCTAAAACATTGAAAATGAGTATGAACTATGGATGTCCAGTCCATTTCCAAACTAACGTCGTAAGGCATCAACGCTACCACCAGGAGGTTCCAACCAAAACTTTCACCTCAAGGGTCAGATCACACCACTCACATAAGCATGATTATCGAGTCTTCAACCGAAGGTATATCTAGAAAAAATAGTCAAGTAATTGTTTTATCCAAAAACTCTAGGCTTTGAACAAGATTCATTATAAGATGAAACAATTGGTACTTATGTCTATTAATACAACATCTAGTAGTATACATATACCTCACCTCAAATCATTCATGGATCACTTAGGTCACACTCATTGACTGCATGTAGGTACTCCCTTCCCATGTCCTCTAACTCCTTGAGCCTGGGGGGGACCATATTGGGGTGGTGGTTGTAACATGTCAAAATTTATACCCCCTCATGACGCTCTACTAGATCTACGTCCATTTCTTCTACCCTGAAGATTCATCTTTCCCTTTCACTTCTTATTCCCAAAACATTTTACATGGCCAAGTCATTGAGACTAACATCAGTTTCTTACTTTCCCACTGTCAACATTTACTGGCTATATCTGCTCATCTAAAGAACATTCAACCAAAAAGGTTCTCTCTTGCACCATAAAATAAGTTTGAAGACATAGAGTAATAGTGATGGATAAGATGTCCCTATACACACCTAGATCGGAAGTCTGAGTCCGGAAGCACTAATCATACTATTTTCATCGTGTACCTGTGATGGTTGGTACGCCTTGATGAATACTCAGATATTGACATGTCATATTACCGAAGCTTTAGGTTCTCTTGAGAACATTCACCATTTAGCATTTTATGGCATGGGACTCCCTTCTTTGTTGAAGGATATCATTCTTATCCACCGAAAATTCAGCTCTTCGCATGATCAGTGTAATCTAAACACTGTCATTGTCCTACTGAGCCACAAACAATGCTCTCTACCAGGACAAACATCTGATCAAATGGGGCCCTGGCTAGATGGAATCTTGGCCACCACATCTAGCAAGTCCTTAGCCTCCTGTATGTCAGGATCTCTTTGGAACCTGAGGGGTATCTGATGCTTAAACATGTGTATGGAACTAATCCTACATGTAAATTTTACAAGTACCGCTTATTGTAACTGCTAACCAACAGGAAATGATACAGATGGTACACTACCAGATGGTACCATCTCAAGTAATGGTCTATGTACTAAAGGCTCATCACCATGAACACCATCCTCATGCGCACACTCTGATAAAGACTATAAGCTAAGATCACCATATGATCTGCTGGTGTCCCAACTAGGTTGAAAACTCTATCCATAGCCTACAGCCAGTCCTCATCTGCATGGGGATCTTTCTCGCCTTGAAACTTCAGAGGCCTCTACTGCTGGAACTCGTGCAACATGCTCAATCAGCATGCATAGTCCACTGGTACGATCTATTATTGAATTGGTAGTGGTTCTACTGGTGTACCACCTAATGGTACAATCTCCATATGAGGGCGCTACATCGAAGCCTCAATGTTCAAAGAACCATAATTTTGTACTCTATCAAGAATCCAGGTTGGCTGTCTATGTGGAAGAATTCCAAGAGAAAATAGGTGCGCCATGATCAATAAGATATACCTGGTGAACATACTAAACGAAATCATAAGAAAAACTATTCAAAACAAATGCAATCATTTTTTTCATACACTGAGCTGTAAATCAGAATTTAGGGTCCTAGTGTATGGATATGTCGGCTGCTGCACCAACACTAGATTCCCTAAACTAAAAATCACACTAAAAACAGTTATGACTATTGCCACATAGAAAAGATCATGGTCCTAGTACTTATGTAGAACCTAATCCTCTGATACCACATTGTCATGACCTGTCCTCCCGGGGCCCACGCCATGACAACCCCAAGCCCGCTTTCCATAGGCCAGGGGAAAGCAACAAGCACTAGAAAAGAATATCCCTATAATAGAAAGGAATTTCCTTTAAACCTGTACAAACACACAATCCAAGAACACAAAATGAAGCAACCACGAAGTAAACTGCTGTTGTAAAAAGTATACTGAAAGTAAAGGGGGATGGAATACAAACCCAACTAGAAAGTACAAGTACAACTAACAGAAAAAATAGATCCTAAAACTTCCACCAATGATCCTACCTAATGGGTAGGTACAAATCATGATCAGAAGTCACTGTGTCACGTCATGTCAAATAGTCCACCACTGAACACCATTTGGTCCTGGCTCCTTCATCCTCGATCAATGCAGTCTGTCGTTTTCATAAGTCATAGCATGGTGTGGGTGAATCCCGTGAAAGGGTGAGTATAAAAATACTTAGTAGGGACCCTGATACCCCAAAAGCTATTCCCATGTACCATAAACGAAAAACCACAAAGCAAGACCACAACCAAAAAGCACGATGCAGTCATCAACTCTACATAAAAATATTCCCATATATATAACTAAGTTATCAAGAGGTACTCATATCATTTCAAAGGAAACATAAGTCACCAACTGTTAATCCATTTTCACAGCTGATCCACGAAGGAAGAATACGATAAAGGAAACATCACAAAAGGTAAAAGTACCACAAAAGTAACACCACGAAGGTAACTCCATGAAGGTAAAAGTACCAAAAAGTTTACACCATGAATACAACACTACTGAGGTAAAAGTACAACAAAGGTAACACAATGATGGAAACCCCATCAAGGTTAAAGTACAACAATGTTAACACCAAAGAGGTAAACGTACCACACAGTTAAAGACTCAGATCACACTAGGTATATAACATACGTACAGAAGTACAAATGATTAGTCCTAAATATATATCATCTTATTCTGTCGAGAGGAACTGCTGCTAATCATACAGAGTCTAACCCATATACGATCGATAGGTACTAATTGCATGAATGACCCGCATAGGATCTGACCCTCCTGTAGTTTATAAGAACTGACCCCCTCCAACGGACGCACAAAGGATCTGGCCTATAAAGCATCAATATCTGATGACCCACACATGATTATTGAGCGTTGGCCTCCATAGGATTTGTCTCCAACCTCCACCTTACTTCCAGCCACTAGATTCCCACCCATAATATGATTTCTTTTTGGAGAACCGCCTCTTAAGACATCAGTCTTATTTCAACTGGCAGTAATTACCATGAATAAGTGACCCAATGAACCACCACATGCTATGGGTTCCAACGCAACAAACATCTCATCAACCGGACGCCCTATATGTATGTTATTATAATTTTAGGGTCGAGGGTCCAGTTGGATTCAGAGTCTATCCAACCCAGACTTTCACATAATTTCCCCAAAACACTCGTCGAGTATTTCAAAAGGACCACCTTTTCACTACGGTATGTATTCCATAAACGGCGTGTCAATCGGACACACGGCTGCTAGTTACATCCTTTTACGTGAAATGGAGGTGATGGCACCTCGGTCCAACATGGTTCAGTCAAGCCCGCTAGAATATTCTAAAGGGACCTCTTCCTAAAAAGGTGTCCCAACGCCACTGATGTCATGTCAAACAGACACCTAGTTTGTTAGTTACATACGTTTCTTTATTCGGGGATCGTTTGGGTCTTGGTCGAGTCTGACTCGGTCAGACCAGCTCGACACAATGGGTCATGAGGAATACTTGACCCAGCCCAGGTCTGAACCATTAAGGTTCATCCGGGTTCAATGGGTTTGGTCCATCGGGATGGACCCGATTAAGTTCGTGGGCCCAAGCCGTGGTTGGCCCAGCCCACCGGGTAGGACCAGGCCCACCCGCACTGGTCCACTGGGCGGGTCCGGCCTGCATGGCCAGCCCGTAATGGCTCAGTCCACCAGAAGGCAGACTTCCTCCCTTGTTGGACTTGTGTTTGTATGGCCTTTTCACCCAAACGGTGGGGCACTGCCCTATCATATTAATAGGTCGACCGTTTAGCCCACCAGGTTCTGCCAACGTGACATGGCACGGGCCACACCAAACCCTTCTACCATGCCCTGCTGGTCGTGGTCGCTTCCACAGGCACCACCTACAGGCACCAAACTTGTACCGCATAGCCGGCTCAGGCCGACCACCCTTGGCCATCACAGTGCGCTGTCACGCACCTCTTTACCGCGACCGTGGCCAGTGTTGTGGGTCTCCTCCGTCCACCATCGGCTGACGTCGATATGGAACGCCAATGGCTTCATCTAAGGGTCACCGAACATGCTATAATGTCCATTATTGGTTATGTCTACACCTACGGTTGTCTTTCATTTCTGCTGTCATAGCGTGACCTGCTATTTGACATTGCCATAAAATTAGATGTTGTTCCTCGATGTTCACATCTAGAACGAAGAAGTGGATAGTATGAGCCTTGTTCATTTGGCCCACTACCTCTATGTTCAGGTGAAAAAAGTGGGAGATGATTTAATTCATCATCGACTAATTAAAAAAAACCCCTACCTATAAAATATGTAACAGATGACGATAAAAATAACTCCTTTGTCATTGTCGTGAGTTTGTGATTCTGTGGTGCTCGTCAACGCTTACTAGAACTGGTCCTAGCATCCAAGGGGATGGCATCACATTACATTTCCAGAGGTTCGTCGCTTGTTTAATCCGTTCAAATACTCTACCTCATGCTCCATATAAATAGAAGTGGGGGAGGTTGAGTATTGCAGATGGGATTAAGGAGTTTCAATTAATTAAGGAACCTTCCTAATTCCAACGTCATAGTTAAAAATAATTGCAGTGTCAAGCCATTTTATGGCTTTACACGTCATTATCCCCACCACCTCCACTTGTCCATTGGATGAAAATAAATGAGGGAAATAAAATAACATTGTTAATTTATTATTATTTTAAAAGTCTAAAAATCTGTCATTTTCTCCTAACCATCTGTTGTCGAAGTGAAGCCTTCTTTAAACAAATTCTGGCATTGCAGATTCAACGGTTCCCTAAGTTTTTTAATCAGAGAACTTGTTAAAAATAAATAAAATAAGCTTGTATGTTTACTGGACATACCTTAAAAAAATCAATAAAATATTAATATTCTCCCTTGACTCGTGCCAGTCGAGGTTAGGATCCACCTTAGGGGATTATTCTCCAACTAACTCAACATCACTCTCATATTTTCAATCTGATCTACCGTAAATATGTTATGGATTATGACACTAAAATAATTTTTACTTAATTATTTTATTTACGGCCAAAAACAAACATCCATTGTAGGCTCTTGTGGGCCAATGATAGTATCTGCCTAAAGAAAGTATACCCTCACAATCTTAGTAGTGGTCTCGTATTTTTAATCCTAGTAACCAATCATGATCTATAAGAATTTGAAAAATAAAATACTGTTATTTAATTATTTTATTTACTAGTATTCCATTTTATGGTTTTCTCACAGGAGGCCTGAACTGACTAAAATTAAGTCGCACCTAGCGTAAACCCGCTATCCTGAATGCAATAGTTCCCTCAGATTTCTAATCAGGGTACCCAATTAAGAGTTAGTACACATTTTCAGAAAAAAAATCTCATGCATGCTTATTAAAGAATAAAAAAAATTTGACAGATCATTTTGGGCCCTCTGGGCCTTGGAATCGCATGTCGTCAGATTTCTCTCCCTCAAAATAATCCCAAATAATCAAAAAATTATATAGTTTTTCCAGGTCATTACAACATTGTATCTAGTTTACTCTCACTTTAATTATCTATATGTGTGACTTACATGACAATTATATATTGGTATGTACTATATATGAGTTGGAATGTATGGAACCAAGTGTAGGTCTTTCTATAAATCATGTATTCTATTAAAAACCACCTAAAAACTTATCATATGAATCATCATATATTCTACCTAGATTATAATGACTTAGATGGAATATTAAATGAAATACACACTAGGAAATAACCTCCATATGTGTCTATTGATTGGTATTCAATAGATGGTATGTAATGACATTACATAATTTTCCACAAGGATTTGAAAATTTTACATGATATGAATGTTACATGTTGTAACACTATTCTCACACTAGTTTTTTTCAGTGTACACCCAATCATGTTGTATATCATATAAAATTAAATATGTTTCACATAATCATGAACCTTATATAAAATACCTGGAATTCCATGATTAATGTGGATTTCCCAAATGTGGTTTATAAAGGGTTCATGGTGGGTACATTCCTATTACCTACCATAAAGTTTCATTATAAATACAATAACCATGGAAAACAGAAATAGGATTTCCACACACCATTCATCTTATTTTTGAATTTTCTTTTCGACATGAAACCAAAAAATATTGTAATTAGGAATTTATTATTAATGAACCAAACCCTAGAAATGAATTCAAACCAAAAAATTGAAAAATTATAAAAACTAATAATTAATAATTACTATATTCATATAATAATTATAATACCACATGATTTTTATGAAGTGTCATATATATTTTCAGTTGATTACTAACATTTATTTTGCATCTTTTTCAATGAATAATATCATAAGAACATTGTGATGGAAATCCAAAAATATTACAAGAGAGTACGTTTCACAATTAATATTTAATTAATTTTCAAATTTTAATTATAAAGAATGTGATAATTCATTTGATGTTTAATTTAGTCACTTATCATATCATTCCAAAATTGTGCTAATGAATACATAATCAAAATCCTCAATTTATATCTATACGTTCTTCTTGACTTCCAAAAATCAATCTTTTTTTATTTTTGGTGCTATCAAAGATGAACCAAGAACCTTGTGTCATTATCCATTGAGTAAAATAATAATTTCCTTTTATTTTATAACTTTTATGATAATTATTAATGAATAGTATTGAACCCTAATGGTTTTTATTGCATTTTTTGATAAGGAATATTTTTTGACACAAGACATATAGATTGATTAAAACCATAAAGATATGTGTTAGAATGTTTTAATATATCCTAATATATGATTAATGTGTTTAAAAGAATCAACTTCTTGATGAAATAGATAGACCAATTTAAGGGTCATAATCAAATACTCCTAACCTCTTTATATGTTTTATTTATTTATTAAAACAAAGAACTAATAATTCCATTAACAATCATGTTATTGAATAAGTATGGTTGGAGTTGTCTCCTTGGAATCTGATAATTTATAATATAAATTGGTTTTTGTTTCACCATACTGATGTTTATATAATTTAAAAAATATGGCCAGAAACTCTCTAGGGATATTCAAATAGCTATCCACCGAGAGGTATCCATCCAGGCTCAATGATTTCCCTGAACTAACGAAGGAGTAGAGGAAAACATTTCAAGCATGTAGAAATAAGTAAATTTTATGGTAGGAAGGGTGATGTGATGGTTCTAGTTGAATAAGGTGTATAGTATATAACATGTGGGAAAGCATAATATTCTTTTGGTTTTCATCAGTATGAGTCAGATTTGATTGACCAATATTATTGAATCTAGGCTTATTAATTACTAGAATTATAGAGGTGAGACTGATTTGTGATAAGATAAATAAGGATAATTCATACAAAAAAGTCCATATAATATAATGAATAAGGAGTTTTTATGTGGAATAAAATAATCATCACCATAATGCTAAGGAAAACACTGCAGGAAATGATCCACAGAACATCCATGTAACTAGTGTTACATGGGTCACTATAACATGAAGATAATAATTCACAACATTCCAAATGTTGAAGAGAAGTACAAGATTTAAAATGTTAATGCCTTGTAGAGGGTGTCTATTATAGTAATAGATAATGTAGTGATCTAAAAACCACGAGGAATATATTCAATAAATACATATTACATTGTGAATAATGTGTTTTTTGTTGTGTGGGGGAATTAATATTTTATATCATATAATATTTTATGACTCTATTTATGTGACCACAAAATAGATTGTTCAGTGGGATAAAAGTAATATTATTTCAAACAATAATCATTGTAGGTAATAGATAATATCTTGATTCCATCATATGAGTATTAGGTTCATGTGCGAATTGTTGTTTTTGACATTTATATAATGCTACACAATAGGGAATCATTCTTCTATGCAAAATATAATAATTATCACATTGTATACTATAATAAAATATGGTACAGATTGATCAATTCTGAAAAAAATAAGATGAAATCATGGAAGCATAGAACATACTGTTCTAATGTAATTTTTGGTGTTGTTATAAAATTGACTATTCATTGAAAGAGGATTTATGAATCATATTTTTAGTTCAATAATTATGATTTCATAGAGTATTATGATATCATTAAATACCTGGGACACATTTTATACAAAATTATAGAGATTAAAAAATATCATATGGATAGAATATAATGTTGATAAATAACATTAAAACCACCTCTAGATATTCTATAGATAAATAAACAAGGGAATAGATTGTATACAAAGATATTTGAATTTTTGAGATGGAGATGAAGAAATTATTGTTGTGTATTAATTAATAATAAATTTTGTTTCACAGTTGTTGAATATATTTCAAATAAATAATGGGATTGTGATTGAATGAATAATGATAAACATATATAATTAAAAATTTTATACCATGCATTAATTAATAAATACCAAAAATAGTAATGTAATCAAATGACCTTATGATATTTTTTCTTGGAGACTAAAATAATAAAATCACTTATTCTACATTAAATAAAAATTTCTATATAAACTAAACCCCTCTTACACTATCCATACAATATAATTATCTTTAAAACACATGTAAGATGAAAATACAAAGTGGTAATCAAAATTGATCAGTGAGGTATAAAAAAGAAAATGCCATAATAGATTGATAACAAACATGTGGTAAAAATGAATTAATATAAATATTTGATATTAAATACTATATATAAATAAGGGTTAACCATACACATGAAAGATACAAATATAAAATCAATCGATAAAAAATTTTACCATGAAATTTGAAAATAGAACATGAAGTATATAACATCAACAATGAAATGTATGAATGAATTAGAAATAATAAAATTGGGGTTCCTATGATTAGTAACATGGATATAAGAGAACCTATTTAAATATAAAATTATGTTTAGAGAAATCAGAACACACTCTAACCCTTTGTAAACCATGAAAATCACTATCCTTGATACATAAATGTTCTATCTCAGGAGATATAATCCTTCTCTCTATTCATTAAAGGTTGATATAGGCCCCACCCATCTCATAAACAACAAATTTGTAATCTAATTGGAAATAAATCACCATATAAAAAATTATCCCATCTTATGGAAAATAGTGTTTGTGATATTATCAAATGGTATATCATAAAACATCTGAAAAAATAAATAAAAATTATACCAAAACATTTTCATCTAAATGAAATAAATTTTTAAATAATTTATAAGTATAATCCTAATACAAAACTCCATTGGAGGTTATTATTTTTGATAATTATTTGAAATTGGATTTAATAGATTGAAAAAAGTATTTCTTTAAATCCATTGATTTTTTTTAATAAAATTGATGTAAAAAACATCTCATTAATATTTTTCATAATGTTTCAAAATTAATTTTTATGAATAATTATTATAAATAATTAATAATTTAATAATATGTTTTTTACATATGATACGGTGGGTTGGAAGATAAAATTTAAGACATTGATATTAAAATACATTTATATAAAAAAATTACTTTTTTAAATACCACCATAATTTTAATAGTTGACAAAATGTTATTTTAAAAATTGTTAGGGAGAATTATGTGGGTCGTAAGAGATAAAATATAATATCATTCCAAATAAGAAGGAAAAAACTGTTTGAATGGAAAAATATAAACATTGAATAAAATATTCTTTTGGAAATAAATAATTTATTCATTATAATGTATCATTATATAAATTAAATCATCATTGATGAAGGAATGGATATAAATAATAATTTCCTCAAATATAAGTTAGTTCTTTAAAGTAATAAAATCATAGGTATGATTAGTAAAAAAAATATAATGATAATGTTCAATAAAGATCAATACAATTTAATGAAATTTAATTTATTTTTCCAAAACCATACCATTAATTTCTTCAAAAACAGCCTCTCTCTAACAAAATTCATAAAAGCATAAATATAGTAGAAACCTATTTATAATTTTTTTTATCTATAATCCTTTATGTAAATCAATTTTATAGATAAAATTTATTTTTATTATATATTATTATTCACAACAAGATGATTTCAAACCATGGAATGATTTTGGTTACATGAAGACTATAAAAAAGTGATTATGAAATTTTTTTAATGAGTGATAAAGATAGTATGTATATTTTTAGATAATAATTTTTATGTTAAATTCTGTATTATAAACTTTTGGATTAATTATCAAATTTAATACTAAAGTTTTATTAAATAATTTTTTCATGAATTAAAAGGAGGAGGTACAAAATCATGGAGTTAATTTTGAATCATAATGATTATAATTTTTTTAAATATAATGGGTATAATAAGATGAGAGTGAATTATCTCATAAATAGGGAATCAATTGGATAATAAATGATTTTTTTTAAAAAAATTAATTGAAAATATATTAAAAAAATATATTTTTTTATATCTAAAAGAGTGTATAAAACAAAAAAAAGGAAGAGGAAGCCCTAATATTTCTATATAGCTCATCATAGATTAAGAAGACTCTATAATACCATAGGTAATTCTTGATATGATTTTATTGATAGAGAGGGTTAGGATATTCTAGATTAATGCCTTTGGGGTGGAGTGGGATGAGAAAATTGTGGGAGAAAGAACATTTTTTATGCGATGAAGAGGGAATTTTTTCTGGAAAACTAGAGTTAAGCAGTGCGTAATAATGGAATCACATGGGGTGTTAGGTGGGTTTAGTGAGTCTGGTAAATTTGGTTGTAAAATGGTATGTGATACATATAGTTACTTCATTAAATCCTAAAAATACTTTCTATAATGTGTATTTTACCGATTAATTATTAGAAATTCCATATACTTAATAATTTTAAACTTTAATAATCCTGATAAAAAAATAAGTTAAAGAAATTATATTATTACTAAAAAAATTTATGAACTTTCATAACAAAAGTTTAGGTGTTTAATATATATTTAAACTATATTTAACCAAAAAATATATATATATTTATGTAAATTGTTTTATTTAAATTAAAAAATATAATGTGATTGATAATATTTGTATACAAAAACGACATTTTAAACATTAAGGATTTTAATTTTATTTGAAATTATTAAAAAAATAATTGAGGGTTAATTAAATATTATATAAGTTTAAACTTTATATTAATGAATTGATTTAAAATAAATTTATATTTTTTAAAGATAAACAATATTTAAAAATTTATTATTATTTGAAAGAATAACCACTTTAACTTGGTGACATATTATCTTCCATTGAAACCTTGTTTTATGCCTAAAAATATATTTAACATATAACATAATTTGATATATCTAGGTAAAAATATTCTATTATTATTTTTTACTGATTCAATTTATAAATTTAATAAAATTAATATTAAATAATATAAAAAAATATCTATTTAAGAAAACATATATTTTATAGGAATGAAATGAAATTTGTTTTAACATACAAATATATATATATATATATATATATATATTACCATGTGATTACATCCAGTGATACCTTGATAATTAATGGATATGAAATAATGGTAATAATTTTATTGAGGAAACATGTCTTTGTTTTTAGTTCATCATTCTGTAGAATAAATTATACACAAATGGGAGTTAATTAAGGAAAATTATTTACTAAAATCAGGGTTCATTTAATTCTATCACTAATAAAATAATTTTGTCCTCAAAATTTTATCAAGTGTAGGAAAACATGTGAGTGTAATTAACTATAATAAAATTCTTAGTATCCCTTGTACCATCCTAAAATTTATGATTCCTCAATGGAACCTTGAATATATTCATAGTTTTGATCTTCTAAACCCTATTTATTTAATATATATTTCCATAGGTTGTTCCTGTTTTTAAAGGTAATATTCTAGTTTTGAAACATCTAAGTTCAATACATGTAATTGATCTAGAATGTAAATCATTAAAATAGATGAATAGAATAAATTTTTCACTTAATATAGGTGTGTATGGATCACTATGTGATGGGACATTACTCTTATATGATCAATGATCTCAATTGGACTGATGTATCTTGGGTTCAGTTTCATTTTCTTCTCTTATATAATTATTATATTCCATTAATATTTTTAAAGGAAACCCATTTCACTAAATAATAATTTGGATCTCACATACCATTATTTCTATGATTCATATATAGAAATTTTTCTATGATAATATTCCACTAAATGGTTTAATCCTTATCCATCACTTATTAGAAAAGGTCATGTCCTATCAAATTTATCTCTCTAACTTCTTCCAGCACATTGGAGTCTAACATCACATCCCTATCGAGATTAATATAGTTCCATTTAAATACTATAATTCAATTTTTTTATATAGAAACTCTTCTAGGGGAGGATTTAATCTCAATAAACTTAATAATCTATCGAATAAGATATTAGAATATCATAAAAAGTTTGAATTATGCTCTATTGCTGACTAGCTATATGAGGACGATCAGAAGATATAAAAATCATCTATATCTCTAAGGAATTATTAATAATTATCTTCAACCTTATGGAAAACCTCATGTATTGATCAAATACAATGGATAGTGGTACTTCATGTAGCATCAAAACTTCCCGTATATATATCATGGCAAGATGATAAAAGGACATATCCTATTTAATGAGAATAAGATTCAATATATTTATATGTTGACTAATAAGAACCCAAATATATTTGTGTCCATTAGGTATTCTAGGGACTCCTACAAAACAAATATAGAAATTCTTTTCCAAATTCCATATTGGTATAGATAATGGTTTCAACATACCCTTAGAGGTTTTTCATTCAGAATTAATATATTATCATACCATGAATCAAAATGTATACCTCGGGATATCCCAAGTAATTCAATATCCAAAGAAGTTTTAATTCATATATCTATAAATTTGGGTGACTCCCGGATGGATAAATAAGGATGATCAATTTCAAACATTTAAATTTTACTTCTTTAACTCTTTATTTTCTAGGATACATATCTAGTATCAAGACCTTATAAAATTATCCTTATTGAATATGAACAAAAAAGTATTTTTTAACATATATTATGCCTCCATATCATTAATAAAAGATTATTTTATCATTCCATGAATTGAAAATTCAGTTGTTAGCTTGGAAATATATTATTTATATCATCCCATTAGACAACATGATTCATACTCATTTAATAATAGTGTATTGGGTTTTTTAATCCTTATAATCAATTTGGTAGCATGGAATTAGTTTTGATTATAGAATCAACCACCTTTTTTGGATTTCATATGTCATATTGTATTGAGTAATTATGGTCATTTATCTATTATAAAAATATCATTGGGAGAATATTAAAATATTTAATTATGAATATATATTATTGTGTTGGGATCGATAAATGTATATCAAAATTGTCTTAGTATATATAATATTTCAAAATATTTAATTTAAATATAATTATTATCATCTATAAATTATGTGTTGGGTGGTTTTTCTCATGATTAATTAATTTGAGTGAAGAATAAGAAATTACCATATATTTCTTTATCAGGATGCATACCATTCCATTTTTCAAAGAATGAAATTATATTAAAAACCCCTCCCCATAATAAGATAATATCATTATAGGAGAAGTTCCCAATTTCATCTTAAATTCCATAAAATAAGATTCACATTACCTTACCTAAAAGATCGTTAATTCGTTACGTGTCCACTTGATTAGAAGATTTTTTAGTCATGGTAAATTTATTAAAAATCATATATAATATCCTTTTAACCAATATGAACTATAGATATCAATTAATGTGTTCAGTCTAGGCCTTTTCTTTATAAATCATATCATTGATGGATCTACTAATATTCTATTCTATTTGGTTACAAGATTTAATAATGATTTTTTCTATAGGTAGAATTAACAGATGAAAAATACAGTATATAGTTTTAATTTTCTCGTAGTATGTAACATAATTTGAAAATGATCATATTGTCTTTAATTTCTTATTGAATATATGATGATAAAAAACATAAATGATTTTTTTATCAAGGTAGTCTCTATATATTATATTAATTATCTTAATAATTAATTAAGAAAAATTATTATCTCCAAAAGAAATACCTATACACTCATAGTGTTCATTTCCTATCTAAAATTTTATGTTTGGGATATCCTCTATTTTATCCCTCAGTTGATGGTATAATGGCTAGATGACAATATTTGAGTTAAATTGATCTCATTTGAAATGATAAAGTGTTTCATAAAAATGTAGATAATGAAACTTTTCATTTATCAATGGTTTTATGAGCACATGATAATCGATGAATAGATAAATTAATGCATCATTATTTATTAAAAATATGACTGATGTACCCCATGGATAAGCACTATTGAATATAAAAATATTCTTAATAACATCGTGTAGTTTCACCTTTAATTAAAATAATTTCATAGAAGATATTATATATAGACAATTTGAGATAAGAAATGATCCTATGCTGAGTCAGATTAATAACTCAGACTTACGTTTTGAGGGAAGACCAAGAAATTCAAATAAAAATAAATAATAAAATTCAAAAAAAAATTAATATTCCCTCCCCACTAAAAATATGAGATAGGAATCCCATTTTTCTTGGAATCAAGATCCATATAATATTATTTTATTCCCTATAAGGTGCATAATAACCATTTCATTGATACATCAGAACATGATGATTGGGGATATGAAATAATATTTCCACTTTATGATAATTATAATGATCATTAAATTTGGAAGTATTTTAGTTACAATGAATTACTACAAATTCAATTGTTAGATGAAGAACCAAGTTTTTAAGAATTATATACCCACATATTAGGATTAGAGAAGAATTTTACAACATTTTTGTATTCAGTGTGCCACTTGAGTTTTTCTCAGATATATTGAAACTCAAATTTTAAGGTGGTGAATCCATATTCTAATCATACATATAATATATGATGGAATTTTTCAAACAATAATCAAAGATAGAATTTTAGTTTCTAGAATTATTAATGAATTTCCCTCCCCAACATTATTATTATGGCCCATCACTGTAGTATAGATCATTCATTACCTAGAATTCTCCCTTATTTGTGGAGGTTGGTGTTTCCTGATCAACTTCATTTAAACTACAATAATGGAATTGATTATTATAATTAAGAAACTATTGGAAATAGATGCATTAATTAGTGATTAAATCATCACCTGAGATATTTTTCTACACAGAGGTCTTATTTATCATATTTAGATTTTTCTATAGTCACAAGGAAATTATAATTCATTACCACACTTGTAACACATTCTAAAACCTATAATAAAATTAATCGGGTGTTTTGTCCCCCGTTAGTGACATGTGGATAATTTTTAATTCTTACCCCGATATGATTTTTTCATTAGGGAGTCCAGGATACTCCATCAATCTTTTCTATTTTCAAAAATCATGTGGACCACTATATTTGATTTAAAACATATGAGCACATCGTAAATTTATTCAAATACATTATGAGTCTCTTTATTATTTCCTCAAAATATCCAACTAACTGACCATCCTTTTCTTAATATTTATGGAATTCTAATTCTATATTATTTGTAAGGTTTTTTTTGAGTATCGTAATCAAGGGTGAATTGAGTCCCCAATAAAAATTACTATTTAAAATAGGTTTTAATGAAAACCAACATATAATTAAATCAACTTAGTTAACCAATTATATATCAATATAAAATAGATTATTTTAAAACATTTTTCAACTATTTATGAAGTATCTATTAAAATAATAAATATTATTTTAACTTTTGAAATCATTTTTATTTAAATAAACCATAAAAAAACTGGTTAAGACTAAATTTCATATTAGTGTATTTTTACATTAAAAAGATAATCTTAAATAATTGTAATAAAAAAATACATGGTGGTATAAATAAAATATGTTCAGTATCAATCTATGATTTAATTCTATCAATAAGGAAGTCACCTTCTACCAAGTAATTTATAAAAATTTATCTTGGATCCACAACATAGATTAGGCATGAAATATAAGATTCATCCAAGTCAGACAAACCTCTTCCATAGTACCTGTTTGGATAAGATAAATACATCACACATGGGGACCTGTTCAACAACAACTTGGAAAATAAAAGGTAAATAAAGTTGATAATATATCGAGTATCTTCTAGTTTAAGTGTAGGAGAAACTTTGTGTTATTCAAATATAGATTATAGAAACACATCTCATAATTTAATGATAATAAACAGATAGATCAAATAACATATGTAAATAAGATATTTTTTCTCAGTCTTATGATCTATGTATCACTTGTATATATCTAAATTAGGGAGTCTGGTATGTATTTTAAAGGATTCATGCATAAAGAATCATCCGGATCCTTTGCTCCTCGTACTGGATGACTGAAGCATAGTTTAATGTATCCAGAAAATAAATGAAGAAAAATATTTAAAATAACTTTTTACATTGAATTCATTAATATAAAGAACTTAAATATTTAATTAAAAAATTAGAAATATTTGGATTGATTCCTTTTAATGGTGAGATAACTCTGGTTGTTAGTCATCCTAATGGTGAGTTAGGTTTATGGTAGGTCATTCTAATACCTTTTCATATTTCCTTTCTGAATATAGTTAAATTCTGATTGTGAGTCATCCACTAATGATAATTCATCACAAAATATAGCCAATATAGAAATCTAGAAATTAACCATTAGTGATGGTAGGTCATTTCCATACCTATTTTAATTTTTTGAGGTCATCCCCAATGTTAGGTGTTTTCACAACACAGAAGAATTTATCATCATCAATCATCATTCATATTTGATGGTGAGTGTTTCCAATAATTTTCCAAAATTTCATATCCATGGTGAGTCAACCATAATAGTGACTCATCTTCAACGGTGAGTCATGTATGGTGAGGATTGTTCTCAACACGTAGTCAAAGTAATACTAATCTAGATTATATTATAAAATGATAACATAAAACATAAATCTCATTAATCACATAATAAAAATGATTTTATGATCATTAAAACAATGGTTTAAAAAATATCCCCCAATTTCATGATCACTAATAATTGAATTTTATACATTATGTAATGATTAAATAGTGGATATAAAGAGGATATACATATCACACTGATCATGATGAAAATACACATGAAATCAAAGGTGAGTAAGAGACATAAGTATCAAAATGAATTTGATATTAAAGAGTATCAATGAAACGATAGTGTTATGGTAGAAAATAAAAATATATAGAATCATAATGAGTATTAGTATGGTATCAAGAAAAACTAAAATAAAAAACTATATAAAATAAAAAAATTCCACATATCCTTCTCCCCCTTTTGGGATTACCAAATACTGAAAATAAAATAGAAAAGGAAATGAGAAAAAAATATAAATAAGAGATTTATCATTAATAAATTAAATGGAAGTAGTGGAAATAATTTCGAAAAAAATAGAGACAAAAAATACCTATAAAATAAAAAAACACTAATACAAATGATTTTTTGATTAGTAGAAGGATAAAGAGTATATTTTTCCTTACCTTTGTCTAAAGCATAAGGATTAGTATTATATCCTGAAGTAATTCTAGGAATATATGTTGGAACACCTTTAGAGAAGGAGAATCTCAAATAAATATGGGTCTTGTATACAAGAATACTTCTCTAAGAGTCAAATCAAATGGTGGGAGTGATCAAGAAAGGGTAAATTGGGAACTATAGTAACACTATTCCTAAAGAACTATGGGGAATATGCCTTATGGGTCATAACATAAGTAAAATGAATGTAATCATGTGCCACCACAACAGTTATATAGACATGGAGAAATAGTTTCATAGAATTTATAAAGATCATTATAATATATCTTCTCCTTTCCATAAAACTGAATAATTCATTTTTCTCTTCCATAAATAAATTTTTCACTGGGGTAAACACCATCAAATGATTCACATTTTCATCTATCTATTTAGCCACTAGAGGCATCCTTATAGTTTATCTAGGAACATAAAATGATAATTTATCCATTTATTATTATAAATCCTCAAAAGGTAATATTATATAACATTTTCAATTGTCTCTCCATTAGTTATGATATCATTCATATAACCTTGATCCATTATGTTCCCAAGATCATTATTCTGTTGGATATTCCTTAAACATTACTTATGTAGGTCTGGTATAACACATAAAGTAGTAGTATCATGAAGCTCTTCTACCACAAAAAATCTAATCATGTCAACATAAAAAAAAGAGATGGATAAATTTATTTAGATGTGATGGAAATAATAATATATTTCCTCTCTAGAAATTAATCCAAATAATCCAAAAATGTGAACCTAATATCATCCATTATGGATCTCTAATACTCCATCTTATTTTATACCATTTTCTCTACACACACTTATTGAATTTGAAGCATCAGCATAGAATGAATGTGATAAGTCAGAATCCAAAAAAATTACATTGAATCCTTATCAATGATCCTAGTAACCAAAGTATTTTCATCTTTCAAAAATAAACTATAATCAGAGAGAATATTTACTAGGAAGGAATCGAAGTCACTAATTATGACAATATCCATCCAAACTAAAGTAATGAAAGGTGTTATGACTGTCTCAAAATAAATCCTTTGCAACTCACCAGTAGTATCAATTTGTTCCACCAATGATTCCATAGGATCCCTTACTTATCAAATAACAGGTCCAAAATAATTTGATGACTTCCTTCCATATCAAAAAACATACTTAGTTATTAAAAAATTTGATACATACAACTAACATAATACATACTACGATATTTAATTAAAATAGTGTCAAAAATTGTATACTAAATAATAGCATGTATAAAATTTGACTAGTCAAAAGAGATATTTACATCAACTATATTCTCATAAATAGAAAGCCCAATATCTCTCTACTCACCAATTGACTGATCCAAAACATTCTACTCATCATCATTCATTAACATGGTTGTGTCTCCCTTTAGATCTAAGGATAACTAAATATCACAGAGATAATATAATTTCCTATGACATTTCAATATCATCATCACCAATGTGTCCACCATGACCATTCAAACCTCTATCACTTCTATCATCATCTCAATATCTATTTCCATTTTCATATCTATCTTCATCATCTCCCCATCCTTTTATTATTAATATTCATCACCATTACCTCCATTTCCATTTAGAGGATTTGGTGGTACTTTTGAACTAATCCTCACCATATACTTCTATATACTACTCCTCAGTACCTTCATTTAAGAGAGTCTCTACAATAGGTAGATTTCTAGTCACATTAGGATCTCCAAAAGATATATGTGGGGTAATCTATGTTAAATTTGCTTCACTACCTTCATCAAGTGAAATTTGTTTTTCATTATCACTTGAGGAGAAACCATCATCTTCTAACTCATAAGAATATGAAACCTAATCATCTAGATCCAAGAAAGGATCCCTAATTTTTTTGGTCTATAAGGATGATCAACTAGATTAAAATATTCATTTATCCTTCCATAATTTTCAACAAATTATTTCTCTGAATAATTTCAACCAATATTCAACTTTATTTCAAATATCCATTGTGATGATAAATGCACCATATTTTTCTATGAATTCTTCATCATCATCAACAATCCATTTGGACACCATCATGGCCTAAATAAATTTTAGATAGATTTATTAATTTTATAATGAAGATTACATTCATATCTCCAAAATTTAATGTATATGGAATCCAAACATGTTGATATTTTATTCTATTTTCATAAGAAACAAAAGATAAATACATTAAGACCTAATCATAGAGAACATAACATTTTATGGAAAAATTATTTGTCGGATAAAAATTATGAGCAACCAGTATTCACCATCTTGTTTAGTGGAAACATTCCTTCTTAGTATCCCATCACTTGTTAATTCATCTAAATAATCCACTTAATAATGGAACCATTGTAATCCAAATAGTCCCTTTCTAGTAATTTTCAACTCCTTCACGAGGAACTCTCAAAAAATCTTTCCCACATAGTTGAAGAGATTGTAACTTCTTGCTTATTTATCCTAGTTCTTACCCATTCATAATTTTCTAAAAAATGAACTCAATAGACTAATAAACCAGATGTGTCGATCGAGTATAGTGGGGGCTCTAGTTAAAAGAAAACCATTCTACCCACCCCTATTCTTGAAAACAACTATGAACTAAAGGATTGATTGAACAGAATGAATCATCCTGAAATTAGTTTTTGGGAACAAGGAAACATTTAGAAAGATTTGGGTTCACTAAATTAAAAATAAATGGATGGTTCGATTATCTATTCTGTCTATTTAAATAAAATGACTGATTTATAGATGATATAGAGGAAATCTGAATTCTAACCATGGATATTATCTTAGAAAAATTTTGTGAAGGGGATGGAAGGCCAATTGTAGATAGAGAATGGTGCACAGAATCTATTGAGATAAAGGTTTTATAAGGTGAAAATTGGAATTAGGAAACTATAAAACATCAATAATTTATTGATTTTGTTACTCATAGAATAAAATAAAAATAAAATTTAGTTAAATAAATAAAATATATATTAAAATAAAATAGAAATAGAGGCCCAAAACTAACCAAATAAATTTGACAAAGGAAAATTATTTTAAATGGTGAGTAAATCCAGAAGTGGGTAAAAATTAATGGTTGGTAAACTCAGTGGTGGGTAAACTCCAACGATATGTGAACTGTAGCGTTTGGTAAACTATAAACATGGGTAAACTCTAGTAGTGGGTAAACTCTAACGGTTGGTATAATCTAACAGTGGTTAAAATATAATGGTGAATCCAAGAAAATTAACCTTATCCAAAATTAAACATTCATAATTCATGTTTTATATAGATAATTATCTCAATATTTAAAGGCTTGGAGAGTATATCTGTAAGATGAGGTTTAGTACTAATGAATTAAAGATTTATATCTCCCTTTTTCATATGATCTCTCATAAAGTGTTGTCTTATATAAGTGTTTTTTATTAAAGATTCAGATAAAATGTTCATAGAAATGTTCATAACGCTTAACTTATTACAATTTATAGGTTCATGTTAGAATTGATATATATTGTCTAAAATTTTGTGTTTCACAAGAAAAATATGAGAAAAATAACTAAATTATGTCTTGTGATCATCTTTAGATGTTGATAGTGAAATATAATTTTTTTTCTTATTACACAAAGAAATTTGGATTTCTTAAATGGTGACATGTTCCTTAGGTGATTTTTCTATAATAATTACAACTACAAAAATTAGAATATAATTACCAATCTAGGTGAAATTATTGTCCTCTATGATAGAGAAAATCTAATTTGGTTTTATTCTATAGGTATTTAAAAATTATACTTACAAAAACTAGGTATGACTCTTCCGGGTTGGCTTGGAAATTAGCACACATATACAAAATAAACATTATATAATGTCGGATAGTTGTTATATAGATAAGAATTCCAGTCATACCTCTATAACTAGATTTATACTTTGATTTCCCAGCTTCATCAAGTTTTAATTTCATGGTGGTACGCAAATGACTATCACTACAGTTAGTATTATCCTATAGAAAAATGTATTTAGAATATTTACATGTTTTTTTATAATTGCTTCATTATTTTAAAAAAATATGAAAACCAAGAAATAATTTTAGTTAACACATTAAACTGATTTCAAATTCATTTTTCATAATTTTTTATAAGATAGTTACAAATGAATATTTAAAAGATCCATGAATAATATCATCTAAATAAATATGAATGAATAAAACAACTTTTTAGATTATTTTATGAAAATGGTGGGATCAACTATAACTTTTTGAAATCCATTCGAAATAAGAAAAGACTGGGGACAATTCTATCATGATCTAGGAGAATTTTTAAACCATATATATATTTTTTAACATGAAAACATAGTTTAGGAAATTATTACTTTGAAATCTAGGGGCTTCAAAAAAATCTTCAATTATATACCCATTTATTAATCCAATCTTGTCATCCATTTGATATTGTTTGAAATCAATATGTTCCGCAAAGGGAAGAAGTATTCTAAGGGCTTTAATTATATTTATAGTTTCAAAGGTTTCTTCATAGTCTATAGCCTCTTCATGACTATACCCTTGTGCAACTATTCAAGCCATATTCATTACTATTGCGCCGTATTCACCAACCTTGTTTCTAATCACTCATTTAGTTCCTATAGTCAATGTGTCTTTAGGTATATCAATAAGTTTCCAAAACTTATTTCTTTCAAATTTATTATGTTATTCCTTCATAATCATTACCAATAATTCACCATTTATTGCTTCGTGGATTTTAATAGGCTTAAGATTTGACAAGAATGATTGATGCTCAACTTGCTAACTTAGAGAATATCTATTTTGTGAACCAATATCTTTTATCCAACAACAAAATCTAATGTATGGAATTTAATAGTACTAAAAGATATTGAAAAATAAGATATGATCACCTTAGTGTGTTATACAGGTTCATATTCATGATCTTGAAGATCATTATAACTGGATAATTTTTCTACATGTTTTACAGTAGAATCAGAAGTTTTAGAATTTATATTCAATGTTTAATAACGAAGACCATGGTTTTATAATGGGGTCCTTGGTTCATATTGATCTATGTAATCAAACATGGAACGTATATAATCCTCTATAGTATTGGTTCATTTGTTAAAAACTCTATCAGATGTAATACAACTTTATTAACCCACAAAAATTCCTTTATCACTTTTCGAGGAAACATTTCTAATATGATCATTAGTGATAAGAATAAGTAATTTTCAACAATAAACATTAAATAACATAAACACATGATACCAATTATTCTAAATTTTATAAGGGGTTTTCATTTATACATGTATAATTAAATCTCTATTAATCATATAGGAGTTCGTATTCACAGCCTCTACCAAAATGTAGATAAGAAATTCATAATCCTTGGTCATAGTCTGGGATGTCACTTGAAGTGTTCTATTTATACTTTTTAAAACTCAATTCAACTGAGGGGTCCATGGAGTAGAGAATTTATGAATATATCTCATTTTGAAACAAAAATATTCATTATCTTGATTTTAAACTCACCACCATTGTCAGTTATTAAGGTTGTAATTCTGTAAAGACATAGGTTCTCAAAAGATTTGGAATACATGGTAAAATAAGATAATGATTCAATTTTTGAGATAAAAATAATACCCATGTATTCCTAGAAATTCCATCTACCACTACATAGAAAAATTTATTCCCATTTAAACTGGAAACTATATATTATCCAAACAAGCACATTTTATCCATCTCAAGAGGCTGAGAAGTTGAAACTTATTTCTTTAATTATAATGAAATCATGTGTTTTTTGTATTTCATATAGGTGTTATAAACATTATCATTTGGGAATTAATTTTTTGTTAGATCCATGATTAACGTTTTCAAACTAATCTTTCTAAATGAGTGAATGTCATATATTCGTTTTATCCTTTTCCAAATAAAATATTCTATATAAAAGGTACTTAGGAAAGAAAATTTTTGGAAAATAAATGAATCATTATTAAACACATACACATTTCCATTTCTAAATGAATTGAATAATAATTAATATTTAGAATGAAAAAATTGGATTCATTGTTTTTAAAACATCACATGAAATCCATCTTCACATAACTGTGAGATGATTTGAAGATTTTATTTTAAACTATCAACAAAATTTTTTTTTGAAATGTAAATGAATTTAGTGATGTTTATTTGTCCTTTTACAAAGAACATTCTGTTATTATTGTCTCCAAAGGTGACATTTCCATCATCAAACTTTATCAATGTTTTCAAACATGATTAATATCTTATCATATTGTTGGAACAAATATTGTTCAAGTACCATATATTTCTATAACAACTCTTTATATAGATTTCCTACAAATTTTTTTTTTACCAATAATGATTTTGTTTCCCATATTTTCATTGGTCCAGATATTTAAGTAATTAGGTACTTAGAAACAAATATTTTAATAATATTTTTCTTATAAGCATATTGTAAACATTTTGAAACAAAAAAAAAATTGGTCCTTTTGAATAAGAAATAGCTTTAGTATTTCCATCAGATTACATTAGAACAAAATAAATCGTAACATGTCTTATTTGTCTAGGTTGATATCCTAGATCAATAATGTACATTTGATTCATTTTTTCATAATATTTTTTTATACTGTTTCTTCCATTCGTAAATATTTCTAAATTGTTCTTTAGTTTTTCATTTGAAAATTATAATTGATTATTTTCTATTAATAATTAATAATTTTTATGTTTTTATATAGAAATATAACCCTTAATATCTATATATAAAGTAGTTTTTTTCTTCAGAATTATATATTTATCATTAAGCTCATTAAATTTTCCTTCAATCATATTGAAATAATTAAAATTTCCCTCTTTTGACATATAATTATAATTTTTTTTCATTTTAAAAAAGATCGAAATTAAGTATAATATATATAATTGGAATCAAAAACATTTTTCGCATGATGAACTTATTTTCTATATCGGATTTTTATTTAAGAGTATAATATGTTTCCCTGGAGCTGTCCTCAGAGGCACTCCATGCGTATTTCATGGATTTCTTATATTTTATATCTTTTCACCAATAATTCATCATAAATTTCATCATAGTAATGTTATTATTGTCATTTCCATTTCTCTTTAATTCATAACGTGTAATCTCATTGTATTTTCAAAATATTTTTCATTCATTTTACTATTTCATCTATTATCATGCATTCCTTTGTAACTCAAATTCCTGAAAAATTTCTTCTTCCTATAGTACTTTGTAAACCTTCTGGATAAATAGTCCATTTTCTCATCACTATTAGATATTTATTATTCAGTAATGGATCTTTCATATTTTATGTTTTCATTTTCATTCTGTTTTAAAAAAGTAGTCTTGAATGAATAATATTTTATCTTAGTTTCATCATGATCTTCATGATTATCCTTAAAATATTCTTCATAAATAATCAATTTCCCAATTAATTAGACAAACTGTATTTTACTAATATCATAGTATTCCCTTATAGAAATTTTTTTATCTCTCTATATCTCTAGCGGAAATCTTAACAGTCTCACGATTTTTTTTCTAACACATGATTTTCCATGGAGCTCTTTTTGTTGACTATTTCATTGAACCTGATATACCTATCTGAAATTACCTCATTAGGATTCATTTTAAAAATCTTGCATTTAATTGTATATGTATTCAGTATAATTTAATTAACATTTATAGTTAAATTATGAAGAATATATTAAGTATTCCAAATTTCATATATAGTTTTACTAGTAGATATCATGTTGAATTTTTCTTCTCCTAAGGCATAGGATAGATCATTCACAGCTTTGCAGTTGTTATGATAAGCATGCCTAGTTGAATAATCCCATCCTTTTATAATATTCTCATGTGACTCATTTTTTCCCACTATAGAATACCAAATTTCAAAAACCATACTTTTTATATGAATTTTCATTTTATTTATTGATCAAAATTATTTCCATTAAATAAAGGAGTTATTTTAGTAGTATGACCTTCGTTTACATTATCAATTTAAAGGGATAAATTTAGAATTGATAGAAATTTGAGATCATTAAAACCCAACAAAAATCACATGTCAAATGATGTTGAAAAGCCATTGATTCCAAATGTTGTTCAGAGTGAGTATCCCAAAAATGGGTGAATTGGGGACAAAATAATTGTTTTTTCAATAAATGATTAAATAAAATCACCCAAATAATAAAGCCATTATATTAAATAGAAATAGAATATTTAAATAATATTTATTATTTAGAAATATTTATCAAATATTTATTAAGTATGGGTTTATATAATAAATAAGACTTTAAATTTTAAAATCAATTTAATTTAACTAAGTCATATATAATCACTAATTATGACTAATAATCAATGTAGTTTTTTGTTTAAAGTTTAAAAAAATCAGTTTAATGTAATGAAATAATAAAAAATATAACATATAATGGAATAAATAAATGAGATTCAGAACCATGTTGGGAATTATTCCTTTCTTCTTGAAAATCACCTGCGACCAAGAAGATTATGTAATATAATATTTTATCCAAAAATCATATCGGGTATGAAATAAAAAATCATTCCAGGACACACATGACTTCTTCCACACTACACATGGGGATAAAATAACCACAATCCACACAAATATATCTTCCAAAACAACGTGGGAATGAAATTTTAAGGAGTGATGAGAAAATATCACATATCTTTCAGTTTATTTATAGGAGACAATGGATGTGGTTAAAATATAGATTCAGTAAAAGATTATCTTAATGTAATGATAATAACACAAAATGGAAAATAGAATATGTAATGAATATATTTATTCATATTTTGATGTGCTATAAATATTTTGAATATTTTAATGTAGCTTTAATAAGAGCATAAGTCATGATTATAAAAATAGCAGTGTAATTGAGTATTGTGAACATTTATGTTCTGACTATGGGAAGAATTTTGTTTTATGAAATCTCTACTCTATATTGGTTGGATGGTGCTAATGATGTTGCATGTATGTTTCTCAACAGGTTTCTCTCATCTATTTACTGTAATATGTTTTCATATCAATTCAAATGTATGTGCATCTTTCTCTGTAAAACGTGTATGTATCCACACAAGTGTTTATTCACCTTCTTTTTATAGAATCATGTTGTAAGAATCATCCTAAACCTCTACTCTTCATTCTAGATAATAGAAACAACAATTAATTCATCTATACAATATATGAAGACTAATCATTAAAAATATCATCTTTAAATTAAATAATTTATCCATTAGAAATATTTAATTCAATATAAACCAAAATAGTATAGGTGACTCCTTTGAACAATTAGAAAAATCTGGTTTTGTGTAATCATAATTATGAGTCAGGATAATGGTTGTTTATTCTAATAGTTTAACAAATTTCAATTCTGATGGTAGATAAAAATTGATGGTTATTCATTCTTTAAAACTATGTCATCTCTATTTTTAGAAAATTTATCATTTTAGAGGTTAATTGTTGTTGATGGTAGGTCTTTTCTGTACATATTAAAATTTAAATGTATCATCTACAATGATAGGTGTTTTCAAAACTTATCAAAACATCTTATCCTCGAGGGTATACCATATCTTATGGTGAGTGTTGCCAAAACATTTTCAAAATTTCTTCTCAATGGTGAGTTAGTCATCGAGGTGGCACATCTTCAATGGCGAGTCATGTATAGTAGTGAGAGCTCTCATCACTTCGTCAAATTATCACGTATATTCCTTATAATATAAAATGCTACCATAAAAAATAACAATAATTAATAATGTAATAAATCTGATTTTATGATAAAAAACAAGGGTTCCATCATTATTTACAAGTGTATGAGGGATTTTTTTAGTGAAGAACATTTCTTTGAAATCCTCAAACTCTTTAGTATAAAATTCACCACTTTTCATTACATTATTAAAACTAAGTCACCATTATTCAATGTTACTTTTAATATAATTGATGAACAAGAAGTCCTTATTATGTTCTGATAATTGAAAAATAGGATATAGAATTTCAATCATGTCTCTCAATTGTTCAAAAATCAATGTGTTGGAAGTCCCATTAAATGATGGTGGAAATTGATACAAAAATGATTCAATATAAATTCTCTTCAATATCTATGTGTTGAGTAGCTCTTCAATATTCATGTTATTATTCATAACTGAAGAAATTTTAGCGATAAATTCCATATTATTTTGAACTTCATTTCCCATATCATTTAGAAATTTACTCTTTTCCACTGAATACTTTATTATTTGGGTTCATTATAGTTTGCTCAATGTCTTAGATAGAAGAAATATAATATATATGATACATAAAATAACAAAAATTTAATTAATAAAACATTTATCATAGAAGAAATAAATAAAAAAAATTGATATATTTCTCCTTTAAAACTCTTTTTTGTCTAATCTAGGATATCAATGGTTATTTTTCCACTAGGGGTATTATTAACCATGATATAAAACATGATAAATAAATCAATTATAATGTTTCATTAAATAAAACATGATTTATCCAAAACATATCAAATAGGTGTGCCCAACCAAGTGTGTAGTTTGGCCTCTTTTTTATATACACCACTCAATGATTTAGTTTATAACAAATAGTCCCTCAATAGGTTTTTTACCACTAGGTACAACTATTCAAAATCATAAATCTACTTTTCATTATCCTGATATAGATTTATATTCTAGGTAAAACACATAATAATAACATTGAAAAAATATAAGAATTGTGATTAGTCATTGAAAGTAGCTAATATTAATTGTTAATATCTTTATATTCATTGTTCCAATGTCCATAAACATTTTTTAGTGCATTACATAAATAGAACTTCATTTCTCATCTTAAATGCAAATCATGTTTAAAATGAAAATTTGGGCCCAATCATTCATTTGTCTGTGGACAACATTATTTTAATTTTCTGTATTTGAAATTTTTTGGATATGATTGACCACATTGTTTGGAACATTTTATCTTATAGTTCCGATGGATGAATCCCAAGGGAAGATGGATATTATTTCACCTGAATGCATAAATTTGCTGGAAGAAGCCTAATGTGATAAGGCCCATCAAAAAAATGTGGGGCCCACAAAAAAATCCCAATGAAGCTAAACATTATACAGTAGAAAGATACAAATATGATGATCATTTTATTGAACTATGTCCGGAGCTAATTCTGAAGTTTTCATTATGATAAAGGGATCTGAAGTTGAGATTTAAATGGTGGACCTGACATTAATGTACATAAAGCTAACCCACCATTTTGACCATAACTTCTATACGGCGGAGCCATATTTCTTGAAACTTTTATAGATGATACAAGACCCATATACAAAGATAGTTGTCTTCTACGACCACTGATGATTTGGCCTCCTTCAATTACAAAGTCACACGTAAAAATTGTGGACGAATCTGGATGAAATTTCCGGATCAAGTTTGAAACGTCAAAATCCCTTAATTTTTCTCAACCTAATTTTGACTCTATTAATTGTTGGGGGTGAATTAATTGTTTGGGGGTGGACCTAAGGATCCTAATATGCCTATATAAGGAGCTGGTGGTGAAGTAAATATCATCTAACATTTTTCGTTGAATCCATGTTTTTCTTTCAATTGTAATTTCCCGCTTTGGTTTTGTAATAGCATCATCAATTTCTCTAATGTAATTTTTTCATTAATGTTTAGTATTTTAATAAAATTTATTCTTATTCAATTTTTCTTTTCCTTTTCTTCACATGTTGATACCGTTGAAGTAAGTTGTGAATTTACTCACACAAACACTCGTGAATTCAATCACACAACGGTGGAGTATTCATTTTGATTAATGTTTTTCTTCTTCAATCCCGCTTCATTAAGTCGAATACCAACTTCCATCGATATAATAGCATCAATGGATGGCTAACCATTTATTGGTTGTTCCTAGAGAGTTTCATGGGGAGGATTGAATGTTGTTTTATGTTCTTAAATTCTTAAATCTGTTCTTCATTTTAATAGTTCCATTCTTTGATTTATCTTCTTATTTGTCTTCACTGACTTTAACAACGACACATTTTGAGTGCTAGTGTGAGCCAATTCCTTGGAGTTCTCATTTAATTGATCTTATATGTAAATTGGTGATTAGCCATGAAATTGTGTATGGATTAAATCAGAGAATTATATGGAGGGATTATTTAATTTAATGGATACCTCTTGAACTGAAGAACATAATATCAAATGAAAAAAAATACATCCAATCAAGCCCAAGAGACAACCTAGGATCAACTCACCTTAATTAGTAGTTTTAATTCAATTAATTTTATTGGTTTTGGTCTTTTAATTAAATCAATATTTTTTTTAAATCAATCAACACCGTAGTTGGCCACTTCATAGCCAATCCCGCATCTAATAAAAGTGTCTCAAGGTTTCTTCTTTTGTCCCTTTGGATTCGACCCCAACTTGTACTACAACGACTACATACCTGTAGAGTAACTTTGGGTACAACCAAATTTTGGATCTGTTACTGAGGACCCATGTAAGTACCTTAGACCATCATCTTCTTTTTTCACCCCAAATTCTCTATTCTCACCATAATTTCTCTTCTTTTTTCCCCTTTCTGTTTTTGTGTGTCAAAAAAATACCAAAACCAATTTTAAATAAACTTCACTAGATTGTCCTACAAAATACCACTTCATATACCAGTTCTGTAATCTAGTCAGAAATCAATGTTGGGAAACACCACACATAGGGAATTTCATTGACCACAACTTAATTGAATACACCACACCAGATGAGATGTACAATCAATGGTATGCTAATTGTTTAAAGGATCAATTTACATACCGCTCGAGGATGATTGAAGAGATCAAACATAATGAAGTTTATGATTTCCAAACATCAATCAATCCAAATTCAGAAAAAAAAGTATTCAACATTTGTGTGAAGAAATGGTTAAAATGAATTCAGATGTTTCATCACTAAGATTAGAAAAACAAAACATTGAGATTATGAAGAACCCATTCCCACTCAGGATGTCCTTTCAACATAAATTATAGAAGAATCTTGTTACCCACATAACTCATGTGAATTTAGTAAAGAACCCACATAAAAATTATGGAATACAGAGTTGTATAATGAAGAGATTTGGTCAGGTAATGTTGAAAGTCAAGATAAAGAACATGAGGGAATTGTTAATGAGTATTTAAGTCAAGAAGAGATTTATTTTCATTGATCACATGAGGGAAATTTGTCTCCTTGGATTGAATCTCTTTTAGATAGATCTATTGATGAATTTATAGAATCACGAATCAATGATACCATGGTTGAAATCAGTAACATTGAGTCCATAGCCATTCATGACACTACTCTGGAAAATTTAGTGGATGAAAATTCTGTTCACAAGGAACCAATTTTGTCAAGAAATCTGAACAAAGAAACTAAGTTCAATACAAAGTCTCATCCTTTCTTGGAATTTCATGACCAATATGATCTAGAATTTAACGTCTTACCTTCATCACTAAATTATGTGTTCTTAGGGGACAATCAATCCTTTCCTGTTTTCATTTCTTCCTCTAATGAAGTCGATCATGAGAGGATGCTTCTAAATGTCCTTAGGAGACACAAGAAAGACATTGGAGGGACCCTATCTGATATTCCCGGGATTATCCCACATATTGGGACTCATAGAATTATTCTTGAATCCTAGTCAAATACATGTCGTCAGCCTGAGAGGCGAATCAATCCTAATCTCATGGAAGTAGTGGGAAAAGAACTTTTGAAATTGTTAAAATCTGGTATCATCTTTCATATAGTAGAGAGTGAGTGGGTTAGACCAAACCATGTAGTTCCAAAGAAGGCTGGAATCACAGTAATAACCAACAAGGATGGAGAGATGCTTCTAACAAGGGTCAGTAGTGGATGGAGAGTTCGTATTGACTATAGGAAGCTCAACTCTTGTACCAAGAAAGACCATTTCTCCTTACCCTTTATTGATCAAGACCTCGAGCGAGTGCAGGGTTATCAATTCTATTGCTTCCTAGATGGATCCTCAGGGTATAATCAAATCAAAGTATCCTTTGAGGGTCAAGAAAAAACAACCTTCACTTGTCCATTCGGCACTTTTTCCTTTAAGCACATGCCCTTTGGGTTATGTAATGCCCCTGGTACCTTCCAGTAGTGCATGATGGAAATATTCTCAGATATGGTGGGGTTTTTCTTAAAGGTCTTCATGGATGACTTCTCCATCATTGGAGATACATTTGAGGGATGCCTTATAAATGATGAATTTTTTTTTCAAGGTGCAAGGATAAGAATCTCATACTAAATTGGGAAAAATTCCATTCCATGGTAAGGGAAGGACTTGTTCTAGGTCATCTGATATCTAGTAGAGGGATTGAATTTGATAAAGATAAGGTTCAAATCATTCGTAACCTTCCCTCTCCTAAAACTGTTAAATATGTGAGGTCCTTCTTAGGACATTCTGCTTTTTATAGAAGGTTCATTAGGAATTTCAACTCTATTTCTCGACCACTTTGTTCACTATTGGTAAAAGATGCTCCATTTTTATGGACAGAATGTTGTGAGGAATCATTCTCAACACTAAAGTCAACTTATATATCTCCACCTATCATGCAATCTCCAAATTGGAAACTTCCTTTCAAGCTCATTTGTGATGCAAGTGACTTCACTATAGGAGCAGTCATAGGACAACGATGTGAGAAAACTACATGTGTCATTTCTTATGCAAGAAAATATTTTAATGATGCTCAAATAAACTACACCACCACTAAGAAAGAGTTTCTTGCTGTTTCCTTTGCCTTAGAGAAGTTTAAGCCTTATCTGTTAGGATCACCCATCATTGCCTTCACTCATTTGGGCATAATAGATATCTACAATAACTAAATCCATAGGAAAAATTATTTAATTTAACCAAAATCATTTAAAAACTCACTCTACCATAAACTATAAATAAAAAATTGGGGAAAATTATTCAAAGGATGTCTCTAGACCCCCTTAAGATAGAAAACACAGAAGCATGAAAATATCAGGAGGATTCCAACATTATCTGGGGGAAAATTTCTCAACTAAAATTGGAATAATATATATAATAGTTTAAGTGAAATAGGATATAAATAAAGTACTATTAATAACTGTGTATCACCAATGTGTTAGAAAAAAAATAATATGACACATATTTTGAAGCCTATGAATTTCAAAAACACTCGAAAACAGTGCCAACTTGTATACTTTTTTTACTACCTCTTGACCACCCATTCCTTTATCATGGATTCTTGTCAGCATAGTTTGTCTACAATTAGTATTGAATTATACAATAGGCCATGAAAACCCTATTTTTCAACAAAATCAATCAACCAAAAGTGATTTAATGTTACCTTGAGTGATTGTTTCCCAAAAACATACATGACATTCCCTTCTTAGAATATACCACAAACGAGTTGATATTAGTGACATTGAGTGTACATCCATCCCACTATACAGTATGTAATATATTTCAGGACACCTTAACTACATGTCTACGAACTCATCATATATCATTCATGGATTATCATGTGTTACATGAAATATATAAAGATTTACGAACCATGTAATCACTACTAGCTGTTTTTATCGATTGGAAGTAAATATGTATCATTTAACGAGACTATGTAATTTGACAACATAACATTAATAAAATTACATAGATCATGTGTTATTTTTTTGTTAAAATATTTTTACACTAGATATATATGATGAACTTTCTAAAAATTTGTATGTCTAAGGCCTTCAATTTGTGCAGTATAATCATGTCACTTACCCAAACCACATGGAATTACGTGATTATCATGTTATAAACATATTTGGATGCTAAATGTTACATGGAATTTGGATTTATATTACCTACAATTAATTTATTTCATGCATACAATATACATGGAACCTAGAAATTGTATCTCCAAGAGTTATTCCTCTTATCCTGGTATATTCCAATCTATATAAAACCCCAAAAATATGTTTTAGTGGATTTTATATTAATGAATAACGTATCGAAATTAATATTAAAAATACAATTGAGAAATTATTTATTCAAATAATAAACAATTATAATTTAAAATGGTCACTCGGATTCCACTTGAATGTTATGAAGCATCACAAAAGTTTTTTGGTTGATGACCAACAATGTTTTCCCCTCATTTTCAATATATAATATCTTATGAAAATGATGATGGAAGAAAAAAATATTTTAAAAAATGATCATTCAAATTTTATTTATAAATTTTTTGTAAAAAATATTTATCATTAATATGAAACATAATTTTATGATCAATTTAGTCTCCTCTATTTTCATGGCATCGTTGAGGTGATGTTTCCAAACAAGAAATTCTTTTTTTGGTATCTATATATTTTTTTGAGTCTTCAATAATCACTCCTTATATACTAGGTGCTAGAAAAGATAAACCAAGAACCTTGTGTAATTATCGACCAATCCAAAAACTAATTATATATTGTTTTAAAATGTTCTCATGAGGAAAATAAGAGGTTTTCAGAACCCTAAATATTTGAATTTGATTTTTTGAAAGGGAATATTTTTTCACATAAAACATGTAGATATTTTGGAACCCTAAATCAGTGTGTTTAAAAATTTTATGTTTTTATAATGGATGGTTAACATATAAAGAATATATAATATTTTGGATTATTGATATAAATACATATGGGAACATAATATATTCCACAAAACCAAAATATATTTATTATTTCTTGTTTGACATAAGATACTACGTTCTGGCTTTACTAATCACATCACAACAGAAGTACTGTCAGAATTTAATCTCTGAAATATGATAATTTTTCACTCCATAGTGCGGTTTTTCTAAACATAATAAAATTTAAAGAATAATAAAATTATTTCCAGCCACAGGAAAGAGTCATTTAAGCTTCCATCCACATAGAGGAAGTCAACTAAGCCCATGGATATCCCTTAATATATACATTAGTGCAGGTGAAAACTAGTTATGGATTAAAAAAGTGTGTTTGAAGGTGGGAAATATTATTGGATGGTTTTTATGGGATAGGGTTTATAATATCTAACATGTTGGTCAACAAAAGAGTTTTTAAGCTAACACCAGCACAAGTAAGACTTGAATAACTAGTTTATAAAATTTAGTATTATTAGTTACTATGATTTTGGAGTAAATTCCTATGTGGGAAGGCTCTAAACCAATTTATTTTATATATAAATGTCCACAAAACAGAATGATGAATTTATATTTATAATAAGCATCCAAAACATTTCTACAGTACTGAGGACCACAACATTGGAAGTGACCTGCAAAACCTATATGTTACTAGAGTTTTATGTGTCCCTACATCATGGAGTAATTCTTTCACCAAAATCTTATTGAATAAGATAAATACATTCCATTAAAAGTTATGGAATCATATATAGTGCTTCTATTATCAAAATACATGATGTGGTGATTCTTATCCTATAGGAATCTAAGATAAATAATCACATTTCATTGAGAATGTTTTGTTATTCGAAGTGTAGGTTGATTAATTTTTTCTATACTATAGGATTTAATTCCTTAATAGATGTGAATTCTTATATCTAGTTAGTTTGGTCAACATTTAAGAGGATCCCAAACTTTAATTATGGGAGGGTTATGTAAAAGACCATGAAGAAATCACTAGATCATATAATTCATGTGAGAATTTTGGTTTTGGAAAAATATAGGTCGATACAATATGTGGAATATATCCACAAATGAAAATTTAAAAAATTTAACTTTCTAAATAATAGTAAAAAATGATACACCTTGGATGTAGTATGAAGAAGTTATGATGACGACAGTAAAGCAAAGACCATGTAGTAGTCATGGATTTTTTTCTATAGCTAGGAAAATTAACTGGTAATTGCAAAAAGAGATATGAATCATATTTTTATGTGATTAATTATAATTTCATGGAGTAATATGATCTCATTAAATAGAAGGAAAATTCACCTAAAACAAATGAATAATAACCAATCTTATCGCCTACATTGATTGGAATAGGGAGAAATCAAAGTATAACTACCTTTACAGTTTTTTAGATAAAAATGTCCTAGAATATAGTTCATATAGGGAAATTTTATTTTTAGATACGTAGATGAAGAAATTATTTTATTACATTAAATAATAAATATTTTAATTTTGTACTTGTGGAAGATATTTCTAAAAGATAAGGATAATGAGATCGAAGTGACTCGAGATAATCATAGTTAAATAATAAATTAATGTCATGGTTTAATTAATACATTTAATATATTGTCACAAAATAAAAGGACTTAATGCTTTTTTATAGCATACTACAACCATATAAACTATAATACTAAATTCTATAAATATTTCTCTATAATATAAACCCCCACTTATGATATATGTAACATATAATAATAATCAAATCTTAGAGAAGTGAGAAAACATGATGGGGTGATATGAAATTATCATAATGTTATAACATATCAAAGTCTATAATAGTTACATATTAAATATGTGATAATCTATGACTAATTATATATATCTTATATAAATTAATATAAATAAAAATGTGTTAATCATATGCATGAATTATTTCCATATCACCTCAAATTATAAATATTTTAATCATGTAATGATAAAATAAAAAAAGTGAATCATATAAAATGTTCCATGAAATATATGAAAAAATATGAAACAATACAAAATAATTCATTTCCTATTATAATGATCATAAAAACTGGTGATCCTATTCAGTCATAAAATTGTGAGAAGATAAAACCAATATCACACTCATCCTTTGTGAACCTAAACAGTGGATAAAAGTTTCTAATAATATATCCCTCTCATGAGAAATAATATAGTACCCAATTCATTATACAATGGTATAGGTCTCACCTATCTTATAATCAACACATTTCTATTCCACTTTGAAATAATCATCATATCCTAAAATAACCCATTGAATGAAAATGGTATTCATTACATTATCAAATGGTATTTCAAAAAATATATTCAAAAATAAAACCAAATAATAAAAAAACATATTCAAATAATTTAAATAAATTTAAAGAGAATTTAGAAGGTGAATCATGATACAAAACTCCATTTTAGGTAACGTTTTTAGATACTGAGATGAATGTATATGTAAGACATATAAAAAAAACATTAAAAATTTGTAATTTGATTAAAAAAAAGTATTAAATCATATGATGATTATTTTTTAAAATTTTGAAAATATATATTTAATAACATATTTTACTAAAAAATTAATATTTATATAATATTTTTATTATATAAGAAAATATGAATGATAATAAAAATTACAAGATCTTTAAATTAAAATTCATTTATATAAATAAGTTATAATTTTTTCCAAACATATCATTTTAATATATGATAATTCATACTTTAAAAATTTGTAATGATAAATTGGTGGCTCAAAAGTGATAAAACGTATTATCCATCTAAATAATAAGTGAAACATTATTGGAATGAGGAAATATTGACGTAGATGAGAAAAGTTGATTAGGAAATTCAAAATTATTCTTTTCAATCAAGCATCTTATAATTGAAATCAACATAGAAGAAAAATTGGATATAAAACATAATTTATAATAAATAAGGGAGGGTATACAATATAATATCATTATAGGGTCTATTGGAACCATATTTTAATATTAATGATCAATAAGGAGTAGAAAAACTCATTGAATGGTATTTAAACTACCAAAATTCGTACAATCAGTTTTTTCTAACTCAGCTTTTATATAACCACATGTATAAAAATGAAAATCGTATTCACATATTTAAAAAAAAATCCATAACCCTATATAAACATCATTTATATAGATACCCATGAATTATATTAGATTTGGGTACTGAAAAAATAATTATGGAAAACCATGGAATGATTTGTACATCATAATTACTATAAAAAATGATTGTGAAATGTGATTAATGAGTTAAAAAGGAAGAACATAAATAATAGTATATAATATTTATATTAAAAAATTAAAATAATCATGTCGATGTATAATAAAATGGTAACCTAAAGTCATATGAAAATTATGTTTTTGGATTTGAAGGACGAGTTAGAGAATGAAAGAGTGATTAGAAGCATGAAAACTAAATAAATAGTATTCATAGTATGGGTTTAATAAGAGTTAATGGTTGTATATCATCAATAGGTAATCACAGATATTGTGAATGGGTTATTAGTTATATATAAAAGATTAATAAAATGAAACTCAAAGTGCTTATCAGAAAATATGTACTTGAAATAAAAACCGGAATAGTAGATTCCTTACCCTTTTAAGAATCTTATTAATCCATAGCAGTACTCTAAAAAAACATAGAGAACACTTAGTATTTTATAGAGGGAGAGGGAATGTAAATTAATCATAATTTTCAATATAGTGGAGTGGTATGAGATTAAGTGTTGGGGTGAGATCCTTTAATTTGTAATGAAGAGTGGTTTTTTCTAGAAAACTAGAGTTAGGTAATGGGTAAGAAGGGAATCACATTGGGTGTTGGTCTTTTCGGTTATGTCGGTGAATTAAGTAGTAATATTTTATATGATACTAATTTTTATTAATTTAATACCACATCAGGATTTATAGATGTGGTATGGAACCTTTTCATTTAAAACATATACAAATAATTTACTTAAACAACTTTACCCATATTAATATTTTTAGGAAACTAGTCATAGTAATTATTCTATTATTAAAAAAATTTGATGACCTTTTTAACATATTTTCATTATATTTTATCTATATTCAAAGTCTATATAACATAATTAAATTCACAAGAATGGGAAAATTATCTTATAAATTAAAATTTATAATGCGTCGAAATATTTTTTGTTGGAAAATGAGACTTTAATAATTAATAGTTGTTAACCTTATATGAAATTTTTTATTAACAAAAATAAATTTAATTAAATTAATTATATGTTTAGATTTCATTTTAGTGTCTTAATTAAAAAATATATTCATTTTTATAAAGTACACAATTTTAAAAAAGTATTATTCCTAAAATAATAACATATTTACCATGGAAACTAATTCGTTTTAATGGTAAGATAATTTAATACCAGGATATATATTAAAAAATTATATAATTTGATAATACTAATTTAACATATTTTAATCATTTTATATGATTCAATCTATATGTGTGAAAAAATTAATATTAACATAAATTATCCAAAATTAATCATAAGAAATATTTAATTTCTTTGTATAAACAAAATAATTTTATCATATACAATTTTATGATTTCAATAAATCAGTTTTATCTAGTGATACCTACCAAATTAAGGACTTTAAAGTATTATAAATAATATTTTTATGGAATTATTGCTTTTAATTTTTTTATCATTGTATTAAAGGAATGATACTAACATGGTATTTAATTATCAAAAATTACTTATTAAAATATTCAGTCATTACATTCTCCCCTCATTAAATTAATTTCTTCCTTTATGTTATATTTTGTGGATTAAAAACTGAGGTTAATTTTCTCACATAACATACTTAGGATCTTATGTATCCTCCTCAAATTTATTATTCCTCCATTGAACCATTTCTATATAAGTGGGTCTCATCTTCAGAACAATGTCTCTTTGACCCAAGATTTCTGTAGGATGTTCATTATATAAAATTTCATGATCTAGTTTTATATAATAACATTTTAGTAAATGTGATGGATCTCGTATTTACTTCTGAAAAATAGACACATGGAACACATTTTTTACTTTTGATCAGTGTTTATGGAGAATTAAGAGATAATCTAAGACCCAAAATTGATTAATTATTTTGAAGGGAATCATGTTTATTGGGTATAATTTCCCTTCATTACCTATTTAAATAAATCACTTATAAGGAGATATTCAAAGTGACACCATATAACCAAATTAAAACTTTTAGTCTCACTAATATATATATATATATATATAACTCTTCAATCAAAACTATGACACCATCATATGTACCAGAATGATTTAAAAATTATCTGTCAATTTTTGGACAAGGTCAACACATAACATATTTTTCTCTCCAACTACAACCTAGAATGTTGGATTCATACATATAATCCCATATAATTAATCATATAGATCCATATAATGTTGGAATGGAAAAAAATTCTAATATGAGATCTCTACTAAGGGAAGGTTTTAATCCCAATATACATTAGAATCTTTTGAACTGGATCATAGAATATCTTATAAAGTTTGAATTATTCTTTGAGACTAACCATATCTCTAAATATTATAATACGTTCCAAAACACTACTATATCTCTAATTATTTTTGAATAATTATCTAAAAACATGAGTTAAACCACAATTTCTAATTTGTTATAATGTATAGTGTTAGAACATGTAATATCACTACTTCTATTATGTATATCATGGAGAGTTATTCATGGGATAAATATTAGTTAACTATAATAAAATTTAATGAGATATTAATGATATTAGAAACAACTCAGATATCATTATAGACTGTTAAAAATTTCAGAGTCCTATGAATAAATCAATATTGATGTTTATCCCAATTAACTTTTGGTAAAGTAAATGGCATTAACGTACCCTTAGTGTTTTGTCCTTTGGAATTAACATAATACTATACCAAGAATCTTGATGTATACTTCATGATTTCTCTCTGCATAAACTCCCAGCATAATTACATCTTTCAATATATATATATATACATCTTAGTTATTCCATGATGGATTGAGAAGGATGAGATTGTGCATCATCCAAAATCTCATTCTTTAACTCCCACTTTCATGGGACATATATCAGGGTTTCGAATGTTAGTAATTCATCCTTAGCAACATTTAACTAAAAAATATTAAAATACTTTTCATATAACTCTAAATCATCATTTTATGATCCTCAAAATTTTATGTTAATGGATGGATGAGAAGTAAAATGGTAAAGATAAGGTTCATATCCTTAGATTTTGGCATCAACATTCAAACTCTAAAAATACATGACTACCAGGGTTTTGAATCACTATAATGAATTCAGTAACATAGTATTTCATATTCATGTCATTACCCACCTTATTTCAACACCTTGGGTCATAATGTATCGAGAATTAATAATCTTTTATCCTTTCCTACAATATCATTTGGTGAATATTTAATTTCTTTATTGTTAGTATATATTTCATAATCTTGTGATCAATATATATATATATAATATCCTAGTATATATAATGATTAAAAATATTTAAAGTAAAAAATCATTATATTCATATCAAAATAATGCATTAGGGAATTATTCTCATGATTCATTAATTTGGTTGAAACACATGAAATGTCCTTATCACAATTCTTTTGGACAGAACATTGATTCTTTAATAAATCATCAATATATATTATATTCCCTTTCCCTCTATAGCATAATATATGTAAAGGAGTAGTGACCAACATCTTCATTAGTTTAGTAAAACATTATTCATATTTCCCTTTCTAAAGGAACTTTAATCCCTTCAATTTTAATTTGGTCTGTGAATTTAATTGTCCAAAAAAAATTCTTTTATATCATTCATAATGTCCTTAAAATTAATAAAAACTATAGATCTTAGTTACAAGGGTCAATCATTTTTGTTTCATGATAACTTATATCTTTAATATATCTACTAATATTCCCCTAATTGTGAATACATGACCTGAGAATATGATATCCACCACAAGAATTAACACTTGTTAAATTTTACTTATAGATTCTCTTTTATCAATGTATTTATCAAAATTTGAAAATGGTCATCATGCCCTTCGTTTCATTTTTAATATATGGCAATATAATCTATAAAGAAGAAAAAAAGTTTAATGTAGTGTTTAAATACTATTTTCCTTAAATAAAAATAGTTAAAGTAGCATTATAAGTCCAAATAAAATTAATATACACTTCAAGTATCCAAAATATATCTTTAATGTTCTTCTTTGAATTTCATCTATTTTCCCCTTATTTTAAGGTGTCACAACCATATGTAATTTATTTCAAGATTTGATCATCTATTTTGATTAGACATGTCATAAATATTGGATAATGATACAAGTTTTTTATCCTTATTTTATTGAGATCAGGATAGTCGATGAAAATATGCATTAACATGTCCTACTTCTTTATATAGAGGTATAAAACAACCCATGGGGAAATAATAGGTCCAATAAAATATTTCTAAACAATTTTATTTAATTTCATCATTATTTAATTTTATCCAGTATAATCCATTCAATAAAGAGACTCTGAGATAACACAAAATATAGGGATGAGTTCAATTTGGAACTCAACCTTATGTTCTAAGGAATGACTTAGAAATTCATATAACAACACATCAACATATTCCCACAAAATAGGAATATTCCCAATTTTTACTTCATCCATCATAAAATGATCTAATAACCCCTTGATTAATTGAATCTAGACCAGTATTATTGAATTATTTTCTAAAGAACCTTCATGATCATCCTTTTATTAATAGATGATAATAAGATAATTAGAAATATAAATAATTATTTTCACTTTATGAAATATATTATGAGATTTATATATGGAAATATAGTTCATACATTAAATTATTTCAAATTCAAATGTAAGTAGAAGAATCATATTTATAAGAAGTATTTATCTATAAATATTAATTCAAGAAGAGTCGTACATGATTGTTGTAATCACCTTGCCACTATCTGTTTTCCTAGATATATCAAAATTCAAATATTTATGTGGTGAATATATATTCTTATTAATAATATATTATTCAAATAAATGTAAATAACTAGAATAAAATGAGATATATTTGATTCTAGAATAAATAATTACATTTCTAATCAACACATTATTATTATGGTCCTCCAATATAGTAGTGAGTGCATATTACCTCCTTTGATTTCTTAGTTTTAGAGGTTGATGATTCATATTAAAATCATTTACTAAATGATATAGGAATTGAATCTCATAATTCCTATAACACCTTATTTTTAAACATTTAAGAGACATATGAGAATTACCTAGACCATTATTATCCTATGTGGTGTTATTTGGCCTCTTTCCATTACACTGGAAATCATGAGCTTGGTATCTTGCATTAATTCATTGGTGAAAATTTTAGGAACCTATATTTAAATTACTAGTGTTTCCTCCCACATAATTTACATGAATTTAATACACCATAATAATTTTCATTAGGTCATTGCTTCCGACGCTTTCGCTGGGGTGCAGGCATCCGTCTCGCTTGGGTACGAGAGACGCAATTTTTATTTCCCCACATTCCTGCTTTCCAAATGCGGGTAACATCTGCTCCTTATTCTAGGATGTATGCTACGTGATCGAAATGGGATGATGTGATTTTGGTTCATCCTTCCATGGATTCCTCCTCGGAACTCGTCAGCTAGTCTAGGTCTCCCTCATAAACATAAGACGTTGTTCGTTAAAGACATCCTGGCACCATGTCTTCTTGGACACCAGTTTAGTACGATGCTTCTATCAGGATATTACAAGGCGTCCGATCAGGGAAGTATCCTTTGGTTAGGGAAGTAGTCACATGGGGCAACACTAGCATGTCTGGATGATTGGGGGTTGGCATCTATGTATTTTGTCCCTTATTATTGGGCTTCTTGAGGGCGCAGAAGATCGAGGCATCCCGCATCGAATGCGGGGAATCATATACCATAGGCATGTATCTGAGGTTTTCCTCAGATTCCCATGTTTAACACAAGGTATGCCGCATGTGTAACATCCAATAGAGATGGATCGGGACGATCAGAACACCGACTATAGTGGATCAGATGGAGTAACCCCCTGGAGGGAACATTGATATTGGGGCCAACATGTGGGTGGCTTCCTGAATGCTGATAGCTGGAATGGGGAATGGGGTGGCATGATTCAACTAGGATGTGATGGCCCGGGCAAGAATCATGATGGGGATGGAAGGTTTCATGAGGGGGTGGTGAATGGGATGGAACAGTCATGAGGATGACTATAGTTTTGGGCTTGAGCCTTGAAGAGGCTTCCTACGTATCCATGTGGCAGCGAATCAAAGTCCACGTAGTTCGTCTAATGGAGGCTTACCGATGATTGGGATTTTCAACGACTTACCGCTATATGGGTTTTCAATGACTTTTCGTTGATTGAGGTTACAATGGATTAATGTAGCAGTGACAACAACTTACCACTGAATGGAGTGACAACAGCTTACCACTGTAGTGACAAAGACTATCCGCTGAAAGAGGCCCACTGTTTAGCTCCGTGTCGAACGTGGGTAAACTTATGTGAATAAGGAATGAGGGTCCAGACATATGGTAGGATCAGTGCACCGGAGTTAAGATCGTCAGGACCAATGTTTGGTGGTGGGCTTGAACCTCATGGAGGCTTCTATGTACCCTGCCTTGGAAAGGATCAATGTCCTTCTAGTTTGGATGGTGGCATTTGGGGCTTACGCTCTACGGTGGCCAAAGGTGTTGGTGAACTGGCGTGAAAGAGGACCTGGAGCCAAACGGTGGTGGGCCTGAACCTCGGGGAGGCTTCCTACGTACCTTTCCATGGTAAGGATCATAGTTCTGGTAGTTCGGATTGGGTGTTTGGCTTACACTCTAGGCTGTCCATGGTGTTTGCTAAACGAATGTGAAGGAGGTATGAATGACCGAGTGGTGGGCTTGAACCTCGTGGAGGCTTCCTATGTACCTTCCCTTGGAAGGGTTTAAAGACCACGTAGTTCAGAAGGTGGCGTCTGTGGACCAATGTGAAGGAGGACCTGGGGTCCAATGGGTGGTGGGATTGGACCTCATGGAGGCTTCCTACTTACCTTGCCTTAACAAGGATCAAAGACCACGTAGTTCAGCTCGGTGTGTGGGGCTTACACTCTAGGATTCCTGGGGAAGATTTCATGGTCGATGCCCACTCTAATCCCATGTGTGTCATGCTCGGTGTGAGAAAAAAAGGTTGCAAAGACAAAACTATCACGTCGTGAAAGTGGCGTCCGTGGGAAGTGAAGTGGGGCTTACACGTGGAGCAGCCCAAAGAAGAAACAGGGGCTAATGCGTGTCAAAGAGCCAAAATATTCAAGACTTACTCTAGGAGGGAGGCCCGATGGTGCCAATGTACAGTGGGAGGGGGATTTGTGACTAAAAAACCGTAGGGCCCGCTGTCTATCTCTCCCTTTTCTGGCCCTAGGGACTGAAGAAGAATGGAGGAGCAGGAATGCTACCTCCTACAAGGAAACTAGGGGCCTTACACCGAGATGGTTTCCCTTTCCCCATGAACAAACGCCACTCTCATAAGGATTATATCACCCCCTATGGTGACCAGTGAGCGTGGAGAATGTCCAAGGTGGGGGGACCCCGCGTGTGAGGCACGGGGTGAGGTCACAGTTTAACATCATGTGCGGAGGACGAAGGTGATTGGATGTTTTACATCTTGAAACTTAGATGAGGTGGGTCTGTTCCACACCCAAAGGACTTACTTAACAGGTACCCTCTACTCCTTGGGGCAAAGAGGGGACCGGCAAATCCATGGTGAGGGAGTGTTGTGGAGCGAACCATCGAGGGTCCCACGTTAGCATGGTTATGTGAAGAATCAATAGCCATTAGCGTGGCTATGCGAAGAAGCATGAGGTGAAGCAAGGAAATAGGAAGTGTCGTCCAAGGGACATTAAAGTCTCATCATTCAAACCTGTAGGTTCGCACGGGAAAAGGAATTTCCAATCAGAGGGGTTCATAGGTAGAGGCCTTGTGAAGCTATATTGTTCTGCCAGGAGGAGGGAACTTACGAAGGGGGGTGCTTCGCGATGTGGGGTGCTTAGCCCAAGAATAGGTAAGAGGTGCATATGGGAGGTGCATCGTGAAGTGGAAAGGCATTCGCAGAGCCCATCCTTGTGGAGAAAAGGTTCCTCGAAAAGCATTGTGTCGCGAAGCAATTTTCTTTGCAAAGTACAGTGACTCTGCCTAAGCATATGGGTCATGTGTACATGAAGGGTGTTTCACGAATCATAAATGCTTCACGATGACCCGAGTCCCCTTGGGGATCCCTTTGCTTCAAAAAGGCCATCAGGATTCGTGAAAGGCATCCCTCTTGGAAGAGAGGATCAAAACGAGACAAAGGGGAGGAACTTCGCAGAGGAGAAGTACCTTGCACAACTCATGCTTCGCCGAACGAAAGGATTCTTCGGGATTCGAGAGCTGGGAAGTCGAATGGTCGGATTGTACATCCTTTGGGCTTAGGGGGAGCCCGTTATTTATAAGAAAGAGGCACTACAAAGCGGAGATTACGCGGCGCGAAGAGGGACTTTGTTTCTTCGTAGGGGGCTCGCAAACGTCAAATGTGCTCGCGGAGTATCACACCTCCTTGCTTCGTGGTGGGCTCACGAATGTCAAATGCGTTCGCAAATCCTCCCACATCCTTGCTTTGTGGCGGGCTCAAAAATGTCAACTATAGTCATGGGGTGTCCTGCATCATGCTTCACAGTGGCCGTAGTACTAGGGGGACTCCATGAAATAGAATTGTGTGGCAGTCAATGATTCTTTCTTTTTAGATCCTTCTCTATTTTGAATTTGAGTGCCAACAAGTGCCACCCCTCATACATGTATCCATAGAGAGATCAAGGGACTATGTCTGAGGGTAATCACCAAAATCATCGACTGTTCATGATTCAGGATCACGATGAGGGCTCGCGAGGTGGATAGGGGATACGAGGGTCGAGCGCGCTGAAAAGCTCGGTGCGAACTGGATACGCCACGAAGCTCCGATGATCGTCACCTATAATAAGGGAAGTTGTTCTCTCTTTTTTCATTTCACATCTCTGCGAATTTGTCCATTTTCACTCTCAATTTGTGAAGCTCCGCATACTCTATGAGTGTTCTCTACGAATCGAGTCATCCTGGTACACTATGAGTCCTTGACTCCACGTTTGCGCTCTGTGATCCGGTGCTTGAATGCCTGGGGAGTGCTCTGCGAACCATATTCGCGAAGAGTCTTCACGATGGAGATCTTCGAACGATATTCATGAACCAACCCAAAAATAGTCCAAGTTCCACAACTGAATGGCCCAACAAGAAGCTTCCTGGGGGGTACATGCAGATGCCGCCCAAAGGGATAAGATGGGGAACAGATAGGACTAGGAGAGTTAGTCCGTAGCCACTCGGACCATAGTTCACTAGTGGAGCTACTATCAGAGATCTAGAAAAACTACCCATTGTGTATGAGATTTCCCTTGTATGGCTTCGAGCTGAGGGATGATGTCTTCATCCCTAAAGCAAGTAGGTATAAGCCAGCTTACTAGTTCCAGAGCACACTGTGTCAACACCGATGGATTAGGGCGCCCGATGGTCATGCCTGGGAGGACTTCACACCCATAATTGTCGACTGATTATACAACTATCTTAACAATATCCATGGGAAGGCATTGTTGCCAGAGACGTTGCCTTCTCTATACCAAACAATCCTCTAGGCGGCGATGGGGAACCTAAAGAAGGGGTGGTCTGAGGAATGGGACATGTGACATGGATGAAACTTCATAGATGATTGGTCCTGGGCCAACTAGGTAGTTGCATCGTGTGAGATGTTCAGAGTGGAGCTGAGAAGAGTGGGCCTGTATGAGGATGATTGGGCTTCCTAGTTACATATATTCCAGCCAAAGCAGCTAATGCCGAAGCTATTGAGATGGTGGTCACTGGGGATAGGAGCACACATCAAGGGCATATATGAATATCTGATCCCCATCTTACCTCTAGGTTCGAACTTCCACCCATCGATCCTAAATTGTGCAGGGATCATTCTGGCCAAGCTGACCACACCGTTGGTTATGAAATGGGTGTGGAAGGTGGAAGAGTTCAACTTTAATCGGTTTTCATTGCCGGTGGGGGCCTTGATAGATGATGGTTGAGTAGAAGAAGAGCACCAAGCCTACCTCCCAGCCTTTCGAGGTAATGTCTGGGTGGCTAGGGTGTACTGCAAGAAACTCTGCGATCCATACACCCCACACCGATTTGCAAGTCAATTCTGGTGCATGCACCAACTAAACCCACAAGTCTACCTGGAGGTTCATCACGAGGAGCGCACATGTGTGATAAGGCAGATCTGGTTCGTGTTCATATGAGAGGATGGGAGGATTCGGAATGTACATCCTCCTCCAACCATAATCTGTGGGATAGTAAAAGACATTGCCCAGAGTTGGGTGGTGGCCTACCCGGGGGAGATGCTGATGCGACCAACCATTCTAGTCGGGGATGCTGAGTCTCCTGGACCACGGGTCCAATTCCGGAAGGAGGAAAGGGCATCCCACAGTGGTTTGGATGCTACAGTGGCGATGCTTGCACCAGTTGAGGGGGAAGCAGTGGTAGTGGATCTGGTGGTGGCAGCGGACCCTGTGGTCCCAGGAGAACAGAGTCATCCAGTGGGGCAGCCATTGACAAGGTTCCGCAGGATTTCTACTCAGGCCCTGGGGAAATTGCTACGCCATATTTACATGTCAGGGAATTATATCTTTCTTGAGGCTTGGGACATATGGGAAGTTAACCGGCATTTCTTCGGCCCGTCTATGTTAGGGAAACACCTTAACCGCCTTGTGATGGACTTGCAAGGGATTGGCCCTATTAGAGATGGTTTTACAGTATCCCAGGTGGAGGTAGAGAAATACATGGTTGAACTGGAAGACTTTATCCACACCCAGGGTGCACTACACCCAATGAATGGCTGGGTCACGGTGCTGTTGGATCATATAGTCCCTCCGCAACTATCATCTTGTGACCTGAGGGAGCACTTCCCTCTGCTGGAAGAGTCATACGAGTCCACCTGGGGAGACGAGGCGGGTATAGGGAGTCCGTTGGAGGAGGGTGAATTCGGTGATCAGTCCTTAGATCTCTAAGATTTATTGGAGGCCCTCGAGGTAAAATCACAGGTTCCTTCCTTGGGGTCTGCTCTTAGGTTACTCCAGATTCCTTATCTGCATCTGCACTGTACAAGAGGACTTTGTGCATAGACCTCATTCATGCACCTCATTGGGTACCAATGTGGGACCTTTGGGATCAACACCTCTGGCTACATCAAATTCTGTGTCTGGTGAGGCTAGGACACATGAGGTGGCTCCCCAAGATTCTACAGACCTTCCAACCATATACGAGGGGCCACGTCTGAGGGTCCCGATGACATCAGCCCCAGAGCGAGACTAGAGATTTGATCTCAGTAAGTTTCCTCTACTGAATTTTTGATTTCCATACCTTGACCATGTTAACTGACCTTAACATCCCCTTCTTTAGCACATACAGTCCTTCATTTGGTTTGGTACGTTGCGGCGAAGTTGGTCGGGTCTTCTGGTAATGCCCTTCCAAGAGGCATGCCAATGGTCGTGCAGATGAAAATCTAACCTGACCGAACTGTAGTTCTCTTGATAATCATTGGGGGTGCCTGTGGGGTTGATCCTAAGGTTATTGGGGTGGGATTCGATGATCAGGATCTACCAGACAGTGTAGGACCCTCCACGCCTGATCCAATGTAAGACATGGACCCGACTAAGGAGTTCCTGGCTGCATTCCCTGTATATGAGCCTGACAACCGTGCCGACTCGGACGAGACAGATTTAGATGAGGAGGAAAACAAAACTTTCTGTCTCTGATCATGGAAGCGGATCATGCACCTCATCAATGACATCCCCCAAGAACTATGGTTGGATGAGATGGATAGACTTCACTAATGACTACATGAACTATGTGATGGGGGATTAGAAGCCCAACATCCTCACATGTTCATCTGAGATCTTACGAAGGAAAAGACTCTGGATTATGACTATGGTCTCGGTGTGGGCTGGCAGTAGAGGAAGTCGGTAAACATTAAAAGGCTCCAAGAGGCTGAAGACGAGGTCCAGCGGCTGAAAAATCTAGTAGACGAGCCTTCACCCTCCCTTAATGCATAATCTGAGATAGTGTAATGATTGAAGGACCAGTTGTAAAAAGAAGAAGAGGGTCTAAAGAGGTCCTCTGAGGAGATGGCCACCATTCGGGTTGACGTGGGGCAGGCCTAGATTGCGGCCAACGAATTGTTCCCTCTTGCTGTTGAAGAGGAGTGGGAGATGATCATGCGGCAACACATCCTAGATGCCACAAGCCAGAGGGTGGCGGAGCTGCAGAATTCCTTTGACAAGGTCAATCTGTCCATGGGGGGAATAGACCCTCGTGTACTATAATGATTACAAGCACTCAAATATACTTTCATGCACTAACTGTTTAATGGAGTAACATGCATGATTTTTGTTTTTTCTGTTGGTTTATTACATCATTTTGATGTTCGCAGAGCATCCAACGATCATTCCCTAAGATCACGTGGGTCGGTCCTGATGTGAGAAACAATGGATGACCACTATATCACCTCATCCAAATGTAGGAGTGCAACCCATGATTTGGGAATCTGCGGATTGAACAACTGGCCTGGATTTCTGGGAGAAAGGTGAGAGACTGGACTGAAGAATGATGTTTTCATAACAACCGAATTACCGTTTTCCCAATGTGTTGTTATGTAAAAATGGGATAACTCCAATGGAACTGAAGTCATTCTGAACTGATGGGAATGGGAGTCATGAATCACGATACCCGGGATTTGGAACATTGGTAGGGTGGTGTGACAATAGAGAATAACTGTTGATCGCATTAGATACACAATATCATTATTATATTAGCCTAGAGTGGGGATAGAAAATGAGGGCCAACCGCTAACCATGTTCGAAATATAGGGCCTGACTCAAAATTTCTTCTGTTAGCCTTCTAGAATGTTTGCATAAGAAAATAGGTGGGCCATAGGCTGAGCATCCATACTGTTAGGCGTGTTCTGTATACATGAAAGAGGATGATGGTCTGAATAAGGTGCATGCGAAATGTGGAAGGTGGAGTGATGGTTTGTTCAAATATAATCCAACACTCTCGAAATTACGCCACGGTGGTGAAACCACATTAGATGGATGCAACAATCTGATCATGGATCATTCATTCTTTTAGACAGGACCTCTCCTGCGAGGGAGTCGTCACTTCATGATGTCATCTTGGGGAATCCCAATCTTGTTCAGGGGAAAAATTGCAGTTACATGGTTCCCCACATGGTGTCAGGATAGGGGCTAGAAATGAGGGGGAATAGGATTTAGGATTCCTGTGGCTCGACCCTAGGTGAAATTCTTGGGTGTCTCTACATATCCCATGAGGATGCGAATCAAGCTCTATGTAGTAATGGAAGCACGGTTTAACATCATGTGGAATGATGAAAATCCTGGTTGTGCTGGTGCACATTCTACCAGAACAATGAAGGCTACATTAGATGTGCTTGATGTGGGAAACAAAAAGTAGTGGTGGGATGTTCCCGACCCTCGAAGGAACATGTTAGCGGCATGGGGAAACTCAGTGAATGACGTCCCAATGATTCAAAACTATCCAAGTAGTGCACCTATATGCGAGAAAAAGTAAATCTATGTATGTTGGAATTCCACTTGAACATTATTAAGTGGGAATGTGTGAATCATGATGCTCGAAATCTGGATCACAATGATAGTGACATGATTATGGTGGGATAAATGGTGAGTGTGTTCGAATCCCAACATCCGTATCACATTAGCCTGGGATGGGGATAGACAATTAATGGTCGATTGCTGAACATGTTTAAAACATGAGACATGCCCCAAATGTCATCCGGGATCTTTAGGTACGTTGGCCCGAAATAGTAGGTGAGATGAGGCGGAATAATACCAGATCGTGAAGGGGGTCACTTCAGATGTGGAAGAGGATGAGAATCCAAATAGTGATCTCATAATGCTTAGACATGGAATGAGGGGAATGTCCTGATGAAAATTCCACAATTTGGGCTCTTTGTCGAAATTCATCTAAATACGACAACGAGACGTATTAGATAGAGGGAGTCAAGTCCCTTACCATAGGGAGATCCTAGTTTAAGGTTGTTGAGTTTCGTCCATGGATAGTAGGAAACGGGGGAGACACATGGTGGGGTAATTGTAAAACCCGAAGTTAATGGGAACCTGGGGCTTCAACCACCATGTATTCCATGGGGGGGGTTTAGGTAAAGGGACCGAAAACGAGAGTTAAGCTGGGCCTGCGGGAAGGTGCCCCAATGTTGTTAAATACCCCATGAGGATATGGATCAAGCTTTACATAGTTCTAAAAGGATGCATGGTAAGGTACAAATTCCAGGGATAAAAGGAGCATGCTGGTGTGGCCCTCACACCAAAAGAAGTGTTATTTGATAGGTCTTGTTTGTCCTTTAACGTGAATGGTTTTTGTTTTGTGAGATGACAGGACAGGGATAGCATGTCCTGGAATCACCACAATAATCAATCCATAATAGGCGTTGAAAAATGGTATGGCGTGTGACCAATACTAAACATGGGGTCCCCTTGAGTGAGTACATCACGATGTAGTGCCGTTTTTCATCGTGTGGCCAGGATGATAATTTCACAGTTTAAGGGTCATGTGATAGGACTAGAATTGAATTTTAATGTTGTGTGGCATTGACGTAGTAGAGACGAGGCTAAAGGTGGAATGTGCATGGTGCAATAAAGCATATCCAATGAGAATGAGAACATAATACCATACCACATTGTATGAAATCCCGTGAAATTAACCTCGGGCCAAGGGGAACAAATAGAGGTAAGGGTGAAAGGGGAAGAGAAACTAGCTCCCAATTATGTTGGACCAAAAAACGAGACATCTGGGTGATCCTACATTTCCCATGAGGATGGGATTCATGCTATACATAGTTCTAAAAGAGATCTTAGGTTACGGTTATAGAGTTCAGACCCAGAAAAAGTAAAAACCTTCCAAATAAGCATAGAATTCAACCTGAACTCTAAGCCCATGTGAGTCAAACACAGTGAGGGAAACAAGGGAGGAAGATGTTTATTGATATACCTAGAATACATGCCAACAGTAAATCAGTGTGAATCCCCAAATTAAAACCTTACCGTAGATTTTTCCTCCTAACGTGCAGATGCTCACCAAGGAATAATACCAAGAGTTTTGAAGTTCTACTTGGACATGTTGAGGCGGAGAAGGATGTGAATCATGTAACTGACATTTGGGGCTTAATTGGGTAGGCGTGACGATGGAGGATGACTGTTGACCATACACAAAATACAGAATCCATATCATGTTAGCCTGAAATAATGACAATAAAATGAGCATCGACAGCTGACCATATTCGAAATGTGGGATTTATATCGATTTGTTGTCCGCGACCCTCGAGAAAGTTGGCCCGTATTGGTTGGATAGCCCTTAGTCCTAGCATCCAATCCATTTGTGGGGCATCTTTGGGTTAGAAAGGTGATGGAAGCCCTGATGAGGGAGGACATGAATCTTTGAAAATTGGTGGATTAAGAAAGAAGATGGTGGATTAAGACTATGTATAGACTATTAGAGAATAAATTAGCGAATAGTCAAGAACTATTACCCCCTTCTTAGTATTGATGACCTTTTCTACCCAATTAAGGGAAAAAGTTAGATTTATAAGATCGATCTATGGTTTGGATATCATCAATTGAGGGTAAAGAAAGATGATAGCCTGAAGGCTTCTTTTAGGTGCCGGTATGAACAATTTGAGTTCATGGTCATGTCGTTCAGCATTACGAACATGCCGTCTAGGTTTACAGGGCTCATAAACTATATTTTCCGTGAATACCTGGACCAATCCATCATCATGTTCATCAAAATAATCTTAATCTGCTCATGTTCATAGGAGGAGCACACCATGCTTATGAGGATTGTCTTGAAGGTACTCTGACACCACCAGCTCAACAAAAAGTTGTCCAAGTGTATGTTATGGCCATGAGACGGGAACTTCCATGGACATGTGGTGTCCCAACAAGTGATAATAGTGGACCCATCAATTGTTAATGTGGTTGTTTCTTATGAAGTACCCAATAATGTGGAAACCATTCACTATTTCCTGGGTATGGAAGGCAATCACCAAAGGTTCATACCTTACTTCCCTCAAGATGAAGCATTATTTAAAAAATTGACAAGAGAATTCCATGATATTATATGGATTCAGTAGTGTCAGGAATCCTTTAGAAATCTAAGAGGGATGTTATTATGTGTTCTCATGCTTAGGTTGCAAGATAAAGGGGTTTTGTTCAAGGTGTTTTGTGGTGCTTCTGGTCTAGGAAGGGGTTGTGTGTCAATGCAATAGTGGGGAGTAATCAATTATGGGTCTTGAAAGTTAAATCCTAATGAACATAAATATTAGACCCATAACCTTGAGATTTCATTGATCATATTCATGCTAAAGTTGTGGAATCTGTACCTCATCGGGGAACTCTTTGTCGTCTTCAATGATCACAAGAGCTTGAGGTATATCATAGCACAGTGAGACCTGAACATGCAGTTGTGGAGGTGGATGGAGTTTCTACATAACTATGACTACATGATCTCTTACACCATAGAAAATGGAAATATAGTAGTGGATTATTTGAGCAGGAAGTCATAGAAGTAGGGGAATTAGGAATCCAAGGATGCATGGAAGTAATTCGATGAGTTTTTGTGTTGCGCTTGGATGCTGCAGAGGACAGTGTTAGAGGATATATCATTTAGATAAAAATTATACCTTCTTTGATGTGGTAGGTGGATGTGTCTCAATTGGGATACTCATAGGATTAATTAATGCATGATCACGTTGAATAGGGAGATACTCTAGAAGGATGGTCAAAGGATGGTCCGAATCAGATTTTGTTACATAGAGAGCTGCCTGACCTAGTGTAAATGCATGAGGGAATTCTCTATGAGTTCCATAACTCACCCTTGGAGATACAACCAAGAGTTTACAAGATGTACCGAGGCCTGAGGGAATATTTTTGGTGGTGCAGGGTGATGTGGGAGGTTGCAGAGTTTCTGGTAATTTTATTAGTGTGTCAGAAGGTGAAGGCCGAGTAGTGTGTTCCTAGAAGTATGTGGCAATCCTTAGACTTTATCGAGTGTATGTGGGATTACATATTAATGGATTTCATCACAAGACTACCCAGGGATAAGGGAGGATGTGCTGTTATCTAGGTAGTGATGGATTGATTGATGAAATCAACTCACTTCATGGTGATCAAGGAGTCGAGTGGAGTTGAATCCTTAGGATAGATGTACGTAGCTGAAGTTATTCAACAACCTGAAATTGAAAAATCCATAATATCAGATATAGATGCATGTTTTACCTCAATATTATGGAAAGTAATAAAAAATTGTGATTTTGGAATCTATTTATGCCGTAAAACTACGATGTACCCTCAAACAGATGGGTAGACATAGAGAACCATCCATATGTTGGAGGACATTCGTTGAGCATGTTTTCTATATTTCAGAAGAATTTTTGGTATGAAGCTTACCTCTAGTAGAGTTTTTATACAATAATCTCTATCAGTCTACCATTAGCATGGAACCGTTTGAAGCCTTGTACGGAAGACCGTTTCGTTAACCCATGTATTGGATAGAGGATGGGGGGTTGGTGTTCTTGGACCAAAGGTGGTGTAGATCACTACAGAGAAGGTTCCGATCATGTGTGAGAAGATGAAGGCATCTCATGATAGGCATAAGTTTCATGCATATCATAGGAGGAGGCTTTTGGAGATTGAGGTTTGGGACCATGTTTTCATGAATGTTTCCCCTCGATGTGGGTAGCAGAGGTTGGGAAGGGGAAAGAAGCTTTCTCACCGGTTCATCAATCCTTTTGAGGTGGTGCGATGATTTGTTGAGGTGGAATATCAGCTCTCATTGTCACAATTGTTAGAGAGGATCCGCAACGTCTTCCATGTCTCTTAGCTTCATTAGTATATTCACGATGACTCCCATGTCATTGAATGGGGAGTGTTGGATATAGAGAATAACACGACATTCATGGAATGACTAATCTGAAATGAGGATCATCTGGAGAGGGTGCCTTATGGATGGACCATTCCTCTGGATCATGTTCTCTAGAGGCAATGTGCCCTCAAGGAGAGTAACATATAACACAAGGTATATATGTGTTCTGAGTACCTGGAGCTATTTGAAGTTTTTTTTTTGTTCTTGGATTGTGATTTAATTATTGATATTGTTTGTTTTGAGATGAGCTATTTCTTTGGGAATGTGTGAGAAAAGTCTTGACATGTGGGGAAGGGATGATAAGATACCTAATAAATATTTATTATTGTATATGTTATTAAACAAATGTAGGCGAATTAGTTCCAACCAAAAGAGATATTATCTTGACATGGAGGAAGGATATCTCTAATCCATGTGTGTGGATTGTGTGACCTTTGGAATTGTATGGTTACTTTGGGGGATTATAGTTTAAATTTTTACTTAGTTTTTTATGAGATAGATGTCAAGGAGGTGTTCTCGGATTTCGAAGTTTTCTATCTAGTATTCAAACTACGCAAGGTGGTTTGTCTCTGATAGGTATCTATGGTGTGGTTGTACATACCTCTCTTCTTCTGGTTTAGTTCTGAATTCATGGGGATGAGAATAGCATGAGAGTTATCTAATGTAATGAACCAGATTTCATTGAGCCTTTTCTTTGGGAAACTCTAGTTCTTGTGGTGTTTAGGGGGAGTTAAAGTGTTTTTGTTTCGAAGGTTTTAGAAATATACCGTTCACCAAACGGTTTCCTCAAAATGGTGGCACCAAAACAGTAGCACATTGAAACAGTGGAACCGAAATAGTTTCACACCAAAATGGAAGAACCATAATGGTGTCACCCAAATAGTAGTAAATCAAACTGGTGGCATCATAACAATGGCACTTTAATGGTGGGACACCATTATGGTGCCACCGTAATGGTGCTCCACCAAAATTGTGGAACTATAAAGGTGGAACCGTGATGGTGTCACAGTGAAACAGTGGTGCCACAAGGTGGCACTCTCACATTATCACACCAAAATGGTTTCATCACAGTGGTGGCAACATGACGGTGCCACACCAAAATGGTGCACACTAAACGATGTCTCACCCTTTAATTATTTCTGGTTTCCTTTTTTTTCTTAGTTTCTTCCCTCTAACGTCTTCTTTGATGTAAACCGAGTTTCAAGACTTACCAAGGAATTTTAAGTGTATTCTTATGGGATTTTAAATGGATATTAATTATATATTTAATCTCCTAACATCTCGGGGTATTTGAGATATCCTAACTGCGTGATCTTGACTACGATCCCACGTTAATATTTTTTGGAAAATGTTCTTCCTTTAAAATAGGATCGGTATCTTCAAATCTGGTGTCTTCCATTCCTAGTGTTCGATCTATTTCCCCTTTGTGCACCTATAGCCTTCCTTTCTGGAAGCGTCATGTGAATTTTTTAGATTTATCTTACTCAATTTTCTTGGAGTTTCCTGTTGCTAGCACGATCTCATGTTCTCGGCACAAGGCGGAACATTGATCCTTTAATCATCCAAGTAGGGATTTCTTCTTTCTCTCTTTAATTGTGCATCATACAGGGTGGGTGTACTATTAATTCGTTGAGAACAATAGCATAATACATTTCTTAGAAAAATAAATTAATAATATTTGAATATGATCAAAATATAACAATGTTAAATAAAATAACAGACAGAGAGTGGGATGATGTTTGATCACCCATTTTCTTTTTTTATCTGTATTTTTTCTATAGTTGTTGTGGTTTTACGCCTTATGAAAATCATGGCCATTGGTGGTCTTCGATTTCACACGGGTGATGTTCTATTTTGTTAAAATTATTTAATAACTGACTCTAACATAAATTCTTCTTGATAATGTATAATTTATTAAAAAAATGGATTACTTAGGATAAAACCCATTGTGTGATCACCACGGTTTCATTAATGTGTAATTAATGAACCCCTCTTACTAATACCTAAATATTCCTGATTTGATAGGTATGGTTGTGTTTGGTGTTTCCTGGTTGGGTATTTTGGGCATCATCTGTGGGGTGGTACGGGGGGGTGTGTTGGTATCTCAGATTGGGAAACTGATCGGTTGTGGAATGTATGGGCTTGTAAGAATTGGAAATTTCATTTTTTCTTTTGTGTTTGTAGTGAAACGTTGGGCAGTGGTACTGGAGTGTGGTTATGGACTTATTATGCAGTGGGACTGCATCGTGGGATTGTCTGGGAAGCATGGTTCTGGGGTTGTATTAGGAGAGAAGTATTGTGAAATATAATTTTGAATAATGATATTTTGTAATTACTGAACATTTTTCTAGGAAGAATGTGTGTTTGTGAAATGGACTATAAATCTGGTTTTCTATTGTTATGCAGTAGAACTGTAGTTTGATTTTTCTTTTTGTCTTGGTATGGTTGTTGTTGGTAGTGTCCAGGTAGGTCTGGAATAAATTTAGTGAATTACTTAAATAAATAAATGGCATGTGGTTAAATGAAAAATGGGTTGGGCTTATGGTTTTTTTAGGTGTTTGTAATGTTATGCATATAGGGGTAGAAGAAAAATTGGTTCTAGTAGGCTTGGATGTTTTATTGTTTAAAACCTAAAGGATGGCTTGAGAGTTTGATTACCTATATATATAAATTGTGGTTTCTTGTGTTTTCTATATGCACCCCACCCTTGTTGAGCACCATTTACCAAAACCCCCATTTCATGGGGGTGGGTGTCATTCCCCACATCCCAGTGGGAGGATGGATGATTGGTTACTGATTTTCTTCCTTGCAACCTCTACTCGATTCATACCACTATAGCATATTTGGGTAGGCTATATTGTATTAAAGCTTACTATAGTCCCAAATTATCACCAATGTTTGTTCTGGATGAGGGGATTAGGTGTTTTTATGTCAGGTTTGTTTTACTAAGTGTCTTCAGGATGAGGCACTGGTGTCTTTGGGTGTCCTGTGTGGTTATTCTAGCCTAGATGTCTGCAGGTGGGGTCTTCTGTGTGGTTTGAGGCCCAGGTGTCTATAGGCAAGTTGTGGTAGTGGGACTACATTTGGGAAGAGTGGTAGCTTTAATTCATTAGTCATTAGGGATGTGCAGTTAACCAGTAGTAATGTTGTGCGGGGTGCCCAAATGCCGATGTCCTTATACAACTACTTTACATGAATTGTGTTATTTGGTGAGTATGTTTTGGTGTGGCTGGGATACTTAGTACTCCTTGGTAGGTGCTTTGTAGTTTTAATGGTTTCTCATAGGGACATAACTACATTCCCCCATACCTAAATAGGTACCTTTCATTTCGTAATGAGTATACTTGAATAATCACCTTAGGAATGTAAAACTATTTTCTGGTTTCTCGATGGAATTTGAGGACCTTACTGAACATTAGTAGCTCGGTTGTCGGGATTATTTGTTTATTCAGACTTGTTTAATTTATTTTCGAACCTTACATTGGAGTTTTCTTTATACCCTATATCATCTTTACTTTTGAACATGTAAGTTGGAATGAGTTTTGGATTTAATTTTACTTTTAGTATTCCGAATTGTTTGGTTCTACCATATTATCTCCCAATATTGTTCTATAACAAGGGAAATGTATCCCATTTTGTGTGAAATTATATACCCTTAGTGATAGTTTCCACTTTGGGGCCTATTTAAGGCAGGACTCAAGGGTTCTAGAAGTTTGTTGTCTCTATTCTCATTATGGAGAAGGCAGGTCGTGAAACATATATTCAATTCATTCATTAACTCTCTCCTGAATGAGAAGAACTTTGTAAGGGTCCACTCATATCTTTTTTTGTTTTATACACTAATCCTTTTACATGTTATATTAATGATATTTAAAGTTATTAATTAATGAGGAATATGATTAAACTTTTTAAATGTTGTAAAGTATTTTAATTCAATTTGTATTCTTTGAGACATATGTTATGTTATGCACCTCATCATCATTAATTGCATTTTTTTAGAAGAAGAATGAACACCCATGAAAAAAGCATGGGAGAGGACAAATATAAAAGAATTGGGAGGTCGAAAATAGAGAAGACCAAGATGGTCACACCTAATCATATTCAATCCCTCTAGATCAATAAGATGTATATTTGGAAAACTTTTCATGTAAGTACCCTAATCTTCTGCCACCAAGGAAGAAAAATAGTTTCCCACCTTATTACCTTCACGCCCCCTATGCACCACCTGGATGTTGCTGCTGTTGAGGCTAAAATGACACCACCGAATTATATTGCCTATCGACCAAGGATGATAGATTTTTTCCTCCATACAACCATGGATTTATATGTACTCTATTTCAATTAGATTAAATGAAATATTTTTCTGAGAACATAGTCTATGACCCGAATATATAGCATTTCCTCTACTTGGATGGATCTTCTGCTCAAATAATATGCAGAAACAACCAGCATGACACATCCCCTATAGTACCAAAATACTCCACAACCACACATAATTCCCAAAACACATGAACCATCAAAGTTATGTTTGAAGTACATAATTGGTGGTAACCAGTGTACCCATTTACCTCTCATCCCAAGACGTTACTGCTGCATACCAACTACATTCACCTGCATGGCTCTCAAAAAAGAGCATTACAAAAAAAAATTAATATTGCTAACAAGATCGATTAAAAAGGATTTTGTTCTCATGATAATAGAACCCCATGTGGAATAAATCCCTTCAAATTTGGACTTATTTATGGCTCGCTAGATACACCATCACCCAATATTTAAAATCCCAAATTTCGCCACTTTTTTCATTCCCTTGTAGATTAATCCATGACAACATTTTTCAAAAAAAGATGAACAATTAAGATTAGAAGATAAAATACCAGTGAAATGTCCAATGAATCTCCAAACTACCATATCCCATTCATCTTCAAAAAATAGATTATCTGATCTATCCTCATTCTATATCCTACAACAATGGAATCTGGATACAATGCTGATAACCATCTTCCTCACATTTTCATCGATGGGTACAACCTGATTTCTTATCCTCCATAAGATTAAATTTAACTTGGTTGGAATTATTTTATAACATATCAAATTATTGTAGGATTCATGTTGTCCCTGAGGAAATTAAATCCTTCGAAAGTCCATTTTAGTAAAGTTACCATTACTAGAAGAAGTGAAAACACATTTACTAGGGTTGGAATTTAAGTCAATGATATCAGAAACCACATGATGGTCTTTATCCATAATGGCATTGGTTAATCTTGAATAAATAATGTCCGCCCTAAAAGAAATCATAATAATAGAACATCCCGATAAGACAATTGTCGAACTGGCCCAGTTCTGATTCTAGAAAGATATATCCCCTTTTCCTAAAATCCATCATGAATTTTTTTTTATTTTTGGTATCATGTCATGTTTTAATGACTATAAAAGAGATCCATGATTTATAATATTATTTTCTAACGAGTTTTCTTTATAAGACATAATTTTTCCACAAAGAGTACATTCCGCCATGATATCCCATGCTAGCCTTACATGCATATAGTGAACTATATTTTTCATACTTCATAACTTGATTCCTCCCACATAAACATGTCTCGACAGTCTATCCCATGATGTCCAATGATGCATACCCTTAGTTTTCACTTCCCAAATAATGTTTTCCTATATGTTATATTATAAACCTATATTATTTTACAATGTGAATATATAGCACCATTATCATGTAATATCTTTAATGTATTTATTCTCATTATATTTTAATTTTCTCTTATTTTTATTCCTTCATGTTTATTATGATTCAATGTTACAAAAAGTTTATGGTTTTTTTGATATTATCTCTTTTTTATTGGTATTTTTTATTTTTATTCTTCCAATGATGAAATATTATGATATGTACATCATGAAACACTTGAATCTTATTATCTTATGCTCAATTCATGAGAATAAATCTTTTCACTTCAGTTTACTCTCTTTATGATCACTTTATTTTAAAATAATGTTTTCTACAAAAAAATCCATCTTTAATTATCTATTCAGTTGAAAAATAAATTTCATTCCAAATACGAGTTTTTTAAATGTTCTCATAAAATTTAAATTTTATTAATTTATTAAATTTTAATGTTATTTTTATTTTTACAAAATGTTTTATAATTAATATTCATGTCATTTTCATAGCATGGTACTTTTAAAATTTCCCAAAATGTGGATGGAATGTATTTTTAATTTGTTCAATAATCCCCATAATCATGACCATTAGTTGTTTAAATGGTTAATATATATGATTAAAAGTTTATTTTTATAGGAAAATCTTTTTAATATGATTTAAAAGATTCTATTTTTATAAATTTATTAGCATTAAATTAATATTTTCCTCATGAAAAGTTCATATTGATCTTCCAAAATCATTTTTAAACTAATATGATATCCATTAATCTTAATCAATGTGAAAATATTATTTTCCACATGAATGTTTAAAACTTAAAAAAAATCATTATCATCATCGACAATGACCTTTGATGTTATAGACATATAATGAATTATTTATATGTTTTTATCACAAATATATCTACTTTACTCTCCCTTCCATTGATGGGGTAATACATGACTTATAATCATTTCTTAAATTCCTTTATAATGAAATTTCCTTTTATTGTGATATAAAGAATGACTATAAAAGACATTATATTTATAGAGTTAATTATTATTTTATTCCATTTGATTGATTTTCTTTATGTGTTACAGTTAGTTGGAAAACATGTTCTAATTGGGGAAACAATATAATTCTCTAATGCATTGTGTAAATATTTAGTCTCCTGAGGTTTAATGTATCGGATAATGGAGTAAACCTAAATCGTTATAGGATTTTTCCACCTTTTTATACTGTGTATGCAGTTATCCTTGACTCATGTTTATATCATGCTTTTGTGTCGCTACCACATTCCATAGGATTCCAATATCTTATGATAATATTTTCATTATGTTATGATGCTATGGGATTACTCATGATCCTTATAATTTATGATATCATGTTACAACTTTGAATCACATTTTATGTTTTGTTTTCATGTTTAATCAAATATTGGGGATTTTAGTCCACCAATTAATTTATGAATTACCTAGATTATTCCATTTAGTTTTAAGAGATAAATTTTTATTTAGTAGATATATATGAAAAATAAAATAATGATGCCATATTTTATGTTATTTATTATGTAATATGAACCATGTTTTCCAAATACACAAGGAAATTTTGATCCTTGTGTTCTAATAATGGATATTTATCTATAAAAATCATATAATAATATATATAACTAACTTTGACTACAATAATTGGTGTTATAAAAAAGGATAATTCAACCAATGAAATATTGGATGGGAAAAATCTGGTGACAACCATTAAAATATGACTAAGGATAATGATAATTATAAAAAATATCATTAAATATTTGAGAAGTGTAGAGAGATTGGATAATATGAAATTAGATCCAGGAATGGGTACTAAAAATAGATTTGTTTCTACTATAGATGTAGCTAGGTGTGTTAAACCAAAAATGTTACAATGATTATGAATTAAGCATGACATGGTAAATGAAAAGATACTTACTGTTCACTTGTCTTGACACTCCCAAAGGATATGTTTTGGAAATTCGCAAACCAATTATGAACCATCATAAAGGACATTAGTATATGAAAATCATTGATAAAAAAGGATTAAAAAAATGTATATTGGGTTAATTGGTATATGTTTTATCTTATGTCTAAAGGCATAAATTACCCTTTTAGGTTTTATTTTATTGATAAATAACTAATTATGATAATTTATGAGACATTTATAATAATATAACCCTTCAGTTTTTTGTTTGTGTTTATAAACAATATTATTTGACGAAGAATTATTTTATATTTTATGTTCATAATTGTAGTGGTATTCTTAGCCTTTAGGTATTTTCCAATCATTGAAATTAATTTAATAATATTCCATTGTGATTATTTGAATTTAAGGGATAAAAATAAAGTATAGAAAACATTAGTGGTTAAAAATTGATATGATGACTAATGATATTTTTACAGTGTTCATCAATTTCATTTGGAAAATTTTTATTAGGTTGAGATATATATAACATCGAAGGTTGAAAAAAAATTATATTTTAATGATTCTATAATATATTTAGAGACATTACCTAAATAGTATGAGCTAACATTTTGTTTTAAACCATATTTTCATGTTGTGGATATTGATGATAATTGGGATATAGGGTTATTTATTTAATAATTAACTAATGTGAAACATTTGGTTTTATTGTTGAAGATTAGAGATTAATATATTTTTATTTATATTTAGCATTAGATTACGTTGTGATAAATATATTTTTTGATAAATATAATATAAATAACTTGTTACTCTTTTGTGAATCTTATGAAACATTAATAGTTATTTTTATTCCTTAATGAATAAAATATTTTGAAATTGGATATTCATTCCAATGATTAATAGGGGAAGTGGAATTGATCAAGTTTAAATGAAATGATGAAATTTAGTAAATTAAATCAAAATATATCAAGAATGTATATTTTATTTAATTGTATATTTTGATGGTAAAAATAACCTCCACATTATGAAAATGATCTTGAGAAAAGAGTGGTACCCTATTAAGTTCATTAATATTGAATAAAAGGTATTTTATTATTCAAAAAATTTATTTTTTTAGTGTTTAACATTCCCATGACCATTTTCTATATCTCCCTCTATTACTCCTTGAACATTAGTATTCTTTTTTATGTCCATGATTAAATTTCCCACCTTTCTTATTTGACAAGGAAACCTCATAAATTATTATAATAGATGTCATTAATACTTAACATTATCTCTTATAAATTGTATATATTTTTAAATCTCATCATTATGTAAAATTTACATGATGGTATTTTCAAATGTAAAACCCTTGACTATTGAGATTAAGATTAAATTTTGAGAATGTAATTTATTTAAATGAATAAAATGTTATATCATAATATTTTAATATAGAAATACAATGTTTCATAGAATACATGACATGAAACAATATGACTATATGAAATATTTACACCCCGATAATCTACAATATATTTATTTTTATATGAATTCAATCTATTTGATAGCTTGTTATTGATGCAACACATATTATAAACAAAACACGATATTTATTTAAAATATTTTTTTGAACAAAATGACCATATAACCTAGCTATTCAGTTTATGGGTATGAATAATAATAATTTTAGTATAACACTATATGGATTACACAATTGTAAAAAAAATCAATGGTAATTTATAGATTTGAAATAAAATAAGATCATTTTAAACGAAAATAAATGTCTTCTAAAAGGCATATGTTTTCTAAATGCAGTATAATCATTATTTGAGCACATAATATACAATAATATGTTACCATATTTGGAAACATTATTTTATAAACTTAAATTAATTTTTTAATTCAGAATTTATATATCAATATAAGATGAAATATTGGTATTTTTTAGATAATATTACTTTTTCAATGATTACTTAAAAATATAGATTTTTATAAAATGGCCATTTCTTCTTGAAATGTTAAGTCCAAATTTATTTTTATTTTATTAAAATTTAATATATTAATTTTTTATTTATATTAAATCTAATTTTTTAAATTTAATTTATTTTTATAATGTATTTTAGTTTTTGTTGATTATTATTCTTAAAAACGTATTTAGCTAAAACATTTTATAACGTGAAAAATGTTTCAAAATTTTAATTAATTAAAATAACCCTTAATGAGGAATTATTTAATTGAAAAATATTTATTATATATCAATAAAAAAATCTATATTAATTAATTTGTGATTAAGTTTCATATAGTTAATATGGGAAAATATTTCACTAAAAAAATGAATTTGTGGAAAAATATTTCTTTAACATGTTTGAGGGTTTCAATTTGAATTCAATTACTAAAATTCTATGAGTATAGTTTGTAAAAATGGATTAAATATTTACAATAAAAAGTAATTTATATTACAAAAAATGATCGAATTAAGTTTTTATCATAATCAATTGTGAAAATAGAAAAATATATTTACGGTGGTTAATGGGAAAATATGTTCTCTGGGGGTTAAGATGAAATGTTAACAATAAAAAATAGTATTACTAAAATTTTTTTTCCATAGTTAAACCTTATATGATAAGAGGTTCTATTTTGGTCCATTATGAAGTCTTTAGGCATGAAAAAAACAAGGGTGGAATTCATCCTTCCCAAGAATATAGTTGTGTCATGTTCCCCACCTATATAAGGCCACCACTCTCCTCTCCACTCCACAATTCCGAATCCCATTGGATAGGGATATAAATAAAAAAATAAATTCTCTAGATACATCCATTATTTATTAGTGGTATTATTTTGATTAGAAATCCACATTATAATGGCATTTTGTGCAAAAAAAAATAAGTTGTCTGAAAAAGTTTTAACATTCATAACCGAGTGTATTATTTTACTTATTCATAAAACTAATTAAAATATTATTATACCATTATGATATAAAATAATAAATATCACATATATTATAAAAAAATTTATGTTATTTTAATTACCTAAAACCATATAATCCTCTATCAAATGGGATATGAAACTGTTGATCATGTGTACAACAGACTACTAGCTCATGTACCAACGAAATTCATTTTCCATCAACGTTTCTCAGGGATGGATAAAATTATGCATCTAATTTTTATATATGAAATTTATTATATGATGATACATATTTAACTATAATATCCAATATAACTTCCCTTTTTCCATTGTGTAGAGAATATGATAATATTTCTTGTTTGTACGCTGGATTGTTTCCTCGTGAAGCTATATGATATGGTTTTATATAATTTTTTATATATAAAGTAATATAGTATAATTTTAATGAATATACTGGATATATTACTTGATATTTGTTATTTAAAATTATTATACCATCAAATTATTTACCTATCACTACTTACATAATTGATAACATCACCCGTGCGTATGTCCAACATACCGTCTCCATGAAGTGATGTGATTCATTATCTATATTAAAATTTTAATACAAACTATAACGAATAATATAACGAAAATTTTATATTTATAAAATTAATATCATTCATTATATGATTTAAATATTTCCAAATATCATGATATGAAACATTCATTGAAATACAAGCCTTTGAAAACAAGGTAATTAATCCCCGAAACATTAGTGATAATGAAATATTATTAAAAAATTTGTACTTAGATGTTAGAAAATGATTCTATAAGTTATTATACATATTAATATGGTTCTATAATAAGTCAATAATATGTTTAAAACAAATATATATAAGGTTAAATAAAACTAAACTAAAGGGTCTTGCAAGGTAAGTATTTTCTTAACTAAATTTCCATTTTTGGGTTATACATCTAAATTATTTTTTGATAAGATTACATTTTAGTTGAAAATATATTTATTTATGTTTTTAGTAATTTTAAATATGTGTATATAATTTTTTACACATTATAACTACATATTTTAACTCCCACATCAATGATAAAAACATTGTAATGGATGTGTAGTCTCTATTTCTAATCTAAGAGATAGATGCCATATTAACCACATGTTTCTTTTTTTGGGTGCATATAAATCCCATTGGAAATTTTATATCAATAGTATAACTAATTTAATAATATTTAAATTTTTATTTACATTTATAAATTCATGGGGAATGTGATAAAAAAATTATCAATGTTGTAAGTGTTTTTTATACATTTGTCTTATTTGGGACTTGCATTATGTTTTGATCCTATAAACTTTTAGTAGGTGTATATACATACATAATGACATGTAATATCACGATTTTTTTATTTTCAAAATATATTTCAATTTATTTATATTTATTACTTCATAGAGCCTAAAATTCCTTGATACCAAAGTAGTATGTGTTTCATGATACAATATCATCATTTATCAGGATTTCTTATGTGTATGCTTTCAATTTTTAAATATTATTATATATATATATATATATCAAGAAACTCATGATTTTTATTATATTATGGTTATTTCTTATCAATAATTTTTTCTCAACATTTCTCTCCATTTATGTGCTCAATATTCTAGTATAATATATTTTAGGAAAATATGACATCATTTATATCTTTGGTCAAAAATTATTTTCATTCCAAATATATTATTTCAAAAATTGTTTTCAAACTTTTTACTTTAATTTTTAATGTTAATTTTCCCTTTATTGTATTTTTTTAATTTTTATAATGGAATCATCATGTTGTTTTTAAAAGAAGGCCCATTTGGATTTTACTAAATATTATATGGGAATATTTGATTATCATGAACACAATTTCATTCCATCATAACCACTTAGTGATTTAATGTTTATCGATAACACTAAATGTTCATAATAAAAGAAATTTATTTCCTAAATGTCTTATAACATTTTACTTTTAAAAATATATTTTCAAAAAAATCATTAGATATTGATCAATGTGATCTACTAAATAATTTTCTATCTAGGATTGAATCCTTCGATGTTACCCTAAGTAAAATATTTGCTTTCCTATAAAATTTTTTTATACATTTTAAAATGTTTTTTCATCAACTATAATAAACTTTCATGTTTTGGATTATTTTTAAATTATTCATATATGTCTCTCCAAAATATAACTTTTTTATTCTCTATTCATTTGATGAGTTAATACATTCCTCAAGATAATTTCTCCAAATTATTTCATTATTAAATTTCCTTTGATTATGTTTTTAAGAAATAATAAAAATACCCATTTTCATTAAATGCGTAATTATTATGATATACCTTATGATTTATTTCATTTATGTTGTCAATATAAATCATGAAAAAGTTATTTTAGGTGTACCTAGATATCACTCCATTTCATTTGGTGAAGCTTCAGTCTCCTGAACCATCACATATGTGATTAGGGAGTAAAACTATTTCGTTATGGGAATTTTTCCACAATGTGATATTTTTTTAGGGAGTTAGACATGAGTATTTTTTATGTCATGTTTTTGTGTTGCAGCCATATTCAATATAATTCCATGATATTGAAATAAAATTTTCATTTTTTTATGCATCAATATGATTACCCGTTAAATTATCTATTATTATATCATATTATACCTTGATTTAGATTTTATGTTCCTTTATCATGTTTATTTCGTTATTGGGATTCCTAGTTCACCCCTCTCTTTTTTCATTCCCAAATTCATCCCATTAATTTTAAAGAGCTCAAATGGATTTTGGGATCTCACTATATCTAGTAAAATATGGATTATTTTTTGAAGTTACTTTTGATTTCATATGATCATATATTTAAAAATAGAAAATCTTTTCATATCCTTCTATTTTTAAGGGATATTTATGTTTAATAATAATGTAATAATATGGGTACATGATTGTGGTCCCCATAATAACATTGTTAAATAACTATGATATCATCATTAGAATACTTAAATATCACAATTAATAATATTGTTCATCTTTATAATATAATTCAAAACACTAGTCTTTATACTCATCATAAAATAAATATAATACATTTTTATTATCTATAAACATCAACATAAAAAAATAAATCCACACCACATATCCAATGGAAAAAATTCCACTTTATCGATTGAAATATTATATGTTTCCACATAATGAAAATCATAATAATCCAATAATAATTAACCTTAATAATTCTCTTAATTACAATTAAAAATTACATATAACATTTAAAATTTCTTTATATTATTAACCATTAATTTCACATTACTCTCAATATTCTCATACAAAAAGTCTCCATTATTAATTACCACTAATTTAGTAATTATCTATCATCCTCCTTATGTTTTACAAACCGTCATAGAAAATGAATTTTACCCAATATAATTCTTAATTATTTTATATATCTATGTCAAAATTATATCCATCTCAATTAAATATCATTATGTTAATTGTAATACATTTTACCTCTTACAATTTTATTTCATTTTTTAAATTCATTATGTTTAATAATATATATCAAAATTAATTTGTATCCTTATATTGTACTCAATTTAATTACATGAAATTTATATTATTATAATAATTTAATATTTACTACTCAATTCATTAAAATGTCCTCAAATTAAATCACTAATATGTTTATTATTACATCATAAATTACTATTAATAACCAAATATTCTACATATAATTTCCATATTAACATATTTAAATGTAAATATAAATTATTTAATTATTTATTTTCCTCAATTAACTTATTAATCTAGGTTTCATGCAAGTACAAATTATTTCTTGTAGTTCAGTCTATTTCTATGATATGACGAGGAATTAAATTACCAAGAAACATTAAAAAGACCTAAAAATTTCAAATATAAATATTATATCTGAATAGATGAATATTCATTACCTATAATTTCTTTTTACAAATGAATTATATAGTTTAAAAGGATTTGGAAACATTAATTCATAACAATATTGTACATAAAATATTTACATCATCCCAATCTATTTTCTGTAAAAATGAAACACTTCGTAGACCCATCATACATAAAACCATTCTTCATATCCCAGGGAATAGGATACATAATAAAGGGTGAGATAAAATGATTAGTATAGTCAATGAAGGGAGATATCAACAGTCATGTAAGAGTAACTTAAGAATAAGGGTATGAGAACATAATCATAAAATTTCAATACCATAATTTGAAATTAATCGATCATAATAATGAGTGATGTCCTAAACATTGATAGTTCATAATCACTAAACCATAAATAAATTGAGGAACGTGATCCATTTGTGAATAAATCTACGATAATATCATGTTAATAAATAGTGTAATAATGTGTGGAATAATCTTAATCATATAAATCTTTTGTCATGGATACCCACCAATACATTCTAAAAATGTTAGGCTCACCCATGTACACCCCTTACGGTTAGAATAAAAATCCATGTTCCCGCTGATCTCATAAGAATTTTTTTTACCAAATTCATTGAAGGGATATAAAAATCCCAACCATCACATAATACTAATGTATTTATATGTACTCTATAAGATCAAGAACTAATTTATTTTTAAATTATAACATAACCTATGGAATAAAAAAATGTGTCATCAGTATTCTTTTCTATCATAATCATAAACCATATAGACAAAGAATACATATTATATCAATGATTTATAAGAAAAGTAAATATAATGTAACTTCAAAGGATGTCATCATAGATAAAAAATTAATTTTAATAATCTTTATAGAATTTCATGAGTAAAATTGAATTTTCATTTTAAAATCACTTATTTTAAATAATTTTTTTAAAAAATATAAATGAAACTATTATCTTTAAAAAATAATGATATCATGAAATAAAAGTATCAAAACATTGAGTGGTCATGAAAATGATAAATTCATTTCGTATAAATAATGTTAAATAAATATTACGTTCCATTTATCATATATGTAAACAAGTACCTAGTTAATAAAATGGCATGAATATTTATCATAAACATCAGTATTGAAATCTAAACATGAATAAAAGTGAATTTAAATATTTCTATGGCTATACATAAAAATTTATTTAAAATGTTTTAATGAAAATATATACATGGTAAAAATATATTCTTGATCAAATATTAAAACAGAATTAGTCTTTTCTTAAAAACACTATTTTCTTTCTATTGATTACAAAGAGAGAAAATTCAACGAAAAACACATAATCTACACCATAAAATAGTCAAGAAGAAAATACATATGATTTTTTGAGAGAATGACCATATAATTTTATCATGGTAAATTTATTTATATTTAATCATGGTAAAATTGATATTGTAACATAAATATATTGCATCATGTTTAAATTAATTCTTGAGCACTCTAACCTCTTCATCATTGAAGAATATCCTTTTGTTTACCCATTAAGCATTGAAAAAATGATATAATGATCAGTATAGGTCCTCTATTATAGGGGGTGTGTGGATTATTGGAAAGGATTTGGATGGGGAATGGATGTGTTAAGAGGCTCTTGAATAATCGGGGTGTGAAAATATCTGGTGTCTTTTATAAGTGGGGGAGATGAAAATCATGGAATTTCATTAAATATTATGTTATAATAATGTTTTCTTGTAGGATTTTTTTATGAAATTTCCATGTTTTATATTATAAGATAATTAATGTTCAAAAATTTTATGTAAAATATGATTGTGAAAATTTTAATGGGAAAAATAACATTATCTATTAATTTAACGACATGATAAACATGTTTTAACAATATCCATGGTAACAAATTGTTACTATTTTAATTTTTCATTATGACCAAAAAAATTAATATGGAATCATTAACAAATTTATAAATGTTTATTCCAAATTTGGAATCCATTTTATCAAACACAATATATATAAGTGGTAGAAATTTATATTCAAATTAAACAACAAAATGCATTGAAAAATAGTTTTTATAAAAATTATTTTTATGTAAAAAAGTATTACTATTCCAAAATTATGAATAATTATGATTCCAATGAAATGCATAAAATATGATTTCATCCAATGTATATAATGAAATCTAAATATCAACTCAAAATGGTATTTTTAAATATATCAATGGATATGATAGTTATCTATAAAAATTATTTTTTAAAACTGACTAAAAATTATTCTTTTCTAAAAATATACCAAATATTTACCTTAAAATAATTTTGATATGATAATATCAAAAATGATATCCATTTTATAAAATTTAATTGCAATAAGAATATGAAAATAATTTTATTATCTGAATTTAAAATTAAAAAAATATTTTTCATGAATGTATATTTTTGAAGCAAAAAATGACATTAAAGAAATATCATCACTTATATATTTTGAATTATTAATTAAGTAGTTATATTATAATACTATTATAAATATTTATCATAATTTGATTAATTATTATTCATACCTCTAATTTAACAGTTCAGTTATAATGGTATACTATTTCATTATTTATTTATATTTTGGGTTGCATGTAAAACATGACACTAAATACATCATGATTTTTTAAAAATAAAATTATATATATAATTTTAGGGTGATACAATTACCACAAAAAAAGGGTTCTATTGGGAATGTGTTTTGAATAAAATACATATATAATTTTAAATTATTGAAAAGTTTGTCCCATTAACCATTAAACTCATCGACCAATCATGAACTTCCATGGGACACCCCTTATCTTCCACAGTTCGTCATTTCAATGTCTTTCACTCTATACGTTCCCTCTCACAAAATTCTTATTTTGTGTAATCCGTGTATTTGTAATACTATTTTACATGTAGATAATTTTCTCTAATCTACTGATAATACATTTTCCAAGTTATTTTATCAGGTGTATTAGGTGGGGAAAATTCATTGATACCCATGATGTGAGTTCCATCTCACTATAATATGGAATGGGCTATGTGGTATATTTTTCCCCATTCAATCAAAAATTAACCAATAAGGGTGTTAAATAGTAAATATTGATCAATTTTCTTTATCCATTATCTATCAACAACATGGAAAAACCCATGAAATAGACTCTCTCTAGTTACTCTTAAAATTTTACCATATATTCTTCTCATTACAAGGATCATAAAAATAATTTTTTTTCAATGAATAAAAAATTTCACTAACTGTTAAAGATAGTATGAAAATATAAAAAACCATTAATTGAAAAAAAATTATCCATATATTAGATTTTTATGTTTTTCATCTTAATTGATTCAATTTTCCATAATATAAGCAATATTACAAATTGTTTAAATATAATTATTTATTAATTATTTATTTTTTAAATTTATCAAAAGATTATCCCAAAAATAAATCTATGATAAATATAAAATAAAAATTTAAATTTTTGAAAATATTAATTTACAAAAATATTAATTAATACTACAATAAATGGTTTTGCATTATCATTCATGATTTATAATTTCAAACATTCAAATATTAGAGATACATTTGGTATTATTAAACTTGTCACATAGAATTACACTAATCTACAACTCGAATTAATAAAATATATATTTAATTATCATTATAATTATATAATATTCATTTTATATTATATTAATGATAAATAATTACCATAATATATATATGTGGAAATTATTGAATTTTTAACCCTTTAATTTACCAAAAACAACTCCGGAATTAAAGAAACGTGCACATTTCTATAATGAATTCATCCTATCTGATGAATTATATTCTTCAAGATGTATTATCAATATAACCAATCATATCAGTCAATATTTATAATTAAAATTAATATAAATATGGAATATATAAAGTAACTTTTTTCAAATAATATTTTATTAGATATATTATTTATTTAAAAACATGCACTTCCATAACTAAAAAAACTAAAGGAAAAATTTTAAATTATTCATTTCGAAGAAATATACATAATATTGAATATATTTTGAAGTAGGTTTCTTAACTAAACTATCTATTAAGAACAAAATTAAATATTTATCCTTTTGATTCAAATATATATATATTACATAATACCTCTCATTATGTTGAAGTAAACTCTATAAGACCAGATTTTATAACAATGAGTCACAATAAATCCAATGAAGGAAAAATTATTTCCAAATAACATGTATATGAAATATAATTATATAAATAAACTCATATTATAAAAACTCTCATGGGTATAATACTTTTTGATATACCGTGATTCTTTAACAAATGGATTAGGTTGTTTTGTTATAAAAAACCATAACGTGATATCCTATACTTTGATAAAATTAATAAGTCATGAGGAAAATTAATAACACATTATCTAGAGTTATAAGAGGTTGTATTTTTTAAAATTAATTAATTTATTATATATATTGAATAATGTGTGAAATGTTCACTGGTCATAAAATCATAAATCATATATCCATAGATAAGTATTTTAACATGTTCTAACGAATATGGATAGAGTTGATCAAGTTTTAGGACTACTCAATTCAGTACATTCTGTATATGGAAATCAATGTTTCGTGTTTTGAAATGTATCCCTTATTCATCATTGGATTTAGAATGTGTTAGTACATTACATGGCCTTAAGAAACATCCCCATTATAATAGAGGATTGCATAAATGTCGATGGATTTGTTAACAGATTTGGGATGATTTTCCCATAGAAAATAAAAGAACCATTTAAGAAATTCATTACCAAAAAACCGTATATTATACATGATAAAAGTGAAATAAAACAAAATATTTCATTATATCAAAACCAATATAACACATTACCACAATAGATTACTTTTTTACCCTGGTAAATAGTGGACGATAAAGCAAAAAAACTCAAAGACAACTATTACTCAAAACTTCTACATGTTCCATGCCCTAATCTCCACCAAACATCCCATGTATAACAACTCTCTACAATATAACTATGATACATTACATTATCCTATATCAAAATAAATGTCATTTGCAAAAACACCATGGTTCGAAATAATGGGTGTGTAATAAAACTCTATAGATTTCCCTCAATAGCTTACCTACTCATTCCACGAGCATAGAACTTGTTAGCACATTTATATAAAACAAATTCTAAAATAGTTTTCAACATAATATAGAAAATTTTCAACATCAAATAAAATAGTTTTTAACAAATCCATTTTTTACAAATAAATCTACCAAAAAATATCCTAAAATAGTTTCATAAGTGCATTTTGGCATAACCATTCCATTCCACAATCCCCTCAATTTACCATGAATAAAACCTAGAAGTGTGGGAAATATTAAACCCTTATCCATCCCAATAATGATGGGTGAGACTTCTTACCCTTATGGGATCCAAATGGGAATGAACATTTGGAGAGGGAATTCCCTAACCCATATCATCCCCACTAATTATGGGGGATACTTGTGACCCTTTTTCACCCCAAATGCACATGAACATATAGAAACATTTTTCTAATAATGAATTCAAAAGAAAACCATTTCCACCATTTTTATAAACATATTCATATATTAAAATAAATTTTGAACATTCATTTCAATAATTCAATTATTTTATTTAAAACACCATTCCGTGAATAAATCCCAGACAACCATTTTAAAATCAAGTTACCAATTCCATGCTCAAAAATATCCTCATCCTAAATAATTATATAAATGGAAAATATATAAGGTTTCCAATAAGAAATTCCAAAAAATTTAACAATTAATTTCTATAAAAAATAAATTTGAAACTAATCCTTCAATTTATACATAGAGAATTTGAGACTAAGGCCACCCATTGCATGTTTTATGGAGAAAATGAAGAATGACATTCAATTGCTAATGAAACTAGTTTGAATCTCTGAAACACACCATAGACCTGTTACCTTATTATCAAAAAGGGAAAATCTAAACATATTAGGTATTAATAACTTTATATCTACCCATAACAAAACTAGATCAAGGAAACTAAAATTGTGGGAGAAATTGATCGATGGGAAACTACCAAGAACCACCATATAATATGAATTATCCCAAGAATCAAGCATCAAATCACTGATAAGTTCATATAGATCACCTTCAAAATGATCAGACAAACCTATACATTCATTTGGAGTAGAAAATATTTTGTTAGTGATATTTTTAATAAAAAACATGGGGTTAAAATAGAAATCTGTCTTAGATCCCCTTTTATGGTTATTATTTTAAAATCATGAATAGTTTATTGAATTGTTATAAAAACAATGTGCTAAGAATACTATAACTTCATTCTTAAGGAGTACCTCTCTAGGTTGTCTCACATGGTTATAAAAACTGGGAAAAAATCACATTGTCCCATGTTTCATAGTTTATCCAAGGTTGTCGCACAGTTTGATAATCTGTGTGCCATCCTATGCTCCATCCCGTTAGCCACTGCCTCCTAGTTCATGGTTTCATATAGGAGTTTCACAATTTTAACTAACCATGCACCAACCATTCACCATTATAAAATACAAAAAAAAATATTATACAAGTTTTCCGAATCCTCCAAAAAAATACCCATAAAATATTATATACCTAAAAGGATAAATAAATTATTACTAACTTGAAATAATGGGTGCTACATTATATCAACCACTTTCCTTTCTCTTCCCAAAAATTATAAATCAAATTATTTCCCTAAATAGTTCTGGAAAATGATCAATAATTTATATATCATGTTCCCGAGTCTCTTTCTTGATTTTAACAATGCTTTTCAAACACTCACACTAAAGTGATGCCTTTTCAATGCAAGACTTTGTATTACTAATACACAATTTCAAATGGATTGTGCACCAATGGAGCATCTAGATTTATCTCAACATAATCCCATTTGATTGCATAATTAGTGTCTAGTAAATACTTTTTCAATTGAGGTACGTGGAACACATTATTCATAGAACTGATCTATGGTATAATTTTTTAACAATATACTACATCTCAAACCTATTCTAGTATCTAAAAAGGTCTTATGTATTGAATATATAACTTGGAATAATACACAAAATTATGATTCCCATATCTGGGATAGATCCTCAAGAACACATTTTAACTAACCTCAAATGAAAATTGTCATAGATCATGATCCGTATAAAATATTTAATGAATTTAAGCCATCTATATCCTCTTCCTGATCAACGAATTAATTGTTGTTGTCTCTAAGACATTGTTTGGCCCAACCAATGATATATCAACAGTTTCCGCAGAAAAATGGGGATAACCAAAAGGACTCCCATAGAATGTTTCAAATGAAACCATTTTTTCAAGGATTGAGAACTATTATTATAAGATAACTACACCAATGGCACATGCTCTTCCCAAGAGCCAAAAAAAACTATTACACAAGCCCAAAACATGTATTCCAATGACTGTATCATCCTTTTGGATTTCCCATTCATATGAGGATGATACACCATACTAATAATCAACTGAGTCACAAAGGATTTCTATATAAATTTTAAAAATGAGAGTTAAACATGAAATGACTTTCTAATACTATTAAAATAGGTACTTCATGCTTCATTGACACTTCTCAAATATAGATTTTTGAAAATTCCTCCACTGTATAAGTTTCATGTATTTGTATTAAATAATGTAAAATTGTGATCTACTCCACTATCACCCATATGAAATTGTGTTTCTGAACAGTTTTAAGGAGAACTATTACAAAACACCTCGCTATATGTTTTTATTTCCAAAAAGGTATCATTAATACTGTAACATACCAAATGGTCTTTGATGTAAAAATTTAACATGATGAAAAGTAATGTAACCTGAAACAAACACATCCATATTTTTTTCATGTTGACCCACAAAAATAGTTATTTCAACACCGTATACATATTCTATATTTCTTGATAAAAATTTCATTTAGAGTGGTGATACACATGAAAAAGTTGTTTTATATGAGACATAGGTTTGACCATCAAATTTTTTAACAACAACAATGAACTCCCATCCAGCATGCAACCCTCAATGGTCTCCTCACCATTAATTTTTTAAATCATCACCAAACATTATGAATCAGACGTCTATGCCTCTTTTACCATATTTACTATATTTAGAACACCCAAAACTACACAGAAAAATGCAACACCAATCCAATCTTAAGATTCAAAATTCTTGTCATCTAGTACTAACATCAGTTTCCACTCATCTGAAGCTTATTTTTCCAACTACAGATATGACATTATTCTTAATTAATCTACCAAATTATTTTTTTACTATGTGTATACATCAATTAAAAGTTGATAATATGAAGATATAACATATATCATAATTCTCTCTGGTAAAAATTAGTTTTTTGTGAAAATATGTTTCAAACTTCTATGATCTGTGAACACAATAAATTTATCACAAAAAGGAAATGACTATAAGACTTCAAATAATAGATGATGGAAGTTATCTCCAAATCGTGTGTTGGGTAGTTATTCTCACAAAACCACAACATCCATGAGCCATCACCAAAAAAATGATATCCATTCATGATAAAACATCCCAACCATCATCCCAAAGAATCACACTAAAAACACAACATTATCCATAATCTAGAAAAACTATGATAGGTGTTGATGTAAGGAAAACATTTATCTCAATGAAATATTTATAGTATTTCACATTCAACCAAAATGGATCATTATTCCTTGCTAATGATTTCATAGGTTAGTATAATCATCAGATATCACGAACAAACAATCTATAATAACATGTTACACTATTGAAACTACATATCTCGAAGGCAATCATTGGAATTATCCAATATAAGACAACCACTATCATTTTTGGATCCACTGAAACACCTCTTTCAAAGATTACATGTCCAAGGAAACATACCCATTATACCAAAAAATCTCACTTTGATAATTTTTCATACAAAAAATGATCTCTCAGAATTCACAACATTAGGTCTAAAGGTTCTTCATTCTCAAACCATTTCCTTGAAAACACTGATATATCATCCACACAACAACTACAAAATAATCATGGTATCCACGAAATATAATATTCATTAAATCCATAATGTTTGTAGGTTCATTTTTAAGACCAAAATGAATTACCAGATATTTATAATGTCCTTTTATTCTCATGAAATCTATATTTTGAAAATCCTCATTCTAAAATCACAATTGGTGATATACTAAAAACAAGTGAATCTTAGAGAACCACTAGTCTTCCATCAATTGATATAAAATAACATCAATGTGTGGAATTGGATATAGATTATTTATTGTAACATGATTAAGAGTATGATTATAAACACAAATCCAAATATATCCATTTTCCTTCTTGAAAAAAAGAGTGGTGCTACCTATAATGATGTACTGGGTCAAATGTACCCTTTACTTTCAATATATTCCAGCTATACTATCAGTTTTGTTAACTCCTATGGTGTCATTCGATAAGAAAAAATTGATATAGGACTTGTCTTCATATGGAGATCAATTTTAATCTCTACATCCCTTACATATGAAAACCTTGATAAATTCACAAAAAACACATCTCAAAACTGATCAACCACTACTATATAACTCTTGTATTCGATCTCATTGATCTATATGCAAGAAAAAATAGCCAAATGGTATGAGATGAAACCAACTTCGTATGCCAACAAGCTCGTTTTAGCAGCCTTTACATTTCTTTTGCTCTAAATAAATAAATGAGGTCATCATCATTCATAAAATATAATCTCTGTGTAAAATATTTTATGATATCATTTAATGTTGTCAATCAATATATACCCATGATTATGTCATAGAAATCCTTTTCCATCAAAGATAAATCCCATTTCAGATCCACTCCATCAACTGTTATAGAAAATGATTTACACACTAAGGCCCAACATTCTCTTTGACAAAGAATATTTTGATATTTTAACATTGAAGGCATCATCTTCTATTTTAAATTCAATAAATCCATAAAAGGAGAATAAATAAACGAATTGGATTCACTCATATAAAAAAATTAAATAAAGGTAGAATTCATAATAATCATACCCTAAAATGTTGGTAGTATAGGATGATCATCCACCACACCCTGCTCAGATCCATATAATTTCTCTTTCCCATAGCTTTGTTCTTTATTAACTAGTTGATATTGCCCATCCAGAGGACTCATGATATTCCTAGAATCACCATGGATATTTCTACTCTCCTGAAGAATGATATTATTTTTTGATGATGCATGGATTTTCACATATTTTATACTATACATAAATTTTATAAATCGCACCATAGTATTATTTCATGGACAATTGTCACATTTTGATTTTTTAGTGGTATTTGGTGCTCAAATGAAAAAATACCATAATTTTGGGATTTAACTGTTTTAATATATTTGGTTTTTCATACAGAACATTTTTAATACTAAACCAAATTGTGAAATTACTTTTTTAGGAATCTTTATATCTTGGGTCTCATTTCATCCTTCTAGCGTCTAAACACAATCCTATATTGGGAGGCCCAATTATAGCTCACAATGGAGCTAATAAAACAAATCATAGATCTTGATGGATTTAAATATGAGCTAGTATCATGATGTGGGACAGCCCAAAAGAGCTCAAATTAGTTTTATAGATTGAGAAGTAATTAATCAACATATATCATTAATGAGGTCACGTGTGAAAATGTATTTTCTATGGTCATAATGTCATGTGAATTTTATTTCATAGAATACAAATTGTCACCTAGACAGATTAAATCTGTCACACAAAAACTGCCATAACACCATCATACGTGGGCCAATGAAGATGAAATTTTGTGGAGGATAAGGGTGATATAATGGAACAAATTTTATGAAGGGTCCATTTACCAATTAGTGGATTTATTGGGTCATCCATGTCAATACATATTTAGGTCCCCTTTTGGGTAATATTTCATCACCCATTTCACTAATAAATTGGTTCCTCTCCCCACATTAAAATAGATAGGCATTTTTGGGCTGATAAGGTGGAGTTTTGATGTTATAATAGTTATTTTTATTTTGAATATTTATTAGTTTATTCTTATTCTTCATTCATCTTCTTATTCCATTATTCTTATTTTATGTGTGCTTTCACCATTGTTCCCCTCTCACCTCCAGTACAAATGGATAACTAACCTTGCCGCGTGTTTGAAGGAGGAAATGGAGATATGAATAAGATTCACGTATATTAATTTTTTATATATTTATTAAACATTGAGAAATTTTTTGGTGGTTAAATCTATTACATTGAGTGATCACCTAGTTTTCTCTACCACAAAGTTCTTCTTCTCGTTTATCAATTTTCATTCCCTTCGCTATTTGTGTCATGCATACGGTGGAGTATAGCATGAGTAGTGATTGTCAGTGAAGAGGTTTCCAAACTGACCGATGGTATAAAATTACACCATATACATAGGTCTTGATATGGTGTGATGACATTTCAAATGAGAAGTTGAGGTGTGACAGGTCTTGATCAACTCGTTGAATTTAATTTTTTGATTCTTCTTAAACAATGATATCGACCACCATGACCTCCCATAAACAACTACCTTCTTTATTTCTGATAACATCATTCTGTATTGTATAGAATTTTTATATATTATATCAATATTTTATTTATATAAATCCTCCCATTTATATTTTAATTTTATTTTATAGCTTCTAATAGTGAAAATATGAAGATAATGTATGTGAGCAGCCTCCAGGTGATCGACCATTGGTTATACCACTATGGTGTATTCTTAGGATAAAAAGAATTTAATTGAATAGTGGATCATGATAAAATCTCTATTATCAATATATGCTATTTTTAGGGAGGCCAAACACTTAGGAAAATTATTTTTCAAAAAAACCAAAAAAACTAAAAAATTTCAAAAAAAAAATTATAGAGCTTCGTTGAATATCATTATTTATTCAGTGGAGGTAGATTATTTTAGTGATTTTATATATTCATAGCCTAGTTATCAATTTTCTATTAGGGAAGATAATTTTATGTTGTAGATTGAACAATATTTCATGATGATTTAATATAATTCCAATGTTCTTGAACAAAAAAGGAATATGGTAGCATCAATGGTAAGAAAAGTTGAAGATATAACAGTTATATAGATTGAAAGGAAAAAATGTAAAATAGATTTAAAATCTTATTCTAGGTACACTGTATGATTAATATCACATGGAATACATGATTACTCAACTATAAGTTCCAGTTTTATCTCCTTGAAAATTTATTAAAGATGTTTATGAAGGATACATGCCAGCTGATACAACTGTGAGAGATCAACATGATTAGGAAGAAAATTGGATATATTTTTTTGAATACCAAAATGTAAGTGATCCTATCATATTTTTTAAAGAAGAATAATTACAGCTATACCTATCACTTTTATTGGAAGAATATGATTAATTTACTACAAAAAAATAATTCACAGTGGCCTTGCCTAAGGAGATCCGGTTTCAAGCTGACCTACATGAAAGGGGAGATTTTTATATTGATTCTACATGTTTCAATATTATTCAATTCGAAATTTTTTATAACATTCAATTATCTAAATTTTCTTAAACAATATCACATGACAAATACTTAGATGTTGAAGTTGAAGGGCCCACAAAAGTAATGGTAGTAATGAAATAGGACACATTCTTCTTCCTTCCCCATATTCTAGCTATATCACATATAAATGGTGGAGGTGCTAATGTACATTATTAATGGTTTCCTAAATGATCATTTCAATATCAATATAACTAACAGAAAAAAGTTCTAGTGGTTTCTAAGCATGAAACCTCATCCACCATAGTATTGTGATTAAACTTCTGAAACTACAACACTAGGGGTAATAAAAACCTAGCACCTACTTGGGGGGTAAATCCAAGAATTATTCCTTTAATTTTTCCTTCCTATATATTTTTATAAATTTTTCATGTGTGTTTTTATTTTATGTTTTTATGTCACATTTCAGTGGCTAGGATCTTATCTCAAGGATACAACTAAAAAATAATTTCAGGTTGTATCATTCCTTCTCTGTATTTTTCTTCCATTGATATTCTTTTATTGAGATGCAATGAGGGGTAGTGAAATCTATGTGTGGGTTGAGTTTCAACCTACTTAGTATTTTTGTGTAATTTTTCATTTTAATTTCAATATTTTTAGGAACTTTGACATTCAATAAATATTCATATCATTTTTTACACATCAATTGATTTTTAATTGATTGAAAATATTTTAAAATTCGATTTTAAATGATGGTTGATGTGAAAACATTTTCCCTGAATTTTATTTTCAACAATTTTTATGAGTTTGAACAATTTTTTAAATCTAGGCACATGAAACATTGAATCAAATCATTTTTTAGTATTATGATGTATTATAATCCACCTTAAAATATTATTTCTAGTACCCACACATTCTTGAGAGAAACATGGTTTTTTGGGAGAACAAGAATTTTTGTCTTTTCTCATTCAGGGCTTTGGATTTTATGAAATGTTTTTATATGTGATTTAGGGACTTCTTGGGCTAGACACTTATTAAATTGATACATAAAATTTACATATATATTTCATTATCCCTTAGATTCCATGAATTCTCTTAAAGGTTTAATACATATTACAGGACGATTTATCCTTACCTATCTACACTCTTAATATTTTACATAGACATTTCAACTCTGAGTGTAGGGGAAGAACAATTCATGTGTGTTCTTTGGGATGTGTTTCATTTATGGGTTATGTGAAGTGTGTTAAATTTTTTTATTAGTTTATGATAATGATCTTGTTAGGATTTAGTCATCATATCATTATGCTTTATTTTTATCGTCTGGTTCTCTAATAAAAAATGAAAAAATATAAAAATGGGGGAAAATGGATATGACCTTGAATTTTTTTTATATTATAACTCATTTCCATATCTAAAATTAGATTCATTAATTCAATTCATTCATTTTATTCAATTTTTTTCTCATTATCCATGAAAAAAAATTACGTGCCTTTTTAGAGCATTAAAAAATACAAAATATGAAAATATATATAACATAGATGATATCATTATTTGGAATTATTTCATAGATAATGTACCGTGTCATATAAAAAGGGATCGGTGTTATTTTTAAACATTTTAAGGGTGATGGAGAGATAAATTCCTATGTTTTCACTTGATTATACATGTGTTGTACATAAGAGTCAAACCCCCTCTTTTTAGCCTTATATTTTTCAATCATTTTCCCAGCAACGCTAAGATATAGAATAAACAAAAAAAACCACATGATTTAATTAATTTTCATGTCTCATGATTTGAAAAAAATTATAATTGTCACAATTCAATGGTGATACATTCATTTTTCAAGTATGACCATAACTCTTGATTTTATTTATTTTGCGTAAAGTGTGACTTGAATTTCATTGTGACGTAAGTTGTTATAAGGCCATGGATTGATTTATGTGGATGGAAAATTTTCTTGTGGGGATTTCAAATGATGTCATTATTTCTTCATAGAATATACATGATATAATTTTATTTTTTATATGATCATGGAATTTTTCTAATTTTTTACTGTTTTGTGGGTTTTGATTTGAATATATGATGATTTCCCGAGAGTGTAATGGATATGTGTGGGGCAGTGATGAAACATGGATTTTAAAATATTTTATACTGTGTTTCAAGGTTTTAAATACTATTATATTATTATTTTATTAGATATTTTCTCATTTTTAGGTTTTACAGGTATTTTTGAGAACAAATGAAAAATGGAATAATTTTGGGATTTAACTATTTTAATTTATTCTATATTTGGGACATAAAATTTCATACAACAAACCAAACTGTGAAATTCCTTTTCAGGACTCTTGAAATCATGGGTCTCATTTCATCCTTCCAAAGTCAAAGATCAATCCCTTATTGGGAGGCCCAAATCCTTCTCTAAATCAAGACCCAAAAAATTTTCATAGATCAGGAATATTTTAAACATACGATTGTATCACAAAGTGAGACTACCAAAAAGAGCTAACATTTGGAATGTATATATATATGTAATTAGTTATTGTCATTTTTTAAAGAGGTGATCTGTGAAACCGAATTTTCCACAGTCATAATGGCATGGGATGCTGATGTCTTGGAATAAAAATAGTCACCTAGGTAGATTAAATGTGCCTCCCTAGAACAATCATAACTTCATCATACATAAGATAATGAAGCTGAATTTATTTGGTGGCACAAGGAAGTTATAATGGAAAAATATTTAAGAAGAGAGCATTTACCAAATATGGCATTTACCGGACCATTCGCATGAATACCTTTGGAGGTCTAATTTTGTTTAATATTTCTTCAACCATTTAACCTATAAATCTATACCTCCTCTCAATTTAAAAAGGAAATTGATTTTTAGGGGTATAAGGGAGAGTTTTGATGTTATAATATTTTTTTTATTTTTGACATATATATTTTTAGTCTTATTTTTTATTCATCTCCTTATTACATTTTTTAGATTATGTGTCCTTCCACCATTGTTCACTTCTCACAAACACTAAAAATAGAGAAATAACCTATGCGCTTGATTGAGGGAGGGAATGATGATTTGATTGAATTTCATGTACATTAATTTCTGATCTCTTTATTAAATTTTGAGTATTTTTGTGGTGGATAAATTTATTATAGTGATCGGTCACCCTCTTTTCTCTACCGCCGAGTTCTTCTTCTCATTTATCAGTGTTCATTACCTTCTATATTTATGTCATGCATATGTTGGTGCATGGAATCAGTAGTGATGGTTAGTGAAGATGTATCCAAACTTAATTAAGGAAGATAATTACCCCATATGCATAGGTCTTGGTATGGGGTGATGAAATTTCAAATGAGAAGGTGAGATCTGATAGGTCTTGATAACCTCATTGAATTAAATATTAAGATTCTTTTTAAAAAATGATATCGACCACCAAGGCCTTCCAAGAACAACGACATACATTATTTATTCTAACTAAATTATTCATTGTATAGAATTATTATTTATTATATTAATATTTTATGCATTCAAATCCCCCCATTTATTTTAGTAATATTTTTTATAGTATTTGATTGTGATAATAATAAGATTGTGTGTGTGAGTGGCCTCCTTGTGATCAACCCTATTTTATGCCACTATGGTGCATTCATAGGATAATAAGAATTTATTTTAACAGTGGTTTAGAAAAAACGTTTTATAATCATTCTTCCCTTGACCCGTCAAAGAATATGGAACCATCAACACCTAAAGAGTATCCATAATACCCATACACAAAGAACGATGGAAATATCATTTAACTTGTCACAACTTATTGAGGTTGTGACATTCTCTAGGTAATTTCATATAACAAAACTTGATTACATTTATTTGACCAACCTGAAAGCACCCCGACTTATTCTTTAGTCAAGGAGGAATCCTTAGTGATATGATGGTCTATCCTTAGGGTTTAACTTTATATTTCTATTTGTGTTAGAGTTCTCACCTCCACTCATTAATTTAACCCTACTTCCTCCACTTGAATTTACAAATGTGACAGATATCGTAAAAAGTGTGTCTAGTTTTTGACCTGACTAAATTGGTTGGAAATATTGAACAATGATTCAAAACCACTATTGGTTCACCCATAGCTCAGGTGAAACCCATTTCACAACATTATCTATAGGTTGGATTCTATGACCCTTACCTGGGTCCATTTTCAATATACACAACAATGTTTTCAGTATCACTCTATTGCAACAAAATGATTAATAATTTTAAATTCTAGCATTTCAAAAATATCCCAAAAATGATTTTCAGAATATTTCATTTTTCCCATGTACAACCATTTTATGAAAAATCATGACTTTTTTTTAAATTATTGAATTTTAAAAATACCACAACCATGCTCCTCTAAAAATAACTCCTTTGAAAAAAAATCAACTTTTAAAAAAATCAACATATTACACAAAATCATATATGATTACTCAAAATTATATGTGGTGTCCAATTGGGATGTCATTCCAATTATGGATTTCATACTTATCTCATTAAATAAACACATAATTATGAGATTCGAAAAACCTATATATGTATCCAAAACACTTATACACCCAACTCCAAAGTAACATAACGTTTAGTATAAAAATTTTACATACATATTTTTATACTCTACATTTCAGGTCCCAAGTATCCTACTCCGTCTTACTATACCAAATAAAGGATTAGCAAAATGAATTGTCAACTCTAATACCTTTAAATATAGGAACCAAGGCTGATACCACTTGAAACATCCCTCTTATTTTTCATTGGATTGAGATGGTGGAATGGAATTACACTACCTTAAGCAATTACCGCTAGATGCCATAGGATTGAAATAAATGCAGAGGAATTCATTAATAAAAGAGGGATTATATTGCTTTTATAAATAAAGAAATTACCAAGAAAATCATTATATAAAGAACCACTACATGATAAATTATAATAATGAAATACAAATAAATATTTCTTAATTTAAAATCTAATAACATTGAGAAACACATTGAAAGAAAACATAACTATAGTAATCATTTGAAGGAAAACCAAAAAACTCAAAGGAATCTATATAAATCCATTCTACAACATTCTCTATGTTCAGATATCTACCATACATCCCATGTATCACTATGAACCATAAGATAATTGTGATACTTTACCTTTTCTCATGTCTCGGTAATCGACATCTGCAAAATCACTAAAGTGTCAAAGTTTGGGTTTGTGATGAAACTCAGTAGATTCTATTCAATGAATTCCCAACCCACATCACTAGGATATAAAATGTTAGAACATTTATATAAAACAAATTATAAACTCATTTACAATAGAATATAGAAAAAATTTTATATCAAATCAAAAAATTCTAACAAATCCATTTTTTCAAAGAAAATAATTGAACTATACTTGAGAACCCTTTCACATGCCCTCTTTTTTAATAACCATTCCATTCCATATATCCACTCCACCAAACATGCATGAAACCTATATTAGGGGGTTTAACTTGACCCTCATCCATCCCAATAATGATGGGGGAGACTTTTTACCCTTATTCGACCCAAATTCAAATGAATGATTGATGGTGGAAATCCCTAACCCTGATCTATCCCACTAATGACGGGGGATAATTCTGACCCTTATCCATCCCAAATTCACATAAAAACACACAACTATTATGTCAAAAATTAGTTCTGAAACAACCTTTTAACCCATTTAAATGAAACTATTATTTTATTGAAAACCATTCAAACAACAATTTTATTTAAAGAAACATTTCCTTAAAATCACCTCCCAATTCATTAAAACCAAACAACAATTTTAAAATCATCATTTTTAATTCACGTTACTAAATCCACAATCCAAAAAGGCCCAATTTCAACAATTCTATAAATCATCACTAAATAGGGTTTCCAAAATAATTTCACAAAAAATTCATAACCAATTTAAATAAAAAATCCATTTGAACCTATTCCTTCATGTTCAATATAGTGGAGTTAAAAGTGAATCCACCCACATCATATTTTATGTTGATAAAGAATAATGTCACTCAAAAGTAAATAAAACTATGATGAATCTCTAAAACAATTCCCTTGATATATTACCCTATCATCAACATGAGAAAATATGGACATTTTTTTATTAAAACACATACATATACCCACAATGGAAGTAGATATATGATACCAAAATCAATGGAGAAGTAGATCTAAGGAAAACTACCAATAACATCCATAAAAGACAACCTACACTGAGAATAATGTCTTAAATAACTAATAAATTCCATTAGTTCACCTCAAAATTTATTTGAATATACTACCTTTGGTTGGATAAAATAAAGAGTTGGTGCTATTTTTGGAATAAATAAGTGTTCAAAACACGAATCCAACATAGATCCACTTTTCGTGGATCATTTTTTAAATAGTGCATTATTTGTGACATGGTTAGAAAAACATTAAACAAACTATTCTATGGCTTATTTATCAAGGGGGGCCTTACATGGTTGGAACATATGGTTAGAAAAAATTCCATGAGAGCAATGAAAAAATCATGTATCCCTTGTTTCATGGTTTCTCCTAGGATGTAGCACGGTTTTAATGAATTGTGTGCCTGCCCATGCGCTATCCCCTTAGCCATTACCTAATTAAGCATAATTTTCTATATGAGATGCACAACTTCTTGTTACTATTAACCAACCATGATCCATTATGAAATCATAAAAATCATTAAAAATGTTCTTTAAACCCTACCAAACATCACCAATATAGTTTATACACATAAAAAATATAAAAAATTGGTTACTTAAATGAAACTAGGGGTGTTACAAATTCCCTCCATAGAAAGGACCCTAATAAATTTCCCATAATGATGACAAAAAGAGATAAAATATCCTGATAATAGAATATTAATTAAAACAATCTGATGTCTAAAATATTTATTATCTAGGATGTACTTTTGTATAATAAATATAAGAAATAGCCTCTATAATTTTTTATTTTTTCAAAAAATAATATTTGGAGAATTAAAGAAGTGGAATGTTAATGTGTAGGAATTTTTAAATATGTAATGCTTTTTAAAAATCACATAAATTGGTGTCCTTTATATCTGGAGTAAGATTATTGGATATGTAGATTTATTTTTGATAAAATTAGAGTTATAATGAATTTTTTTGGAGTTGAACGTCTTTATGTATCAGTTAATAAAAACATTTATAATTTGTAAATTTTTTAGTCTCTGGGTAAAAATGATATTAATTTGTATATTCATTATCTATTCTATTGTGTGTAATATTTTAATCTTGATGAATTTAAGAATATTTTACGTATGATACATAAATTTTCGGGTGGTAAGGAGATGAAAATTAAAAAATGAAGAACGTACACAATGATTAATGGTTTCCTAAAAATCAATAAACACATTATTCTTAGTAATATAAATACTATAAATACCATGTGTATTTAATACATGGATTCATAATAACATCCATAATATTGATAAAAAATAATTCTCCCCAATATAAAAAATATTTATTATTTGATATGTATAAATTTATCTATGAGTAGATAATTGAAATTTTTCTCATAATTATGGTTAGTATATAATATTTTATGTGATGAAATTTATAATATGTATTTTATAATATGATTTTATTTTTATATATAATTCATAATGTATTTTAACATATCCAAAATATAACTTTTTTAGAAATTATGAGGTAGAAATAAATCAATTTTTTTATTCAAATTAGGACGGATTTATATGATAATAATAAAAACTATTGAAATCATACTATATGAAATAAAATTCATAATATAAATTTCAGAAATTATATATAGTTAATAATGGGCATTTCATAATGAATATTTTCAAATAGTATTAAGAGGAATATTTCCCTCGATGGGAAATCATGTAAAACATGGTTCACACTATTTATACAGACTAACATGGTTTCACCATAGATAAATATTTTACACAATGTTGATAAGAATTAATGGAATAAATTTATAGTGAAACAAACTTCTCATGTTATATATAAGATAACATCTTTTTTAGTTATCTTTGTTTGAACCTACATAGTTTGTTAAACTCAATGAAATTAAATAAAAAATTAATAAATAGTTAAGATATGTTGAATGAAATTTTTTTTTCTAAATTTGAAATATTAATTTGAATCCAAATAATTTTGATACTTGTAGAAGAAGATAAATTTTATTTTTCTAGGAAAATATAATTATTTGTGATGAAATATAAATTATATTTCATAGTTGGAGTGTATAAGGTGAAGGGTATTATACATTTTAATATAAATATAAAATAGGATTATTAAAAAGATAAGGATGAATAATAATGACTGAAACTAATCAATTGATTCAAGATCCTACCAAAGACAATTTAATTCTAAGAACAATTTCATGTCATTATCACTATGGTAGAACATTAAACAGTTTGGGGACAAAAAAGTAATATGATCTCTACGATAATCCAAACTCATTTATAATCCATAATATGATAAGTGTGGACTATATAGTCTTGAGTGATTGCTATATTATAGTAAATATTAACAAGTAGTTTTGAATAGTGAACCATGTAAAATCTATTATTCTTAATATATATGTTATTTATTATGTGTTTTAGTGATCAATAATTCACATTAAAGGGTTATGTAGTTTTTTAGAAGAAACATGAAAACTAATTTAATTCACAGATTCACCCCCGCCTTTGGAATTCTCACAAATTAAATGGGATATTTTATTTTAGATATTATAATTATGTACATGAAAATATTAAGAAAATTTCCTAACAGATTCTTTGACAGTAAATGTAATGAAAAATCAATGTGGAATAGAATTATAAATATGAATATTAATTGTTTTTTTATTTATTATTGATTCAACCATTGAAAAAAATTGTGCCATATGTTTTGGAACATTAATTTGTTTCTAATCTATGCCATAATAATAAAATGAGATATTGAATTATTCACATTTCTCATTATTCTCTATCAATACAGAAAGTAAAAAAATTCATTGATACATCTGAAATCATTTCTTCTAGGATACAAGGAATAGTGAGAGAGTAACATGATTTATACGGAATTTTAGAAATTTAAAACCAACATAAAAAGTCATTCTTACAATATAAACATTTTTTATTGATATCTATCAAAATTAATTCATCACATTAAAAAAATATAAATTTTAACATGTTTATAGTTCATTAAATATACTTAGTGACATAGTATTATTATTTATAACAATAATAATTAATAATATAAATAGAATATGATTATTAGAGATGGGGGTTTCCATTATTGGAACTGTTAAAAATCCATATTATTCCCAACATCTATAAAAATAAATCAATTTCTCAATGAATATTTTTTTTGATAACATTTTCTTCCATAGATATAAAATAACCAGATGGTTTTCTAAAGTATTTAATCTAAATGTGTTCTTGTTTTTAATAATATTTAAAAAAATCATAAAAATATCATATTTTAAGAATTAAATGTATTAAATAATTAGTTAATATACAAGTGAATGACAATAAAATCACTATTGAGGGGGGATATTAACTGTTGTAGTATCGTTGGGAAAAAAAGTTATAGGTAACTCAATCACTATTCCACATTATATTAAATGAATATATTCCAAAAAATTCAGTTATTAACTAGAAAAAATGATAATTATTTTCTTACACTCTTATCAACCACTAAAATGTGATATCTCAACTTATCATTATATTTCATTGTATATGAGTATGAAAATACCACATGAATCTCTTATAATATAGTTGATGGTTGATTTTGACATTGTTCATATACTACAATTGTGTATGCCATTCACATTGAATCCATAATAATCATTGGAAATTTCTTGGTATCAATCATCTAGAGCTAGACTTACTCATAAAAGAGAGAATGGACCAAGATATGCCATTTATACTCCAGAACATTGGTCTCTAATGGACTATCCCATGTGTGTGTCTCCCAGATATAGATTAACTTTGATATTTTAACAATATAAAAAATTTAAGAAAAAAATAAAATATAAAAAATATATATGTAATCAATTACATTACATTGTATATCCCAATGATCGTATCTACTAGGTATATTATTGTACATCATATTATATAAAAATAATTTTATAAAATTTGGATATGTCAAAAATAGAAAAACATTAATATATAAATTCTGTATATATATATATATGTATGAATAAGATACAACACATTTTACTTACCAAGGACTAATAATGTGCCCCAAAAGTAGGATTCGAAACCCTAAGAGTTACAACTTCTCTCACTGGTATCTTTTAGATTATTGATGATACCCTCATAAGGTTATCATCCATCTAGTTAGTTTACTACACCTCCCATGCTTGGAAAGGTATATAACTATTCTTAAAATACAGACCAGATACATAAAAAGTAAATATATAATAATTCTTTGGAGTTCTCCCCTGAATTTTGAGTAAAACATTATTAAAACAATCACAAATTCGATCCTCCTAATACTCTGTAGTGGAAGAGCTCATAGAGTACAAAATAGAATTATATAGACCCTCTATATAATTTAATAACTTAATGTAAAAATTATATAAATATTCATAGATAGAATAAGAAAGACATATTAATATAACTTATAATGACTAAAAACGTGATGAAATATATTAATAGGAACATGATCCCTAGAAAACCAATGATAAAAACAATTATTCCTTTGTATTGTAGCATCATCAAAAAAGGTTAGTTAAGAAAAAAATAAAAAAGTATACCCAAATAAATAATCAATAAAATACGTTAATGCTGATTTTATAATATATATATATATATATATAAAACAAGGATCAATATCATGATATTGAAACCTCTTAGAAATAGGGTTTAAAATAATTAATCAAATAGGGCCTCAACCCCTCATAGAGTGAAACGCAATAACATTCCAACAATAATGATTATTTGGAAGAATAATGGTCCATCATTGTGTAAGGGATCTCTGGTAATGTTTTGAAAATTGTTATCTAAGACGTCTAATAACAATTAATTCACAAAATAAAAAACTATTTAAATATATTAATTAGTATATTTCTAATATAAAATTCAAAAAAATTATGTAATAATAGAAATATATTAATATAATTATTTGGATTTTATTACATATTACAAATAATTATCCATCTTCATCACCATCATTATCTTGGTCATTTTTTTCAGAATATTAATTTATTTAAAACATTGATTTTCATCCATTTCAGTTTTTTCAAATATAGTAGTATGTACATCATATATATTGTTATAAAAATAAACTATTAATTTCAATGTCTAAATTTTGATTTTTAAATCTCTTTGAGAATGATATATATAATCATAACCAAATATTTCAATAGAATATTGAGGGTAAATTATTATATTTCAATTCATATGATCCTCCCAATGATCTTGTATTATATATAAGAAAAATATACATTTTATTCCTTATGATGAATAATTATGTGATAATGTTATGAATGGAGGTACACAAGTAATGTTTCTTTGTAAAAATTCACTATAATACATATAAGGAGTATATAATGGTGAAGTGAAACTATACCAAATTTCATATGGGAAATTATTATTTTTCAAATTTTCAAAAAATTCAAAATGACCCTCTAGGATTATATGCAATATAATATAGAGATATCACTACTCTCCTAACTTTTGAGAACTCATTTACCAAAGAGGGTTTCCTTGATATTCCATGAGAAAAAAATATATAGAACACCCATAGAGGTATAAAAACCTTCTCTTTTATCATCAACATGATGAGTCTCCTCAAACTATTAGAATGATATCTAGATATATCTTTATATCCTCTTTATTTTTATTTGAGAAAAAAATTTAAGACTTACAAAAAAAATTCAAATATGTATAAGAAATTACATTCGTTATATATTTTTATATAAATATATCTCTTTAATCTTGAGAGAATCTCATAATTTTATTTTTCATAAATCTTCAAATTTTTTAACTATGATATGAAAATACATTCAATATTGATGTTCCAATGTAGTTCAAAATTCCATAAATATGTCCATACGATGTTTCTAAAAGAAGGTCTCTTTTATTTTAAAAAACTTTATTTGACATGAATATGAGACATCATGACTCATTATCTTTTTCCATAACCATTTATCGTTATTGAGAACTCAAAATTGGGTTTCTAGAAATTTATAATTTATGGGATATTGAGGAGATTCACATTAGTTTAATTCTGTTCACCTATGATAACAACTACAAGGACTCCTAAATTCTGGTAATGTTGATATTTTTGGAAAAATATCTTCAAAATACAATACTTGATATAATCCATGTATCATAGAGAAATTACTATATTATATAAACATATTAGAACATTATGGCCTATAGCACATGGCATAGAAAACTAATGAATGTTGTATCGACCCCACCCCCTCAATTTAAAATTGTTTCATCAAAATTCAATATGATACCTATTGAACTATTATTTTTACCCACAATACATAGATCTAATTTCTCTTAATTATCGGTTCACTCACTATCTCTCAAGGAATTTTATTAATGATGATGAGATTCCTTAGTCTATGAGAGATCTTTAAATTTTTTATATGCACTGTAATTTTAGTGCTCGTGAGTTTTGACCTGCTCATTTCAGTATATATCATGGAAGGTATGAGTATACAGATATCAACATACTAATCAGGAATACGAGTTAAACTAGAATTTTCAACTCTAGGGATTTTTATAGGTAAAACTTTGATAGATCCCATATAACTCTATCTTCACTATAGGTTTACAGATCTCCCACTATTCCACCATCTTCCTACCTATTGGTCTAGAGGATTTGGAGGTAGAGGTTTCCCCTATATTGGATACTCTAATGTGGACTGTTTATCATTTTAATTTCCTTTCATCCCTTCCATATTAAAGATGAATCCCTTAACTTTCTATTTGTTTCTTATTGATTAACTTACAAATTATAGAAATATATATTGGATTTTTTTGGATGTATTATCTTATTTTGATTTTTTGGATATATGAATATACCAATCACCATACCAGGCTGAAGTTAAAAGTTACAGGCCCACCTCTTGACTGTTGCAGCAGCTACAATATGCTTTATATGTAAGTAAGAAATTCTCTATATTTTGAGAGTAAATAAATATCACTACATGATAAAATATTTTCATTACATAGGGAAATAACAAATACATCCAAGATTAAATTGGGATCAATGGGGAATAATTTTTTTATATTTTCAATATGAAAACTCTTGTTGTTAATAGTGGTGTCAAAAATCCAATTATGTCTATGTTTATTAGATGGATACCTCCAATTCCTAAATTGTTGTATGTATGTATTAATGGGATAGAAATTGGTGCACAATGGCTTATGACTATGGGGACATCTTTCAAATCTATTGTGGCCTTATCATGGGATGTTATTATCATTTCATTGGGAATGTCTAGGATTTCAAAGCTATGTTGTGGGTCACAGTCAATGTACTTTGATATGTTTTCCAACATAGTTGGTGAGATCTATGGATTGAATCCGAGTCATGTGTGGTAGTTAAAAACATTATAATTCACTTCAAAAATATCCCGTAGAAGTTATTACCATCATATATTTATTAACATATATTTTTGGATAATAATTTCATTATTGTCACTCGTGTCTATAGGGAAGAAAATTGGGCTGATTATGCTCTTTTTAAGAGAGAAATTGTTGGTTCAATCTCTATATGGTCTTTTGTGGCAATTGAATTTTTTGAATCATTGAAAAAGAAGATGCATATTGTGATTTTTATACCCTTATTTTTAATCCACCTTGTAATTTTGTTCTGTTAATTTTTTTTAATAAATATCATTTGGATTAGGATCATGTGTCTCATGAACATTTTAATTTTAAACCTATAATCATTTGTAGAATTACTATGGAATGGATTCCATCTTCTCAGTACATTTATTCACTCAGAAAGAGACACATTTATTCATACAGGGACATACTATACTTTGAAGGAATCATGCATGGTGTAACAAACCAAATAACTCCAAAACACTTATATTTATCAATGTGAACATAGTGGCATAACACATAAAAATATTGTCTGATCATTATTCAATAAGTACAACAACATTATCTACATCCAAACGCATCTATAATTTTAAATAAAAATAAAATATCCATTTTAACCATTATGTATGATTATTCATCTTTTTTTTCATGAAACCCTATAGAATAAATTATTAGAAGGAATTTTTATACCAATACCACCATTTCAGTTGGTTGAAATCACCATTACATATTGTAAACTAAATCAACATCATCTCTAAACACCAAAGACTAGCTTTTCCCCTTAACATAAATTAGTTAATAATTTCATTCAATAACAATCTATTCTCATTTCTTGTAAATCAGTCATGGTGTGAGAAACAAGATTTAAAAGAAATTGTTTTCTTGAAATTTTTTTATTAAGATTTATGCTCTATAAAACAACATATAAGGATCTGATCCTTATTTAACCCATAATATCATTTTCAAATTGGAATTTATATTATTTCATTAGGAAAGATATTTTTAGCTATTGATATTTTGATAATTAGGCAATAATTCATAGTCAATAATCCAATACATTCTAATTTGGACACTTCCATTTAGTGTTCATTTTTACCATAATATAAACCGTTTGATATTAAATGAATTTTACATTAAGTAAAAAATTTCAATATTTTAAACATGATAAATATTTTTTCCATCTAATCCATAGTACAAATTTAAGAATTTATAGCATATATTATGGAAAAAATCTCATTAAGGGACATATAAATTTTAAAAAATAAACCGGTTGGTCCCTTTCAAGAAAATAAGCACATAAATGATAGATTTACATTAATATAATAAGAATTTAAATAAAATAATAATTTACATAAATACAAAATAATATTTACTTTGATAATTTTTCATAATAAAAATCCTCATTTGAAAATAATAATGGAAACTAATAATCATAGGGGAATCTTTCAAAATGATTCCACTTGAAAAACATTTTCGTTAAATTTTTTAATTTTGAAAAAAATGAATAATCATTCATTAAGAGAAAACATCATTAGTGTTCTTTATTAAATAAATACATTTCAAAAAATTCTTATTAAAAAAGATAAAAAATTCATCTATATTCCTTTGAACATCATCTTAGTAGATCCATTAAATAACCCTTACTAATGGAATAACCTATGTGGTCAACCTCCAATATAATTATATGGAAAAAAAGAATCATTAAATAAAATATTGAAGAGCTATAGAGGGATAACCTAATGATACATGATTTAAAAGGACAAATAATATGTATGAAACCTATAATATTATTCATTTCCATTATAGAAATCAAAAAAATAACCTTTAAAACCCAAGGGAATAACATTTTATGATATTACTTTGTCTTTTTTCTTTAAAACAAAATTTTCAAAAAAAACATAGAATAATGGGAAGTAGGGGTTTATTTGAAGAATAAATGGATTATTATAAATTTAATCCAATCATAAAATAATGATTCTGGTAGTAGGTGAATTTCTTGAAATATTAAATTTCAAAATAGAACATTCCTCTCTTCCTTTTCTAATGATGTCAAACCATTTTTTTATAAATACCTTTTAAAATTCATTTTTTATTTTTTGAAATAATGTAAAAAGATAAATAAAATTTAATTTAATGTTTATTAATATCTATATAAATTCATTCATAATATTATTTTAATACTCTTTAAATGGTTTAAAAATATTTATAAAATTAATCATTAAAATATATAAAATGACTTTTCATGTAAAAGTGTTCTCTACCTCGAGTCTAACTTCTCACGTATGTTATATGTATCATTTATAATATACATTTATTAATTATATAATTTAATAAGAAAATTTTCCATATTTAATAAATTATCAATAAACGAATTATTTCATTTATTACAATTACATATTTTATAACATAACCATTTAATTCTATGTAGGCTGTTATGAGGATGTCCAATTTATAATTTCGAAAAGAATTTTGTATGTTCCCCATATTTAATGGAATCATTTTTACACCATTTTTAAAATATTAAATTTTAAATAATTATGATTTTTATATTATAATGTTACTTTAATAACCATCCATTAATGATGGTGTTAAAAAATTAGATTTTTTGGTAAAAATAGATACATGAAGTCATACGTACACATGAGTAAAATTTACAATATTCAATGAACATGCGGGACATAAGGTAAGTATCATTTTATGACTATAATGTTATGATTATAAAATATATATCATATTAAAATATTGAATAAACTTATATATAGAATCCATGTGATGTAGTAGTGATAAACAAATTTATCACTTCTTTGATGCGGTAATACACATGTAAGCATGAACGTATTAATTTTATATTAATAGATAAAATGGTGATAAAATAAATGACATATTTTCATTATATAATTATAATAATTTCAAGAAAAATCATATATAAAAATTAGATAAGTCATGGTAACCAACGAGGAGATGTGTTGTTTGAAAATGGATCACTTTCATTCAGTAGGCGGTAGACAATCGTACAAGAGATCTATGGTTTTATTTCCTATTTCTCGGAATATGATATAGTTAAGGGTTATGAATATATTAAATAAAAACTAAATATATATTATATATTTATTTTTTTATATAAAAACGTTTATAATATTTTTAATGTATGTGTAAGAATAAATATGAAAATATTCGGTTAAAATTTATTCTTTTTTTTACACAGCCTCAATGTCATTAATCATTATGCACTATATAGTGGGTATTATACCCAATATAATACATGTTTGAAGTGGGGAATATTGGTAAGATATTATTTTTTTATTTATTTTTAGAACCAAAAGACACTTGTAGATTTGGGAGGAGGGGATAGTGGGTGTCCTTTTATTAGTGAAGAAGGGGACACAATTGGAATTTTTAAAAACATTAAGATATATTAATGTATTACTCTAAAAAAATGGTTCGAATGAAAAATATGAGATTTTTATATGATATATATTCAAAATAATTGATCCTATTAGATGTAGATAATATATTACGTCATTTTTACCATTAAAAATTTATTTTAACCATTTTTAATCATATTTTAACATTAACCATGGTAGTTTATTCTTATTGTTTGAATCTTCATTATAGTCAAAATTTATGTTAAAATTATTAAAGAATGTTAATAATGTTATATTAAAAATATTTAATAAATTTTATCAAATTTAATTCACACAATTTTTATAATTTAATATAAAATTAAACTATTGATATGCGATAAGAAATTATATTCTAAAAGAAATACTTCTTATGTTTAAAATTAGTATACCAAAATATTGAATAAAAATATTTAAAATGAGATAAATTTTATTATTAATAAAATAATTTAATATTTTTTAATTTAAAATAATTTTGAAATAAAATAGATCTTTTCAAATGTAGAACTAAAAACATTTATTACAAAAATATATATTTTTACAATTCATTCAAAAAAGAGAACTTTTTAGAAAATTATAAAAAAATACCGACAAGTTAATGTTGAAAAAAATAAAAAATTTATATTATTTTTAAAATTAAAATATGAAAATGTTTAAATTATAGTTTTAATTTAAACCATATTTATCATGATGCCCATATTTGGTTAGTAAAAACTGTTTTCTTTTTTACTAAAATTAATATAATATTCCAATAATAAATATAACATTATGAAATATAATTAAAAGGTATTAAAAATCTAGGAAATTGATTTAATATTAAAATTTAATTTATTTTTAAATTATTCCCCCTTTAATAAATTTCATCTTTCCTATTTTATTCCGTACAGGAATAGGTGTAGATATATTTCCATCATAAAATATTCTTATTCCCATGTTTCTAGTTAAAATATAAATGTTTTCCAAAAAAACCATAACATGGGGAGTATCATTATTCCATAATAGCTATACTTTTTATTAACGAATTTGATTAGGTTTTTACTCATATGAATGGTTTTATTCAAACTAAATACATTAGGGCTGAAGCCATGATTTTCATGCCACCCTTAATATTTAATAATGAATCATGAAACACATCATGTACCTGGGATAAAATCAATAGAATGGGCTCTTGGTAATAAAATAATCTAATGAAACATATAAATTAATATATTTCAATAAACAAAATACATAACCTTCCCTTAAAACAAAATGTATAGAACATTTTTGTTGAGATCAATTAAGAAATATTTATTCACCTTCCATGAATAAAAAATTAATCAGACGGTTATTTGAAAATCATTTGTCCAAATCAGATCCATCATCATATGTTTAATAATCAACATTATATTCTCAACCATTTATTCTTCTAATTTTAGTCACAAAAATTTAATTTGAAAAACATCAGCCCAACATGCTATATTTGGGGACCACCTTACATATTATGCCTTAAAATTTACCATTTTCTGTAATAGAATGGATACAATTATTATATGAAAATTAAACTAATTAAAGATAAATATACCATATTATTGGGTAATCCATTATAATACCAAATCATGTATTTATTATGTATGAATCATTCACTCAAACAATCCATTAGATTTAGAATATAATGTTATACTAAATATTGATTCAGTGCCCAATTATTTCTAAAAATTATAAAAATAAATAGATTTAATCCTATGATAATGTTAATATACTATGTATAGAGGAAATATATTTAACATTATTATCTCCATGAGAAATAGTCATGAAATTTTTATATATTTTATTATTGTATTGAATATGATGAAAAGAAAAGATTTAGTTAATTAACTAACAACAACCCAAATTACTTTATTACCTCAATATTTATTTAAAAAACCAACAATGATATCCATACGTATATCAAATCCCGTATTCACCCATACACGGAAAAATCATGAAGTATATTCATTAGTATTTATATTTCTTTATTAACCTATTAATAATAAAATGGTTTATAGTAATTTCTATAATATCAATTTTCTTTCACCCAATAAAATATGTTTTTAAAAGTTTCTATACATAATTGTACGTCCATGATGAATGGAAAATAGTCAATAAGGAGCTTCACTCAATAATTATCACTTCAACTAGGAACCACAAGGCAGATATAATATATTTCCAAATCAGATAACATTCTCTTTATAAATATTGAAATAATAAAACATACCATTAAAGATAGATTAGACCTTATCTACTAGAACATGGTCTTATTTATAATGTAGAATAAATTTTTAGGACAAGGACCGCAATACTGAAACATAAAATAAAACAATTTATTTTCTTCCAAGCATAATTTCTATAACCAAATTGATTAAAACATTTACAAAATGTGTATATTTAAAATGTATCATAATTAATGATTAATTATATTTTGAACATAAAAAACAAACGAATCAATTTCATTTCCTTATATGATATTTAATTTTGTTGTCAGAATCCTTAATTAGTTCTAGAAATCATAATTCTCTCATGCTCAACTCTATTTGAGGTAATATATACATCAAAAAAATTGGAATTAGTATATATTTCAAAGGTTAATCAATATTAATGATGTTTCATTGTTTTAATGAAATAACTAATACTTATATTTTAAGGTTATATATAATATTATTTACGTAACACCCCAATATTTCATAGTACGTGATTTCTTCATAGTAATTCAATAGCTTGCACTACATGCAATACCGAGTTCCAGTACACCATGAATTACCAAACTAGCCATTAAAAAGAATTTATGAATAGTATTAACTGAATTTTGAACTTTATATAATACTTACAATTTTAGAATCTATATTGTGACATTCTTAGACATAATGTATGAACAAATTCAGTTTTTAAGATAAAAGATGTATTTTTTAAAAAAATTGCAATTTTACCACCTTTTAATGGTGAACCCTCTTTAAATCCTATATTGGAAACATTTATATACTCAATTTGACAAAATAATCTTCTTCTTTAGAATCGGGAAATAAGATTTTAGTTTCAACAAATTTTTTATGTTTTTCTGATAACATTCATTTTTGGGTGAATAGTGAAAAATACTATATTTTAACTGAAAACAACTTTTTTAATCAAAATAATTTATAGTGTTAAATTATTAATTTTAATGGTTTTAAAGTATATATAGATTATATTATTACCATTTAATCCAATTATGGTCATTTTAAGTAATTTAACTTTGAAATTGGACATAAACAAGTGTCAATCTTTTGATAGTTATTATTTCATAAAAATATACTTTTTGGTTTTGGAAAATGGAATAAATTTTAAATTAATAAATATAGCTTCTATGTTTTGAATTTGGTAAAACGAACATAATTTTTGAATTCTGAATATCAAAATTATCTTAGGGTAAAATTTTTGTATATTTCTAAAAACATTAACTTTTTTATGAATAGTGAAAAACATTGTGTTATTATTTAGAACCGATTTATTATTTAAATAAGAATTTGTTTTTATTAAATTATTTTTATTTTTAAATATATACAAAATTCCAATATAATTTCAATTTAATTCATTTGAGTCATTTTATAATACAATTAGATGTATAAAATTATATCGAACATTTTACCGTCTTTTACCCACCTCTTAGGAGTATTTGCAAATTTGCATAAAATATAATTTTACCGCTTCTGTCTATAGAATTTCAAAAAATTGAAAGACAGAGTTGATATCAGTATGTAAAATTTGGTTCAATAAGATGACAATAATTTTTGGTGAATAGTAAATGTTTTCATTTATTTACCATTATTAAAATTAAATAGAGTAATTAATGGTGATAATGATATTATTATTAAACTATCACATGTCTTAATTCAATTGGATAAGTTTAATTCGACACAAAACAACCTTAGGAATAAAATATGAACCTCTTTGGTCCACGTGGATTAGATTAGGACATTTATTATTATTTAATTCAAAGAAGAGTTAAAAGTGTTAAATTAAACGTTTAATAACTAAAACATTTTTAATATAGGGTTATACATAAGATAAATTCAACCATAAATATTCATTATAAATATAAAAATATTTCCTACATAATAATATTTTATTTATAATTTTTAGACATTAAATAATTATAATTATTTATGACACAATGATGATGTAGTAATTACTGTATTAATGAAAAATTAAAATAATTGATATTATAAATTTCCAAATAAATTTATTTGGATAAAATTTATGAATTAAAATAATTTTATAGGTTTATATGACATATTTGGGTTGATTAAGTGACTTGTTTTCGAAGTAATAATGTTGTTATGAATTTAGAAACAACAAAATACCATATAGTGTCAAAATTGACATCAAAGAGTTTTTAAAACAAATATTATATTATTATTTGGTATTATATTCCTAAAAATCAATGGTTCTACCAAAAGACTTATATAGCAATATATATGACATTAATGAACCAATTGGGGTTCTATTGGCATTTTATAGTATGTTTATTAACCATATAATATAAAAATACAAAAATACATGGTAAATGTCAAACTATTTTACTAAGAGTTAAATATAAAAGTTATGGTTAATATGGTGAACTAAACCTATCTAAAACCTATTCGTTGAGTAGTTGTTTACCCATACCCAACCTATCCTTTAAATAAATTATTTTTTAGGCAATAGAAACCTTAAATGAATTTATTATAAAATAATATTTTATGTTTTTTCTAAGGTGCCCCACACCCCTCTTATAAAAGGGCACTTCCCCTTCTCTCAAATTCACATCTCCAAATCAATTTGGCTTGGCCAAACCCTGCCCCAATATCCTCCCATAATCTTAGAGGACTTATTTTAGTCATAAATCCAACCTATGGAGCCCTTTTGATCAAATCAAAAAGAAGAACCTTAAAAGAGGTAAATATTTCCTTACCTCTTTCAAGTTCTTTTCATCTTCCACTTACTCTTTCTTTGTTGTTTCCATTCTAAAATAATAACTCTAGTATCTTCTATATACTGTGATTTTTTTATAAATATGGTACAACCATATTCATTATTCCATCCGTCCTTTGAATGACATGTCACCATACGTGTGTGCGTACGGCTTACCGTCTCCACATTGTGGTGTAATTGTTATTCAATACTTTATTATTTGGATGGGTATAATAATGACGTGTAATTGAAGTAAATAATAAATATTAAATGATAATGATTTTTTGAATGTTATATATCATATAAATATATATTATTTTAACATCAAAAGAATGGTATTGTCACTCATGCGTATGTACAGATTTCCGTCTCCGCGATGCATTTAGATTCATTTCAACGTTCACCATTCATCGACAATTATAAAAATATATATTACTAATAATTATATAATATATGACATAATAATTCTACTTGAGATATATATATATGTACTTACATATATCTTATTCCCCTAGATCCATTCAATTCAATATGAAAATGGAAACCGTGTTTATGCATACGTATGGACTATCATCTCAAAAAACGGTGTTCTCCATTTCATATATATGTCTATTATAAATATTTATATTCTAAATATATATGATATATAAATCATGTTTTATATTCTGGATGTATTTAAATCATGATCTAAGTGATACTATCAAGAGTAACACGTTAAAACACGTACGATAAAGAAAGAAATTATTATTCAAAATTCTTATTTAACATGAAAATCATTAATAAAAGGGTAGTATAAAGTCATAAATGAATCATGTATGATATTATTAATATGAATATGGTTTTGGTATAATCTAATAACATACAATGGTCATTATACTGGAGGTTCAAAGTACCCTCGACCAAAGGAAAGTGTAAGGTAAGGGGTTTTCATCTCACTCCTTATTCTTGTGAGATTCATGCTATATTGACACTATTACCTTTTGTGTGATATATCTACTGACCAAAATTGTATTCTTTTTGTAATACGCTTTAATTTATGTGTATTTACATATTCATTGTATTATACTTATTTCATGGGGTTTATGTTTCGTATGTTACCAAATTGGTAAGTGTTTATTTCACAATCTCTTTCTAATACGAGGTTTTTTGTAAGTAAGTATCTACTGGAATATATTTATTATCCATTTCCCTGATTCATGAAAGGGTTATCAAATGGATTACCTTAAGGGTCTATTTTACTAAAACAACATTTAAATTTTTTTTAAATATTTATTCTTCTAAATCATTCTCAATAATTTCCATGTTTTCAAAATGGTTTTAAGGATTTATTTATATGGACATGAATGTTTTTAAATGATAACTATTTTTTAAAAAAAGTTTCAAAGTGTTATCGTACACTTTGATTCAAGAATCGCTTTCAAATAACTAATTTTATAAATTATGAGAATTTTAAAAAATTTCATGAAAAAAGTGTATATCCCTCAGATCATTTTACTGATAATTTTCATCTATGTGAACATCCATTAATGGATTTTAAACCTGTTTGATGTTGATTTATTATGACAAAAATCATCCATATTTTATTTAATTTTTTGTGATATGTTTGACTCTGGATGTGTTATTTTTATACCATTCATGGTTTATGGATAATGTATTGACATTTATTATTATATTTTTAATAAGAATGTTTATGTTATATTTCAACATTTTGTTATGAAGAATGTATTGGACTAGTACGTTCTGGGTTGGGGACCGATAAAACTAAGCCCTCCGGGTTGGTGTCCAGTTACAGCAAACCCTTCGGGTTGGAGTCTGGTTATAGAGTCTCTCTAGGATAGAGTCCGGTTATATATGCTCTCTAGGTTAGAGTCCGGTTACAGAGGATCTCTGGGAATGGTTCCAGTTACAGTTAGCCCATTGGTCCTGGCATGAGTACATGACATAGAAATTAAAGTCTGGGACTATAAATTCCCTCATTATGAAATTAGTTATAACATATGATTATTCGACTAGTAGAATATCCATGTCCATGTTTATATGGTAATGTTTGATTTATTCTTGCCATATTATCTTCATGTTTATTGTTAAAAGGATATTTTTTATTACACATATTGCCTTAAAATTTTATAGCTTCCGCTAAATTTTTTACCCTTATTGAGCATCTGAACTCACCCCATTCTTATGTTTTATTTTTTGAGGATCCCAGGAAGTGTCTTATGTTTGAGATGCAGGTTTTATCTAAGGGAACAATGGAATTATCAAAGGATTTTATTTTGGTGTTTTATGTTAGAAAGTGTAATGTAACATTCATGTATGTAATATATTTTCCAATAATGTTAAACTGATCAGTCTTTCAGGACTTCATTCCATGTAATCATTATAGTGTATAAAAATAATGCACCGACTCGGGGAACTGGGGTCGGGGTGTTACAATTTAGTTCATGATTATTCAATAGATGTTAAGAAAAAGAAATTAGTTAATCATTCTATATTATAAATCTACCATTTCCTTTTAAAGAATAATAATTGTAGAAAAAATAACTTTTTATATATGGGATGGAAAAGATGCAGCGTTTGGTAATATTAATTATAATTCCATTTATCATTCTTCACATTATTTAATCTATATTAATTTAACTCAATTTTATGTTAATATAGTTATAGGTATTAGTAGTAAATTAATGTTTCAAGAAAATATTTTATAAAGAGCTTATAAAGCATGAAATAAATGAATCCTTGGGAATATTGTAGGCCACGACCACTCTAAAAACACATTAGTTTTATTCGAAACAACAATTATTCCATGTTATTTTATAATCAGTCCCTAGGAAGAAATCTATCATAACCTAGAATCACATTTACTAATTTTTCACATAACTTCTTCTCATTCATGTTTCATAGAATAAGTCTCAATTGTTTATACTAATCATTATAACATATTGAATATATCATTATTTCAGAAAAAACAAAAATTCAATCCAATAAATTATGGAAAACTAATTTAATTTATAAATAAATATATATGCAACATTTTTTAACCCAAATTGAATAACAAAAAACTCAAAACTCCCATATCATGAATAAAATTATATATCTGAAATTTTATCTACATTCACCTTTAAATGATGGTAACCAGACCTGAGATCAAAATTTAAAAAATAATGGGCTCCATGGAGCTAATAAAATAATGCATTTATATGATGAAATCAATACATAGTATTAAGATTAATAATATTCAATAAATTAAAAATAATAAAAAACTCATGGAATAATTATTATTTTTAACAAAAAAACTAGTGAACCCTAGGGTGAGGTTGATGTATGAATGGATCTATTATCAATAAACTCTTGAAACTACTAATTAACTTCTAAAATTTCTAATTATTAGATTAAATAAGGATGTTTTTATATTTTCAATGCATTGGGTACTAAGTAAATATTAAATTTAGTCATATTCTCTACAATATTAGGACCTAATTTGTCAATAAATACATTTAGATATTTGTTTACTATAGTAACATCAACAATATTAATTGTCTCATAATTTTAGACAACATGTGGAAGATAAATTTTAATTACATCATAAGCAATTTCTCCCCATCCTGGTATGTAATCAAATGTATGAATTCATTATTTTATATATAGGGAATCTCAATCTAAAAATATTTTTTATAATTAAAATAAATATTAAAGTGATAAAAAAATCCAATACCTTTCTATAATAAAGTATAATTTTATGAGTGGAAGGAATAATAGGTTAGAAGGAAATGACTTTCCACAAGAAATAAACAACAAGATTCTTATAATATCATTTTTCGTTAATATTTTCCCCAAGTCTTTTAAAAAATGATTCATTTATTACATTTAATTTTCCAATTTATCAGTGAATTTAGCATTATTGAAATAATTTTTAGACATTGAATTAAAATATATATTGGAAAAAAAATTAATAAAAAGGAAATGTAACTGACACCACGTCGCTTGATAGTTCAATTTTCGATGAAGTATTCAAAATGGTTTAAACCCAATATTATAATTCTAATAATGGTGAAATACATCCTTAAATATTATATTCATTCAAGTAATTATGTAATGACCTATATTATTACAATTAAAACATACTACTCTTGTAAAATTATTATTCATATTATCATCACTGTGATTCATTTATTTGCAACGAGGAGCTAAATTTCAAAATAATCAACTTCAAAAACACATATTTGATTTTATAAGTTGTTTTCTTTAGAGATTGTTACCAAACATATCATAATATAAAACATTTTTTTTTCTTAGATTTATAATTCATAGATTTGTGGTTCCCATTTTCCGACCACTATGACCTCTATTTATTATTGTAGTCATAGGAGACATGATTATTATAAGGCTACATTTCTACCTTATATGTACATTGAATAATTTTCTCAAAAAATAAAAATTCATAAGGATCCAATTACCTTACATATCATGAATTTAATTATTTAATAAAATAAAAACATTTACACTCAACATAAAAGAAAATATGTGTTTTGTTACATTAAAATTAGGTTATGTTTTATTTATACAAAACCACTAAATATTATACTATTTTACTCAATGTCGAATTTTTTTTTCTATACCAACTTAAAAATTCTTATGAAAAAATTTATCAATTAAAAAATTTACAAATTCATCCCATTCCAAGGCATTAATATCATCTCTTCATTTTATATTCATAACAATTGACTACAAAATATCAAATTCATCATCAAAATCAAATATATAAAGAGTTATGTATTGTTTTTTATAAACATATTCCAACTAATATCTTTTATAAGGGTAAACTATATCCTCAAAAAATTATATTGTATGATCCACTAAATTTTTTAGGGTTTTATTTTAGGAAATGATATACAATGTACACATTCTTATATAGTTAATATGGTTTCTCTCTTACAAGGATACCACAAATATTTATACCATATGTAAATTGATACATTGTCAAAAAAGTACTCTATTCTAATTAAAAATATATGAGGTTTAAAATTATGGTGGATAACGTCCTTTTGGGGTCTACATACATAAACTATCATGATTCCTCTTTGGAAAACCCTTATGAATCGACATAGTTTAGATAATAGAAATCTGTATTATTGAAATTTTATAACTTGATAATCATAAATTTGAATATCATAAGGGTACTTAAAAACACTATCATTTTCAATATAATGATACAAACACCCCTATGATACCAACTACAATGACCTGATCAATATTTTACCTGTAAATTCATTTTTAGACAATAATTTATTTTTTTATTCTATAATATATGTCTAGGTATTTAATTTTAGACAATTTGGTCATAAATCTAATGTAAAAAAACCCATACATTAACTTTTGAAAACATCCCCTTAGTATCCATTATTCCCACAATAAGAAGTATTTAATGATAAACATGTTGTCTATTCATGTAAAATCTTTACATGTTTTTACTAAATATCCAAATTGTTCCTAATCACCCGTAGAAAATATATAAAAAACTTGAAAATTTCAAAAAATAATAAAATAATAGAAATGTATGTTGGAACCACTTTGTGTATAGGATTGTATTTGTTGTCAATAGTTGTCAATGGAATATCAAAATCAAAGAGATCAAGAAGAACTCCAATAAAATGGAGGAATGGAAGCTCATAATGAGGGAGATCATGAAGTACTCCGATGAAGTAGAGGAGTAGTGATTCATACGATTGTTGTGATGATCGTAAGTTCAAAGAACATGTGTCAAAGGTGATACATTGTTTCCAACAATGAAGAATGTGAGGAGTAATCCATCATAGGATGATTAAAGCAGGATGGTGTTTTTGGATGAAGACCATGCAATTCCTCCTTATTGCATAAGAACCATGGGCTTTGATGAAGACCATGCAATTCCTCATTATTGCATGAGAACAATGGGTTTTGATGAAGACCATGCAATTACTCATGATTGCGTGAGAACCATGCTAGAGACTTCTTGATGGATTGAATCACATGGTTTGCATGAAGTTGATCATGACAGTTGATGAAGGAGGAAATGTGCCAATGAGTTGACTTATGAAATGTCCATGCACGTCACATTGTCATAGAAGATGATGGTACTAAATTTGTTCCTTAAAAGAATACATATCACAATAGTGGATTTTGTGTTCAAAGCAAAAGATTTTCTGAAGGATACAGATCACCAAGAAGAAGTGTTGTTGAGGTGATCGTGCTTGTCGACAAAGAAAACAAACAACATACAAAATTGTTGACAAAGGAGATTCCATGGTGACATGTCGAGTTCAAGAGTTGTGGTCAACGATCTATGTTTGATTCATGAACATCGATGGAGGAATGGATGATCTGGAGGCGGTACAAAAAGAGCAGATACAAAGTGGCGCCGTTTTCCAGTGTTTGCCAAATTTCAGGGGCACAAAATCGACAAATGAAGAATAGTGATTTTGGAAAAGGGACTTGCGCGCCATACTCTTGGAGGATAAAATACTTGCGCGCCATATGTTTTTGAGTAAAAAAACATCAAAATTTGGCTAAGGAAAGAAAGTTGCGCATGTGTTGGTTGGGTCGCGCAAGTGAGTTGCGCTACAGAAGTTACTGGAGAAAAGACTTGCGCGCCGCCGCGCAGGGGTTCCAGTTTGCCTATAAATACTGGACCACCCCCTCTCATTTCTTACGGAGCTCAAGAATTTGAGATTGTTCGAGCTCTCGTTGCGCTGGTGGTTGAACCGCGCAAGTGGTAGTTGGGTCGCGCAAGTAGAGGTTGCGCACCGACTAGTGGTTAAGCGCCCCAGGTGATTTGGGCAAGGAAGGAAGTGAGTCGTGCAGGTTTGAAGTTCAAGAAGGCAGTGTCACGCAGGTGCTTTGGAGACACTTGCGCGCTAGTTTATACTTGTGCGCCTAAGACTTGCGCGCCAGGGGGAGACTTGCGCACCGGGATTGAAAAGAAGATCCAGATATTGTTGAAGCACGTCCGCCTTTCTGGAGCTGCACAAGAGCTGAAATATAGCCTGATACTTCTGGTGCAATGTGAGATTGAAGAATAAATATAAATGATACATGCATGATCTCATGCATACATGGAGAACTGATTCTGACAATGCCGAGTAAGCTGAGCTTCATTAAGTAAGCAATCAAATCAGTGATTGTGATTCAGGAAAATGAAGACAAGGTGATCTAGTGCATTCATTCATTGCACTAAATAAGAAGGATTGAACTAAAAGGGGCATCAAATCTGAACCCTGATGCAAGCAATGTCTCATGCTGAACAGGAGACGAAGAACTTCAATGCACACCTATTGAAGAGTCCTTCATGTTTATAAACTGAGTGAGACATCACCAACGGCAGTGAGCCAGGGGGAGTCAACGGGAGTGACCCAAGGGACGCAGTGAGCTATCCCTGAACAATTGTAAAGGCAGTGAGCCTGGGACAGAGTGTCTGTACCCGAACATTTGAAATCCGCAGCTAGTGAAGCATAGTGGATTTAGGTACGACCGGCAACCTGTCGGTGTATACTCCTTGGACGTAGCCCTTAGTGGTGAACAAAGTAAAAATACCAATGTCATCTGTCTCTGCATGTGAATGTTTTATTGCTGATCATATCCATCATAAAGGTTTAAGCAGTTCCTACCAACGTGGGAAGAAGATCCACAACTTAAAGAAGAAAAAGTTGCCACCCTGATTCACCCCTCCCCTATCAGGGTGTCCCAGGGTCCTACAGGTGGTATCAGAAGGAAAGGTTAACGTATGTTGGATATTCTCCAGAAATTCTATTTAGAAGAGGATTTGAGTTTCTTTCCAAGAGTCAACAATGAAGAGCAGTCTCGATAATGACGCAATCATTTCTGAGCAGAAATCTATATCCACCAAGACTTTGAAAAATAGGAAAAAGAAAGAGAAGAAGATTATGAATAAGTCCCCCACATCCAAAGAAGATGCAGTTTCTTGTTATCCATGCCATTCCAATAATGATGAAACATTAGGCTTGGAAAGTATCAAGCAGGTGGTTCAGAACTTATCCAGAGGAAAGGATGATACCACTAATTCAAGCTTTCAGGAAAAACTCAGAACATATCTGCATGATATTCCAGAAGAAAGGGTTGCTATTATTTGTAGCCTATTCCAATCTATGCAGGTTGAGATCAATCGATTAGAAAGGGAAGCTGACAATATGTAAAAGGGGTTGGAATGAAAAGTTATGGAAAGTATGAAGCTCATCAAACGGGTGAAATTCGTTGAAGACGAAGAGGAAGTCAATAAGGCTTTAAAAGAAAGGATCCATGCTCTTGAAGCTGAGCTGAAGAAGAGCAATGAAGTCAAGAATTTTTTTTTGGAAGAAACTTCAATTAAAATCAGGGAACTTGACTCTTTGTTACAAAACAAAGTTAAGATGCATGAAGATGAGGTTGAAAGGTTGAAGAAGACTTGTGAAGAGAAGATGATCACGATTGAAGATCAGAAGATCATCCTCAATATTGTGGGTCAAAGATTGGAAGCTCAGTTGACCAAGATTGAGAACACACATATTGAGACTTCACAACAGAATGAAATGAGTGATGCTTGCACTCAATTTTCATTGGATGAGTCTAAAGCTGAAATGCCTCCAACATTTGATATGAAGATTATGACAACTCTTGATTATCCACATCAAGAATCAGTTGCTACTGGTACTCAATTCTCACTGGAGGATTCTATTGTCAAAAGACCTCCAACTTGTGATAAGAAGATCATGACTTCACTCTTTGATCTATCACAAGCAACTGAGAAAGTGAAGGTACCGTCCAAACCATCTTGTACTCATATTTCTAAATACACTCCTACAATCAGTGCTGGTTGGAAGATAAGTTCTAAACAAGTATGGATGAGGAAAGGTGAGAAGAAGATAACTACCACCATGGCTAGGTTGGATGGGAAGAAAAAGGAGGAAGTGGATTCCTCAAATAGGGCACAAAAGATTAAGCAGATGGCCCAAAAACTTAATACAGAAGACACAAAGATGAAAAGATTTGTGGGTCAATGTTGGTGCTGCAACAGATTTGGGCACTGTGCATTGGATTGTCTTTATAATCCCATACATGGAAAAGCACAGAGAATGCCTATATCAAAGAGAAGGAAGCCAGAGAAAAAGGAGCAACATCAGTAGGTCCAGAAGCATCTGTTTACTGCAAAGAGATTTGGAATTCTTGATAACATTTGTGATGTATGAAATGGAAGCGGTCACAATGCAGGCACATGTCCATATCAACATGCTTTCACTGTTGAAAAGAAAATAAGACCTCTAATGCCGTCAAGGAATGAAGCAGCTACCTTGGGGAGAAATCAGAAGAATGTTGTGAACACACATTTCCCCAAAAAGATCTCAAGTAGGGAAGCTAAGAAGACCCAAAACATTAGATCCATGAAATTGAAGGGTCATTCATCCAAAAGAAACACTATGTGGGATGAATCTCAGATGAACCCATGTGGAAGACCTAAACTAGCTGCAATAGTTCCAAATGACATATTGGTAATCTGCCAGATTATTTGAAAAGAATAAAGTAACTTGAAGATGAGAAGGCCAAGGATGGTGACAAAGGAAAAGGAAAACTTTCACATGATGAAGACACGGTGCAGGAGAGTCTGCAAACAAAGAGAAACACACATGTCAAAGATGTTCTGTGTGAGAGATGCAAGAAATCTGGTCACATTACAAAAGGTTGCCTAACCTTAAGACCAGATCAAGAAGCAGTCCTTAAGAGGAGTAAGAATGTATCATTCATGATGGATTCTAAGAAGAAAAATTCTCCACACAATGTAGAAGAGAATGGGAACAGATCCATGCCACACCAACAGATGTCAGAACATATGTTCAAATGTGCAGGCATGATGACTGGAGTGAACAGAGGAACTTGGTTGAGAAAAGAACCTCAACCAAGCAAGTCTTCTTGATGAAGCAAGAATGAACCACCTTATTCTCGTAATCATTTGTGTATTTTATATTTGCTAATAATGCATGGAATTGAAGGTGAAGCACGCTCTCAGGGGGAGAACCTGAGAAGTATTGAATGCTGTCAACTCTTGATAGCCAAGCTGAAGAAGTTTCCATCCTTAGTACATTCTTCAATTGATATTCAAAGATTATGATGATGAAGAATCACTCTTGATGAAGATGATGAGGAGTGTTTCCCATGAGGGGGATAAGAATGAAGAAGCTTCCATAATCATTGTTTCAATCAATATCAACTCCAACTGGACTCAAAAGCAGTTACTCTGTGAATTTCTTGAAGAGCACGCCAATGGAGAAGGTATGTCATTTCTCAATCAGTATCCCTTGGTTACTCAGATCAAATATTATTTTACAAAGGGGGACTAACTGAATTGATCAGTGACATAAAGAGAATGGAAGTGCCCCAAGGTCACTTATCCTACCGATTGGACTTGTATGTTTTTGATCTATTTGCTGATGTGAGTGCAGGAGTTTCAGGTTGATTATTCTCTATCATAGTTGATCTACTTATACCTGAAATTAAAGTGGTAAACCCTTGAAGAAAAGATACATGAGTTATCATATCAAGTTGGTATCATGATATATGGATAATGGACAACCTTGTTTACTTAATCAAATCCTCTTGTTTTCTACATCGAGCATTGCTCAAGTAGACTTAGAGTGAAATGGTTAACGAAACATTGCTTAAGGGTGGATTGATACCCTCCCTACCATGTGCTTTGTATTTCTTGTCAATAAGGGGGAGAGAAAGTGAAATGAATGTTTGAAAAGAAAAGTTGATTGAATAGAAGATTCTCATTTTGATATTGACAAATTCATTTCAGAAGATGTATAAGGTATTGACAAAAAAATACAAAAGGGGAGATTTTTGGAACCACTTTGTGTATAGGATTGTATTTTTTGTCAATATTTGTCAATGGAATATCAAAATGAAAGATATCAAGAAGTACTCCAATAAAATGGAGGAATGGATGCTCACAATGAGGGAGATCATGAAGTACTCCGATGAAGTAGAGCAGTAGTGATTCAGACGATTGTTGTGCTGATTGTAAGTTCAAAGAACATGTGTCAATGGTGATACATTGTTTCCAACAATGAATAATGTGAGGAGTAATCCATCCTAGGATGATTAAAGCAGGATGGTGTTTTTGGATGAAGACCATGAAATTCCTCCTTATTGCAGAAGAACCGTGGTCTTTGATGAAGACCATGAAATTCCTCATTATTGCATGAGAACAGTGGGTTTTGATGAAGACCATGCAATTACTCATGATTTCGTGAGAACCATGCTAGAGACTTCTTGATGGATTGAATCACATGGTTTTCATGAAGTTGATCATGACAGTTGATGAAGGAGGCAATGTGCCAATGAGTTGGTTTATGAAATGTCCATGCACATCACATTTTCATAGAAGATGATGGTACTAAAGTTGTTCCTTCAAAGAATACATATCACAATAGTGGAGTGTGTGATAAAAGCAAAAGAGTTGTTGAAGGATACAGATCACCAAGAAGAAGTGTTGTTGAGGTGATCATGCTTGTCGACAAAGAAAACAAATGAAATACAAATTTGTTGACAAAGGAGATTCCATGGTGACATGTCGAGTTCAAGAGTTGTGGTCAACAGTCTATGTTTGATTCATGAGAATCGACAGAGGAATGGATGATCTGGAGGCGGTACAAAAAGAGAAGATACAAAGTGGCGCCGTTTTCCAGTGTTTGCCAAATTTCAGGGGCTCAAAATAAACAAATGAAGAATAGTGATTTTGGAAAAGGGACTTGCGCGCCATACTCTTGGAAGATAAAAGACTTGCGCGCCATATGTTTTTGAGTAACAGAACATCAAAATTTGGCTAAGGAAAGAAGGTCGCACAAGTGTTGGTTGGGTCGCGCAAGTGAGTTGCGCGATAGGGGTTACTGGAGACAAGACTTGCGCGCCGATGGATGACTTGCACATCGCTGCGCAGGGGGTCCAGTTTGCCTATAAATACTGGACCACCCCCTCTCATTTCTTACGGAGCTCAAGACTTTGAGATTGTTCGAGCTCTCGTCGCGCTGGTGGTTGAACCGCGCAAGTGGTAGTTGGGTCGCACAAGTAGAGGTTGCGTGCCGACTGATGGTTGAGCGCCCCAGGTGATTTGGGCAAAGAAGGAAGTGAGTCGCGCAGGGTTGATGTTCAAGAAGGCAGTGTCGCGCAGGTGCTTTGGAGACACTTGCGCGCCAGTTTATACTTGTGCGCCTAAGACTTGCGCGCCAGGGGGAGACTTGCGCGCCGGGCTTGAAAAGAAGAGCCAGATATTGTTGAAGCACGTCCGCCTTTCTGGAGCTGCACAAGAGCTGAAATATAGCCTGATACTTCTGTTGCAAAGTGAGATTGAAGATGAAATATAAATGATACATGCATGATCTCATGTATACATGGAGAACTGATTCTGACAATGCCGAGTAAGCTGAGCTTCATTATGTAAGCAATCACATCAGTGATTTTGATTCAGGCAAACGAAGACAAGGGGATCTAGTACATTCATTCATTGCACTAAAGCAGAAGGATTGAACTAAAAGGAGCATCAAATCTGAACCCTGATGCAAGCAATGTCTCATGCTGAATAGGAGACGAAGAACTTCAATGCACACCTATTGAAGAGACCTTCACGTCTATAAACTGAGTGAGACTTCACCAACGGCAGTGAGCCAGGGAGAGTCAACGGGAGTGACCCGAGGGACGCAGTGAGCTATCCCTGAACAATTGTAAAGGCAGTGAGCCTGGGACAGAGTGTCTGTACCCGAACATTTGTAATCCGCAGCTAGTGAAGCATAGTGGATTTAGGTACGACCGGAAACCTGTCGGTGTATACTCCTCGGACGTAGCCCTTAGTGGTGAACCAAGTAAAAATATCTGTGTCATCTGTCTCTGCATGTGAATGTTTATTTGCTGATCATATCCATCATATAGGTTTAAGCAGTTCCTACCAACGTGGGAACAAGATCCACAACTTAAAGAAGAAAAAGTGGCCACCCTGATTCACCCCTCCCCTCTCAGGGTGTCCTGGGGTCATACAATGTACATATAAAATAAAGAAATAATCCTTATAGTCTATCTTAAAATAATGAGATCATAAAAAATATTTTTTAGTTAAAATAATAAACATTGATCACAAATAATATTTTATATACCCATGAAATCAAAAATATAACCAATTTTTTATAAAAATCTTTATAATAAAATATAAATTCAAAATCAAAATCATTCATATTTCTTTATAAAACATTATAACCTTGAAAAACATTTTCATAAGAATTACCCTTTTTTCATGAAATGGTGTAATAATTCCTCAAAAATATATCTTTCTATTTGATTTTGAAATAAAATTATCTCCATGAACTCTCCACAACATCATTTATGTCAAAATAGACAATTCATTTTTTTTCTTTTTAAAGAATGTCAAAACATTCTGTATAAAATAAAAATAAATATTCTATTCGAAATATTTTTATATAAAGTTAAAAAGATGAATAAAATTTAATTTATTATTATTTTTTCAATATAAATAAATTCACATATATATTTTATTATGTACATGGAATAAACTATTTAAAAAATAATTCATTAAAAAATTGATGAGAGTTCTCAAGGTAAAGAATCCTATAACTCAAGTCTAACTTATCACATAAATTTTTATCTCCCATATAATAATATTTTATCATTTATTTTAAATAATATAAACCATTTATATTTTTAATTCCTTATCATTAAACTATTTTTTTCAATGGAATTTATAATTACAAAACCATTAAAGTCCATGTAGGGTGTTTCAAGGTACTTTGTTTCATAATTTTAAAACAACATCTGTATAATAACCACATTCCATAGGGATATTATTCCACCATATATGGAATTATAATAATGATATTATTATAATTATTCTAAGTTAATTTTACTTCTATAACCAAACATGATAATGGTTATGGAATATGGATTTCTCTACAATCAAGGAGATGGCAAGTTGTAGAAACACATGTGTAACATTTTCATTTTTCAATAACATTGACTGAAATTTGTTAAATATATATTTATATTTATATAATTATTATTTGGTCGTATATATCATTATATATATTTAAATATTGTTATATATACTATCCATGTGATGCGATGGTGAAAAAAGAATCACATTGCTTTATAGAGGTCATAATCCATATATACGAATGAAAATTGTTATCTTTTTTAATGGATAGAATGTTTAAAAAATAAATTATATATTATCATTATGTAATAAGAATTATGTAATGAATATCTTAAAAAAAATTAAATCAATAATTGTAACCATCCACAAGAGGCAGTAATGGAGAATACATCAGTCCATAATGAGGTTTTCTGCTGTACCCATAAAAAAATGTTTCATATCCCATTTGATGGATGATGGGATATATAAATGTTATAAAATAAACAAAATATCATATTAAAATATATTATATAATTATGTTATTATATGTAACTGGTTATAATAACTTTTAGTTAATTATAATAATAAATAATACCAAAACAATTCAGTTAATGTTATACATCTTCCTTTGACCACCTCTATTTCTGTTAATCATTTTCTCTATAAGTATAGTATTATGATAAAACATAGATTTCTAGGATATTTTGTGTGATGTCAAAAAAATTTTTTTACGAATTATCTGAACCAAGAGACTCTTTTTGTGTAGAGAGGATAGGAGAGGGGTGTCCTTCTCGATGAGTGGGAGGGGACATACTTGGAATATTAAATACTACTAAAATATAGTAATTTCAAACCAAGGAAAAATGTTTCCAAAATATACCATTATTGAATATTTGATAAATATGGTTTTAATATTTCTATAAAAATTCATTTTGAACTATTTTGATGTCTTTTTAATCAATGTGGTTTATTTTAATTCTCAGTGAATCTGTTCTCACCATAATTACGCTAGAAAATTTTTACTGCTTCAAAATTAATTATTAGGAAAATCATTCTGAACATAATACCTAATATTAATTATTATACACTAAAATGTGGAATACATTTTAAATAAAAAAATCAAATACATGGAATAATTTAATTTAAAAATATACTCTAAAAATGTGATGAAGGACAGGTTTCTAGAAATAATGACTTATTATGTATAAAACGTTATTACAAAATAATCATGTATAAAATTGATTATGAAGAATTTAATTGGATTACTAAAAATATAACTGCACAACTAGTAATTTGAAACTATTTCAGTTAAAATATAACTTTTTAATTTCATTAAATGAAAATGTAATTTTTAGTTTAAATGATTATTTTTCACCATTCAATCAAAAAATCATATATTTTATAAAATTCATAAAAATTTACCCTAAAAATTTTGATAATGATTAATTAAAAATATTTTTCTATGTAATTAAACACCTAAAATTTAAAAATTATGTATTTGAATAAATACCTATAATGTAGGAAAATATAATTTTGTAAGAAATAATGATTACATTGACCAAAAAATTACATGATGTTCTAATAATGAATATAACTCTATAAATATGATTAATGAATATTAATAATGATTTTAATTGATATACAATTAACATTACCGAAATTTTTACACAAGTTGATTCTAAAAATACAATAATCCAACCTCTTTACAATAATTGTTATATGAAGATACTCTCCCTAAAAAATCAATCATGTTATCTCCCTTAAAAACAAATGAACGATAAATTTCACCCACATGAAAACATGATATAAATCCAACATTTTCAATAATCATTGTTTTTTCTAGAATCCTTTCTTGAAAAATGTAATCCACATTTTTGGGAATTTCGTTCTCTTTGACAATGAACCAAATTAGAACTTTTCTAATAGTTCATATCAAATGATTATATGACAGATAATTATTATATCATGTACATCATAGATTTATAGATACTAATTATTTATGATATTAAATAATTAAAAAAATTTATAAATTATAATCCCTAAAGGTGGTGGGGTTTACCTTTCAAAATAATATAGATTATTAGGTACTATTTTAATCCAATATCCAACAAACGATTATCAATTAATTAATTGGATATTTCCTTTGTAATCATATCTGCAATATGATTATTTTTTATAAAATTAATACAAATTCACTAAACCTTGTACATTATTCCCCTTTATAATGTGACATTTCATCTTATTGTTATTATTTATAAATAATTGAATGATAGATTTCAATGATAGATAACATATATTTTACTCAATTTGATTCAAATATGATATTCTAGGAAAACACTTATTTTCTCAAGGATTTCATTTTTTTATCCTAATATCATAAATTATTTAGTGGAAACTAATTTTTCAAATTCCATAAGGATTAATGAGATTCAATTGATCTTTTTTTTCTAGAAATTAAATATGAAAATCATGATGATAAATTGCACTACCTGATATTTACCATCAATCTTCTACTGAACTGTTCAAAAAAATTATGTAATTTCTAATATTACATGTTCGGAAATAACATGATAAAATCATGAAATACCCCATGTATAGTGCATAATATAGTATTATCTTCACTACATGTATGTTTTTTTTGGGATACTTTTTAGTATTAATTTTATCCAATAAAAAATATAAAATGTGTTCTTTTTAATTTAATGAAAAATAAACATGTAATTATTTAATTATATTATATCAGATTGAACCATTTTCCATTATCATCTCTTCAAAAAATATTACAATTTTAATAAATTTAGTCAATTCCATGGAATATTCCATTAACAATATTAAAATAAATCCCTAAAGCTAATTACCACATGTCCCATTTATTCTTATGAATATTATATAATTAAAATAAAGTAGATCTATCATCCACTGATCATTAATCATCATGATATAGAAATTATGATTATATGCTTCTCATTATAATCCAGGTGATCTCATGTATTGATCATATTAAGAATAATAAGCCGTAAGTGGTTTCTTTATCTCATATAATAACATCTTCAGACATAAAAAATTATTTCCTCATTATAAATTATAAATCCATATAGTTATTAAATATGCACTTCTTCCTCATAGACTCTATTTATTCAATCAAATTATATTATTGATAGAATATAAATTTCAAATAATAAATGGTATGTTATGAATCTCATTTCCTTTTTCATTGATTTTTATGGTATACCAATTTTCTAGTAAGAAAATTAATTTTCTTTGGTAAAATTATTTTCTAGGATTATTTCATCTATATGTGTTCACAATCATAATTAATCTCCTTGAAAAAAAATTATCCTTTGTTTCCTACTCAAAAATATTTGTCTCCACTTGAGATATGAATGATATTATTTTAATAGATTGATCCTTCAAAATTAAAATGAATCTATGTAGTCTCTAATGTTTTTTTTCATCTATATCTCTAACCACCTATACTACCATTATGTGACACACTTTGATATATTTAACATTTATAATTTTCACAATATTTTGTTGAATTTTTTAGTCAATTTATATTGTATTTATATGTCAAAAATTTATAATTTTTTAAATAAATATATTAAATAACATATTTTCTTTTCTCTTATATGAATGAAAAATTGATATTAAATCGTATATATGAAATTATTTCTTTCAGTGTATCTCATATTTATTAACATTATGTTATTCAATATTGAATTTTTTAATGTATTTCAATATAAAATTTTTTCTATATAACATCTTATAGGGATTATTTTCTTTATCAATAGAAAAAATATAAAATTGTGATATGGAACTATTTTAATTTCCCAAACTTCCAAATCTATTATGTTAGGTATTTTTCAATGAGTATCATATTCTCTATGTTTTTAATGATCTGGTTTCACTTATAATATATATAATTTAATTTAAAAGACCTCTACATGAGAACATTGATCATTGTCATGTGCTTCTTGACATAAAAATACACTTTTGTATTACCAAAATATATGTAATTTAATATATGTATTTTGGTAATTTTTTAGTATGAGAGACATCTCTAGAAAATTCCATTATCGTTTAATTCAATTTAATACATAATGTTTTGTAAAAAATCACTATAAACCATTCCATTCTTTTGAAAATTTGAATTATCAAACCATTCTACCACTTAAAATTAGTTTATTTAAGTTTTAATGGCCCAAAAACATCAATTGGTGCAAGATAAATAAATGTTTATTTCTTCATAGCCATTGGAATATTACTATTCCAAATGATCATAATTTTTTAAAAAATGTCACATGTGTATGTGTATGTGAAATTTCATGAATGAATAAAGATGTCATGAACTACTTAATTATTCATTAAATATTCCATTTTCTCTAGGATTATGTGGTTATGAACTTTATGAAATAAATTTTCTTGTCATCCTTGGATTTAAATTAGAATTCTTCTTGTTAACTAATATGTAAGATATTACACAATTTATATTCCCTAAAAAATTTAAAAATCTCTTTATTTAATGATACAAATAATCTTGGTGAATTTTTTTACATTTTCCAAGTCTCAAATTTTTCTCAAAAATATACATTTTTATAGTGTACTTTAACATCTATGATATCCATGAACTATATAATTCATCATGAATTTTAGTCTTTCTAGTGAAGATAAATAATTATAAACTATTTAAAATACATCATAATTATCTAGAAGAATTTTGTTTCCCTATAATCAATAATTTGGTATTATGAGAATCTAACAAATGGATTTTATGTGGAAGCAAAGATATTAAATCCTTCATAATTTTGAAAATGAAAAATATATCCTTTTAAAACATGATTCCTTAAAAAAATTATTTTTTTCCAATCATATAGAATTATAATATTCTATAAAGTATCCATAATTTAAAATTATTAATTTATTTAAATCAAAATATTTCTACATTATACATTTTATCTCATCCCTTGATGATCCTTGTCTCATACATTACCTATTACAGTTGTAAATTCAATCATTCTTACACTAGGTATGATGAATCATTAGTATATTTAATGGATAAAAATTGATTTCATGATTTCATGCCACTCACTGATGTCATTAGATATTAGTCATATCTTTTTTGGCCCACTATTGGAATATTTATTTTCTTTCATAATGATGAATTCTTACTTTGTGTCTATAACCATCACACCAAAAAACAATATCCCCTAAAACATATTGAGTATATGAAATTATTTTAACTTTTATTCATATAAATTTTTGATATAAATGATTTTTTAATACAACACATTAATTATGTATGTGAAATCATTACAGAATAATAACATCATATTTTATATGTACTCATGTGTGTCTTTACTATTATTATACAACATATTTAGAACATTACAATGTTTTAATCATGAATTTAATTTGAAATAAATATTAATTAATGTTGTTGGAGAATATGGAAAAACCTTAACCATTACCTATATTTTCATTCAATTAAGCTCCTTTTTTAATTTTCTATCAATTTTCAAGTGTTGATTTCATAAGAATAACAACTTCACCATTATATTTCAAGGATTTTCCCTACCCATTTCCACAAACTATATAATATAGCTTCCAAATTTAATGTTCTTCTTCAAGGGAATATAATTTAGTATAATCTTTCCTATTAGATTGAAAATATATCTTTCATGCTCCATTATATTCATAACTCCATGTAACTAAATTCCCAGGCATACTTTTCATTTCCCAATTAAGAGTCCACCACAATATATGAGTTTTTAATATTTCAATATTTCAATATTTTCTTATTGAATCTACATATTTAACATAAATTTATACAATTATATTTTTTCGAGGTATTAAAATAATTAATCACTATATTTAAATTATTTATTTCCCTATAGATAAAATTTACATTGAGTTTAGTCTCTACTTAAATATTAAAGATAACTCTTCCCAAAATATTCTAATCATCATCCTCATAATAATCACTTATCTCCTCTATTGTTTGTTTTTTGATATCCTATTCATATTATTCAATGATTTATTTATTTTATTTATTAATTTGTACTCTTTTTTTCTCCCTGGTATAATATTCTTATGAAATAAATTTTTTTTAAATAATTTCTCCAGTAAAATCCTCTTAAAATTCACATCCATTAATGATTTTTTGTGGGTGGTTCTAGATCTTCATCATCTTGTATATTATTTAGACAGTTTATAAAAATGTGTAATTTTTTTCTAAACAATAAGAATTTTATTTGATTCTTTACTTTAATTTCCTTCTTCCTATTTTCACATATGATAAAATAAATGGAAAAGCATAATTTAAAATATAATTCTTATCATACTCTTTATCATATCATTTAATATTTAATATTAAATGGGAATATATAATCATTTTTTAATAATAATAAATATTAATATATTATATATTTATCTTATAAATAAATATCCCATTATTACACCCGTGAATTCTTTAATGGTAAGGTGTGTGATGGTTAAATTTTCATTCGGTTGTTCGGTGAATATGATTCTGGTCATTAGGTTAAGGATCATAAACTAATTTCATGAATAGTTTCCCTACAAATTCATTTGAAGGATAAAATTTAGGAATTGACCAAGGTAAAATCCTAGTGTTTCTATATCTAATAGATGGTATGATTAATGGGCTTCAAAGTGTTCACTCTTTCTGGAAGGGGTCATCACTTCATTTGTTTGTGTCAAATGATCTTTATCAAAACAATTAAAATAATTATCCTAAAAGTAACTATAAAATTAAAATATTATCAATTTTTATGATTCATAATGGTATTTAATATTATATATACCATATAGTGGTCTAAATTTATTAAATTAGGGTATGATTTTTTTAATAAATTCATTTCATATTAACAAATTTACCCATAAAAAAATAATTACAATTAAAATTATATTTGTCATTATAGTTTTGATGTAACGATTATTCTATCACTATGTTAGGTCATATATAAGAATATATTATGATTATTTTATGGGTGGGTCCATAATATACCTCCAATTAATTGGGTAAAATTAATTGTTTAAGATTTTGATGGGTGCACTGAAGGTTATTCCACATCAAAATGTCTGTACATGGGATATTATCCTAAGATCAAAAGATGGTCTAATGGAGGTTATCCCATACACGTGCCATTTATATTTATGTTTATCCCATGATTTTCAGACGATTAATCTCATTTTGGATATCCTTAATCTAATATTTTTTTATTATCATAACTCCAAAATATTTTCTATTAATTTATGGGGAGAAATTTTTCCAATTGTATTATCTCATTGCTAATGTTCATTTAATCTTTTATGATTCATGCCTTCTAACTACCATCTTTATTTCCATGAATCCTATTTTAATTATTTTTTGGTTATTGATTTTAAATGTTAGGATCATATTATCGTACCATTATCCTCTTTATATGTTTTCATACGATCTTTTATCACTACCTCATTTAACTAACCTTACTAAGTATCTATGATCACCCTTTATTATATTTCCTTTTCCCAAAGATATGAGGAAATTGTTTAAGTATGATATGTCTGAGAAGGATGCTTGTTGTTATGAACTATTTTGGAGATGATATTGTCATTTTATATAACAGTTGTTTACATATTCATGATTTTAAAGTCAGTAAACTATTATTATTCTAAAATGGATCATATTGATATACAATTAAAGTATATCTAATATGATATGACATTTATTTATGTGATGTTAGGGTCATTATAATAGATATATTATTTTAATGACATTATTATGTATATTCATGGGTATGGAGAAAACATAAATTAAGTCTACATCATGAAGAGAACCCTAAAAATATTTCCTTATAGAGGCATCATGAAGGTCTCATCAAACATTTATAGGTATCCTATGATGGTCAAAAAAGTTAGTTTTGATAGAAATAAGGATTCATATGAGATTCTGAACATGAATAAATTTATTTTATATATATATATATATCTTATAAGATGTCACTCGAGTCTTTTAAGATACTCATATTAAATACAAAATAGTAATTCTATTTTAGGGAAATATATAGTTTCAATCAAGAAAACATTTTTGGTGAATTCATGAATTTATTAAAGGAATTATATTTTATTTTAATATTACTATTAAATACTATTTATAAAATATAATGGATAATAAAATTTTATAGAGTAAATAATAATATTTATAAGGATAAGAAAATTATTATCATAAAAAAATATGGATTTCTAATTTTAAAATATAAAATCTCAAATTACAGCTTTATTTTGATAAAATAAATATTATTTTTTAAATGAGAATATAAAAAGTATCAAATTATTAAATTCTTTTAACCATTATTGGTTGTCAATTGTTTGAGTAAAAATTAATTTGGATTAAATATACTATTTGTATTATAATATTTTAATGCCCAAAATGTTATGTAATATATTTCATAAAATATATCCATGTCTAAATATATATTTTACCTTAAAATTAGTTTTTAGGGGACTTTATTATTTTTATAAACTATTAATTAATCCAATAAAACAGAAAATAAAATATATGGTTTTAAAATTAATTATTTTTAAACATGACACACTTCTATATCAGTGAGGGAATAATTTTAATTTTTTATATTCAAATCCTAATAAAATATTTATTATTAATTTAATTTAGAATAAACCATGGTAAAAACCATTGATGGTTTTTGGTTTTGATTACTTTTTTATATAGAGTCTATAACCTATGTTTGGAAGTTAATAAAGAAAAATTATATCGTTCACTTTATAAACCTTCATATCCATCAATTACCCTTCATTAAAAAATATTTTAGGATAATATTAATCATATATTACCTTCCTATAACTCTCTCAAAGTCCCCCATGATCTAATGAAGCTCCTCCCAATATTCTTGAAGCCCCCTCTCAAGGTAAGGGATCATCTCCTTATCAATTATATTCAATGAACTTATTTCATCCATGACATTAAATTTCTAGTTCGTGATGTTGGGATATGTATTAAAAAATACATATTAACATCCTTATGATTCCTACTTAATTTTAGACTCGTAAAATATTTTATGTACAACTATTATGTTGTTGAAATTATCCTGCAATTATCCTTATCAAAAAAATTTGTTGTAAGTACCCATATCCATTGACACTCAAGGGTCTTCACTAAGATGTAATTATCATTAATTTATTCAATATTTACATTAATGTAGCCCAAAGTAAATAATCATGGTGATAAAATTGTTAAATTACATTCTTATGTTTCATGATATATGTGACACACATATGTATGTGGATGATATGAAAGTGTTAGGTGGGCCTGTAAATTTAGAGTCCTCCATTGCATTTGGTATTTATTGATTTCATGATGTCCCGTATTTTCTGCACATTAGGTTATACTAAACACAATTTTTTTACGTTTACATAGTGGTTGTAAATGACTGATGTTAATGCTGTCTTGTTTTATATTGTTTTCACATTCCAATGGTGCCATTATGTTATCATAATATATTGTGCCTCATTTTTCAATATTATGATTACAATATATCTTATTTTACAATGATTTTACTCTTCAATTAAAATTACTATATTACCTTATGTAATGTTTTTTTTATTACATTATTATGATTTATAACTTATCCCTTTATTGTGTACATGCCCTAGTTATTCGATGTAATTTCAAAAGATATAGTGAATACATGCGCATTTTATAGAGTATTTAAATAGTTATGGCATACCCATGTTTTATATTAATGTTTTACATGCCTAATTTATCATATAAATTTGGCATTACAATATTTTGTGTTTTAATTTATTTTATATTGATATTATAAATCATGAAATAAATTGTTATACCATATTATTTATCATAATTTCTATTAAATAAATGTATAGTTACATTTGGTATTAGTATTAGAAACCTCTACTGAAATACATAAACATAATACAAAAAAACATCTATAAAATTTTGAACATTACATAGTAGGTGGCTTCCAATAAAATATTTTTCTTTTGGAATACTATATGATTATTTTAATCTATTACAACACTACATATGGTTAATAACCATGAAAATGGTTAATTGAACTCGACTCTATCATCACCTAGTGCATAATAAAGAGGCATTTCTTCACACCAAGTTTGACACTCCCATGGGATAAACTTCAATAAATTCTCAAGCTCATTATGAACAATCATTAACTTGAAAAAAACGCAAATAATATTTCATGTTAAGAACTATATGATTGATAACATAGATTTAAACCGATAAATTCATATTATTATGAATGTATTTCATTTCATGATATATCTATTTAATATGTGATCCTTCGAATTTATATGTTTAATATTTTGAAATTTTTCATCAGTAGATATATTTTTTTAAATAAATTATTAGAACCATAATAGATTATATAAAGTCTATTTTATCATCCATGGTGCTAATAATTCTTTCATATCAATCATGTTTAGTATAACTATTCCAACACCCCATAAAAACATAGAATTGTAGAAATTTTTTGAAATACATAATAGGGAAATTTTGTATTTCCAATTATATAAATCCTCCTAAATAAAAATTTGAGTGCCAAATTTCCTTTAAAAACATGTAATACATCCCTTAGAAGAATTATATTCTATTATAATTATAGATTTTATTTCCTTCTATAAATACAACATAAATTTACAAGAGAAAAAAATAAACCTATGCCTCACTAATCATCCTCCAATTATATAAAATTGAAAGAGGGGGATTTATTCACCTTAGGTACCAATATATTAGTAATCTATATTATGTTCTTTCATGAAAGGGTTTATAACTCAAATTATTAAAATTCAAGAGACTATCATCCTTGCTGACTTTCAAAATGTAGCGGAATATTTTGATGTGTTTCTTCAATAATTTTCTCATCTTCATCTAAGCATCGAGATTGTGTTCTCAATTGATATTTATCTCAGGCTTTTCTAATATAAATGAATCATTGTATAATGAACACTATTGAAATTAAGGAGTTGGATAAGTTTCAATAAGATAATCTTAATATAGTGTACATACACCAAAGTGATTCACATTTGGGTGCACAGACCTCTTTACCGTGAATATAGATTGATTAATGTGGCTATAAATTAATTATCATGAGATAAACAAGGTCTTAATAATGAATAAGTCTCAACATTTATATATTGATGACTTTTAATACCAATTATGTGGAGACAAAAATATCTCTATGGTGTATCTTCAGTCAAGATATTTGCATGTAAAGGTAAATAAGGTGGACATCACCAATATAGTTGTTTGTAAAAGGTATGGAAACTATGAGTTCACAGTTATTCCATTTGGACATAAAAACACTACATATATATTCAATAGAATGATTAATATTATAATTAATAAACACAATGAGAAAAATGTTGTAGTGTTTATATAAAATTTTCTTATATACTCCATAAGAAAGGAAGATCATGAGGAAAATTTAAATAATGTACTATAAACATATTAAAGGATGTGATTTTTAAATTTTTTAGTAAATGTGATTTTTTGAGAATGTAACATTATTGGTGAATTTTATCACTAATAATGGTATATATGTAGATATTTCCAATACTGATGTAGTCAAAGGATCCACTATACCAATATTTGTGATTGAAATTGTATAGTTTTCATAGATTAGTTGGGTACTATAATTGATTTTTGATAAACCTCTGATAATTTTAAATCCCACTACCCATGGTAACGTGTATGGGGTCATGTAATTTAGTTTATATTATTGTGAAGATAGATTTATAGATTCTAATAATAGGTTATTCATTGAATCTATGCCCACATTACTAACTAGTAGGGTAGGAACTGTGATCTATAGAGATAAATCCAAAAGGGGGATTACTTTGAGTAATCATTCATCATGAAAAATTGATAACTTTGGACTACTAAAATATAATTATCCATGATTATAACATCCCAACACATAATCTAAAATTATATGTGTTGATCTTCACATTGAATATTTGGAGACATTATATTTATACAGAATAGTTTATCATATATATGAAAAATAAAATCTTAATGTATATATACAACCAAATGGAGAATAATATATAGAAATGAATATGGTTAGATTTTATTAATGATTATGATATTTTAATATATTAATATCATTTCAAGGAAAATAATGCAATAAATTCTATGAGTAGAAAGGACCTCACAACACTATCAATGATGATTAATGAAAGGGAAACAAATATTCATAAACTTGATAATGTCAGATTTTAGAATAATATATCGATTTATATGCTACATTTCTTAAATAACTTCTCAAATTTTTAATCATAAGATGATCATGTATTTCTAAAAAGGATATGAGGATATATATAAAAAGGAACTGAATATTTTTGAGTTCAACATTGTAAATGGTGGAGTTATAAGGTTTCAAACCTAGATAGGTGTCCCAAAAAAATATTGTTTAAGAGATAAATTCTACATTATTCACATTTCTCAAAATTCTCTATTCATCCCTAAATAACTACTCTGAATATATATTTGAAAAAAATATTTTTATAGGAAAACATGATATGGTAAATTTCATAGATTATATCTCAAGTCATGGAATGGAAAAAATTCAAGGAAGAATGAAATATTTATAATATTATAATGAAATTATTTCCCATAATAATTTAAACATTTTAAAATATAACCATGAATTTAATCATATGAATCTCTAATACACATAAAAAATAATTCCATAATGTTGGTAGTCTACCTCCATACAATTTCTGTAAATTTCATTCCTACCAATAGATATTTATCTATTAACATAATTTCTGTTTTATAAGTAAGGTAAGTGGTAAGATTCAATGGACATAAACTTTCTGTAGTATCAAATCAAGATATGAGGATTATATCAATGATTTAGAGAATTCTTCAACCATAGTTGTGTGTAAAACTAAATGTCATTATTTCCTATCACCATCAGACCAATGTTTAGTCTGAAAAGATTACATTAAATTTCCAGAATATATAATAATCATTTCCTAATAATTTACTTGGATGTGGAGACCAAAACCTTCCCCTAGTATATTTATCATCAAATAGAAGTTTCCATTCTAACATTTTAATGGCACCATTTGAAGCTCTATTTTAGAATAGGTGTCCGGAACCAACATGTTGGGATAAATTTAGAGTGAAAAAGATGACGATAACTCATATTATCCATGAAATGAAAGATAATTTCATACAAATCATATTCATATCAAATCCTCATAGTATAGAAAAAAATATATGTAAAAAAATCATTGACATAACATGTAGTTCGATGTTATAGATGAAGTGTTCCCTTATATATCATTAGGGAAGAATGTCAGTAATTATAAAAGGGAAAAAATATCACTAAATACATCAATCCCATTGATATCCTTTCTCATTTTTATAACATCCCATAACTATCTAGTCTTACTATTTGTGTTTTTCTATGGCATGTAGTGCTCGAAGGAGGCATAGAGGCATTCTAGAGGTATTCATCTACTAAAATACTGAAGTGTAGATTATTTGTGACATCTTTTTTCATAACATGAATGTGTGATTCACATCTTGTGAGAGGCTAGTTCAAAAGGTTCATCACAATGTAAATTATATCATTGTAAACTTATTTTAGGTGACAGATTTTTCATAAATAATTAAATACTAAAATATACTTGGAGTGAATGGGTTTCACACATCGAAAATAAGATGTGAAATATATATTTAATAGATATAATGACATGGGTTTTCCTCAAAATATATGATTTTTTCCCACACCCCTGGAGGCCAGCAGGACTCTTGCTAGGAATCTTGAATCCCTTCAACACAAAATAATTATTATCCATTTGTCTTCAATCATTAGTGATCTAAGTAATGATCTACATACTCTCTTATATTTCATTTATCTGGATACTCCTTCTTTTTCTTATCCATACGATGAAATATTCTACCCATAATTCTATAAAAATTATCTTGGATTTTTTGGTGTAGTTGTGGCGGGTTTTCCTTAGAGGGATGAATCTCCAAAATAAGGGTTAATTAGGATCCATGCCATTGTATTATTCTTGTAAAAATAATATTTATTCTTTACTGGTGGGGGATTAATTTCTTCTATTATTTATTTTTGTATAATAATAACGTTATCATGGTTTAATGCTTGGGATGTCAATGGAATTAACATAATAATTTTTTAAATAGATTAATAATGAATTGTTTAGTGACCATGTGTCGGTGTAATTTCTTTCTACCATGATTTCATTTTTCTTATTGATTTCCTAGATAGTGGTCAATATATATTATTATTTTTATAATTTATTTTTATTATATAGATTAGAAATTTCTTCATAATAAATTTTTTTAAAGAACATTAAGTCAGAACTAATTAAATAATTAACTTAAGGAATAATAATGAGGCATATATGAATATGGTGTTACATATAATTTTATGATAATAAAATTGATTCAATGTCTGTGTTGAATTATGTATGTACTTCAATGTTAACGAAAATGATAAATAATTTGAATCATTTTTATTCCTATTTTTATTAATAATTTAAAAGTCGTGTTATTGAAAATGGTAATTTTAATTTTTGTTAAACTTGTTTTAATGATAATATATTATTTTAATATTGATATTTTTATATTGTTTGATGACTATAGAAGCCCATCATTAGAATATATGAATAATTAAATATTTAATTAAAGATCAAATAAGAACATGTTTTCTAAAAAAGACAATTTCTAGGAAATGTTTTTCCTATATACTAGATATGGCCGAGGGTATCGATTTTTTAATCTATGAGAGATCGTTCATGTGTGAGTGATGAATGAATTGTTTTAGGGAGTAAATTTCCATGTTTTCTATTCATGTCATTTTCCAATATCTTTTTTGATATTCTCAATATGTGAACATATCTATGCGATGGGAGATGGGTTTGGGTGGCCAAAATGTGATATTATCTTAGAAGGATATGTTTGGGATGAATGATGTGATATGGGATGGGAGGCCTAGATGATGTGGCAGTCATTGACGCCCATAAGGGAAAGATGCATTAAGATATTCATGTGGGTACTTGGTATGGAACTATAGATTATGGAATGTGTAAAATTTGGGATAACACATTGACGTGATTGTAAGTTGTAAAATAATTTTTATGAGTATATTTAATGGATTATGTCTCGGTTTCATGATTTATATGAATTCTTTTCCCCACTATATATGGAAACTATATGTTCTTGGTTTAATTTTCCCTCTTAGTGGTTGCATAGGGTTATTTTCATAGATTATTTTGATTATGTATTTTTTCTAATAATGAAAAAATAATTCTTAACACATGGAGTGGTTTTTATGGATTGAAAATTATGAAAATATATTAATCATGATAAACCACAGACTTGATTTGGATTATCCCTGGTGGGTATGGAATTTACACTAATGATTGATGTAATGTAATGTGAAATAATGATAATTGTCAATTTAATGGATAATGAATTGATTAATGGATAGAAATGATAAAATATAAAATAAGTAAATAATGTATCTCAATAAATTATTTTGTTCTTATTGGATATATGGTATTTGTAGATAAATTCAAGAGTTTGAGTGGAACTAGCTGCAATTAATCCAAATATTAGGTTATTCCCACATTTTTGTTCTGAGCGATATTATAACATGTATATTTTATGATTTGATATGCTACCCCACCTATATTTGTTATGGAAACTATAATCTAGTTGAATTTAGAGGGTTTTTTCCAACATCAATTAGGGATAATGGATGGGAGACTACCCCCATTATCCACAATCTCTTCACATAGTAGTTACATGTACGGGTATGCGCAATAGTTAGTTTTCCCATATTTTTGAGTCTAGGGATATGATACCTTGGGGTTATTTTATATACATATGTATGTGGATATAGTATCCAAAAGATTATTATAGGTATTGGAAGTATATTCTTTCATCGATTGAGGTAGTACCCATTGTATGGGATGTGATGGATTGTGGTATAATATCTGAGGAAAAATACACATCATTCCAGATGTTTTTGGATCCTGTAAAATACATGTTTTCTATATATGGTGATTTGATATGAGATGATTTGATTATGTGATTCATTAGTTACATGTTTTAAATGTTTTACTTATAATTTCCCTGATGGATTAATCTGGAGAGAGACTACTGAGGGAATGAGATATTGGGGAAGAGAAGAAAAATTGTATAGAATTGGAAGTGTGGGGTACCCTTGTTTTCTCATTATTATATTATATAGTATATTTTATGCAATAAATTTTTGAGTAGTTTCTATGGTGATATGGGAAACATAGTATACCTATTTAGGTTACGAGTTAGTACTGTTATTGTTCATTATGAATAATATTATTTCATTATATTTTGCAAGAGAGATTATGGGGAGGATCGTGATGATTAAATATTTATTATCAAAATATGTATATATAAACTATATTTCATTTAACAAAGTTTATATTGGATATTAGTATTTTTATTACTAGCTCATGGTTTTGTAAGAGCTTTTTGGGATTTGATGGTCTCTATCATCTTTTCTATTTTAGAACATATCATTTTTTATTTAGGATTTTATGACTGTGTGACATTTCATGATTGTAGATATGTTTTCTTATATATGTGTGTTTGTGTGTATGTGTGTCTGAAGTGGTTTAGATTGCTATAATCATGTCATATATCACTTCAACATGTTCTCTTAGAGGGAAACGTTTACCATATGCATACTTCTTATACCACCAATTCTAGTTACCAACCTGGGGACCTTAGGAGGAGGGACTTAGGTAGTCACCAGATCTCTTCTCATAATTTCAACCTAAGAGGATCACTCTATTGGGGTAGGTAGTCATATTAGAGTGGTATCAAAGGTTTATATTATATATATAATGGATATTAGAGTAAGGATTATGTGAGGGTACATGGGTTGATAGGGAAATCTTGTAAACTGATTTGAGTAATATATTTGTACACAAGAGAGTGATTGTGACATAAGTATTTAGGCCCCTTATTTTTCCTAATAAACTAACCTTTATGGTTACCAATCCTACCATTGTAAGTAATAGTGGTTGTAGGGTATTGACCTCAGAATGGATCAAGAATCATTCTTCATTGTTCCTATGTTTGGAATAGGTAGAACATTGGAGAAGTTAAAACCTTAACAAGATATTTATATAATTACTTAATTAATGTTAAATATTAAATATTTCATGTTTATGGTCTCAAATTGTTTTTTTTTGTAGGAATGGATCTAGGTTAATGTCCTTATCACGATCTTTCTAAAGATGTTATGATGAATATGACATCATATCAACTTTGAGTGTAGGTTAATGACGATGAAACTTGTAAGACAATATGAGAATTTCAGTAATAGAGTATACATAAGTCTGAGGGATCCACATTAAAATCTGATATAAAATTCTGGTTGGAAGAATTTGACATAGACATTATAAAAATTCATGCTCAGAAGGAGAATGGTGTTTCATTATTTATGATGATGTTGAATGGAGAAGTGAGTATTTTGGTTCTCGTTCCTTAGGAATCACGAGGATTCATGAGTCCCATGTGTGATATTCTAAGATCATTTTTGATTTGGGTTTATTTCTTTGATCACAAAAGTGTACAGTCACATGGAACTACTTACCTTTTGATAGGTTGTTTCCAATGTGTGAGATTTTAGGATCAGTTTCAAGACCCTTATTCAATATTCTAAAATTCTATTATGAGATAAGGAGTCCTGGGTGAGGAATCTCAAGGATGCATTATATATATAGATTCATCACCAGGTCACCCTATTAATGAAATATATATGCATGAGGTGATTGAATGAGATGAGGCTATTAAGAGGAAATTGGCTCAAACCAGATCATCACAAGAGTGGAATCATCCATATTACTGATGAAGTAGAGTTTTGGTCTGGGGTACCCAGTTTCATAGATTTGAGAGTTTTTTGTTAGTTAGGGGTAGGCCCAAAACCTCAAAAATCATTCTTCTACAAGGGATTCATCTTCTAGGAAAATTTCAAGGGATCAGACACATGTTTTCTTGGAGACCAAGTTCATCAGTGATATTTCCTGGCCTATATGGGAAGTTCGTGTGTGCTTTGTGTTTTGCATCAAATTCCACTCTTTTGGAAGTTTCATCTGAGGTGACCGAAATAGTGTGTTCCAATTTTGGATCTGTAGATATGATTTGGGGAATGAATAGTGTCTCCCAGATATTTTATTTATCCCTAGAAAGAAGAAATAATTTATGGAAGTGGAATTCATTAGGGTCAGAGAGGTCATAAATTAGGTTGTGGTCACCATCATGTTTTAGCACTTCCAACTCCATGTGATCTAGACATCAATCTAGGTACTATTTTTTCTCTATAAGGGTGAATTATTTGATTGATTTAGTAGAAAGGAGCTCATTTATACCAACTATACACATCCACGATTTTGGGCATGAGGTATAGAGGCCTCTTGTGAATTTGAAGTTAACTATTCATTTTAGTGTTTTCAAATGAATTTTATTGGGTATGTAGTGACTGTGAGCTAGTGCAAGGGTATAACCAATATTGGGGAGATTTTCAATGATTACTAATATAGTCATATTACATCATCATTATCATGGATTTTTTTCTATAATTAGATATCATGGATTTCTTCAAGAGACAATTTGTGTTCTATGATACTGATGGAGATCTAGCAGTGTTTTTTAGAGAAAAAGACCATTGTATGGGTCCGAGGGGTGTTCCATCCTTATCAACCTTAATAGATGGGCTGAATATATGATTGATTTATGTCATTAATTTTATTTTTCCATCTGTTTCTGAAGACTATTATGTTTCTTTTTATTGAGGAGGTCATAGAATGACCCCCTTGAGGAGAGATCTATTTTGGGACATTGATGCTACATGGAATGTATCATATATCAATTTGTACATATAAGATGGTTTTTTATTTTTTTATATAACAATGATTATATCTTATTGATCTATTTTAGTAATGTTTTTTCGACTGAGTGTGAAACCTCAGGGTTCGCTGGTTTTATTCATTAAATAGGTCGATGAAAATTTATATCTTTTTATCGATTATCATAACAAGAAACGAGTGATAATGAAGAGGAACTATAGACTTCCATCGATTAAATACTTGTTTAATAATCTTATGAGATAAATTTGGTTATCATAAATAAATTTTCGATCATGATATCATCTGATGATGTTAAAATATGATGATATTTAGAAGCCTTATTTTCAATTTCATCATGGTATTTAATAGTACATTATTTTTTTGTTCAGTGTTTGGAATGATCCGTTAATGTTCTTGGAATTTATTAAGGTTGTGTTCATGAGTTCGTAGACATGATTATGGGGGTTATCATTGATGAAATACTCATGTATTATGTATCTGAGGAGATAATGGAGGTAAGTGCATTCCATTTTGGGATATCCTAATTATGAACATCTATTCATTATGTTGTCAATGTGTTATTTTGGGGCTCATGAAGTTCATTTCATGGGGCATGTCATGTTTTAGTAGGGATTGGTTGTAGGTCCTTTAATGATAGTGGTAATTGTGTATTAAGAATCCTCTAAGATAGTAAAATATTTGTGGAGTTTCATTGGTATTGTAGGCTATTATAAGAGGTTCACAAGAAGATTTATATGAGCTTGAGACACCATTGATATCCATGAACAGAAAGGATCTATAATTTGTGTGGATAGACCAATTTTATGTAGCTTCTGATTAACTAAAGAAGAAGTGGGTCAGTGTTCTGTTCTTTTATTTTCTAGTAAAATGAGTTAATTTTGAGGTTTTCTATGACGCTTCATGCCTTGGGTTGGGTTTTGTTCTAATTCATCATAGATATGTTATTTTTTACTGGTATAAATAGTTATATCCACATGATTGTGAATATACCAGTTATGATATTTTGTTTTACATTGTTGTATTTTCATTGATGTTGTGGACTCATTTCCTCTTCAGTAAGTGTTTTATGGTTTTTATTGGCCATCTTCTCCTTAAGTGTGTCTTCTCTTTGTGTGACGTTATCTTTTTTCAATGTTTATGGATGTAATTTTTTATAAATTTTGTCACTAATATTTCTTATATTATAGTTATGATAAATATTAAAGATGATGTGCTGGGAAGGAACTAATGTAGTGGTGCCATGTGTGAATCTGGATATTCCTGGAGAGTGATGAAATAACTCTTAGTGATGCATCCGAATTTGAGAAAAGTTGGATGATGTTATTAATTTTCCATATGATATTGTAATTTTATTTGGTTATGTATGTGTAGGGGTCCCCGGTAGGGTATTCTGAGTAGGAGGTATGGAGGGACTGATTTGTTTTGGTGGATTCCCATGATAATTAGTCTAATTATTGGTGATAGTGGGTATAATTTTATGGGATTGTTTTTCATCCTTATGTTATTCTTGATATTGTTCTTCATGAGTAATATATCTTGCATTTACTGGTAAATCCCTATATGAAAAAAGTTGTACTAAGATTTTAAGGCAATTTTTTGTGGCTTAGATTAAACCGTGTTCTTCTACAATTATTTTCTTTATGTTTAGAATTTCATATGGGGAATTCTGAGCATGGTGCACTCAACGAATTTCCCTAGTTAGTAGATGTTCCCTAATGTATGTGATCGGAAATTTTGATAGACTTCATTACCAGTTTACCCAGAGCTCATTGAGACTATGATTCCAATTTTCTTATAGTGGTTTATATGAAAAAATCCGCAAAATTTATAGATATCAAGGGTGATATTAGTATACATTTTATCAAGGAAGTATATGGAGGAAGTTGTGTGAATCTATGAATTCCTATATAAGATCTTATCTAATCTAGATCATCGTTTTACCTCTAGGGTGTGGAGAAGTATCCAATAACATGTTGGATCCTAGTTATGCGTTATCACATCTTGTTATCCACATATAGATAGTTAGACATATCAGACTATCAATAATATTAATGATATGTCACACTATTGCGTCCTATATTTTGGAGTTTCATCGATGAGGTACCTACCCTTGTTCATGTTTTCTTACAATAATTATTTCCACTCAACCACTGGTAAGGTGATATTTCACTTTTGTACAATCAACCATTCCCTTGATCATTATGTTGGGTCAAGGTCAAAGATGCCACAATTAGATGGCCAGAACAATTATAGAATATGAAGGATATGGTGTATTTAATTCATGATAACATAAAATAAATGTAGTATTTTCATAAATCATTTGTATATTATAGTATGATAGCTTCATTCTTTTAAAATAGATATCATGTGTTCTTATAGGTGATTTATTTCAAGGGAAGAAATGGTATTTTCATTATATTAATCATTCTCCCTAATATTTTGTTCCTTTATAGTTGATGGACCTGGTTGGAGATGTGGCATATCATATAGAACATCCCCATAGATAATCCAGATACATGATTTTTTTCAAGTATAAAATTATTTTGGGTAGAAAATAATATTGTGGATGATGTGACCCTCAAGGATATATCATTAAAGATTCAGGACCTCTAAGATAAGGGGATTCCTAGGTGATCTATTCCCTTTGATAATGTCATGTGCAAACATAGTTGTGTGGATGAGAGTACCTTGGTACTTCATTCATAGTTGTGAACTCAGAACAAAGATCTATTTTGTGTTCAACTCTTCTCTTATAACATTTCTTATTTTTTTTGTTGTTCTCACTGGTTTATGAGATCATTCCTTCTTATTCTGAATTGTAAACCCCATTCTCATGTGAGATACATCTCCATAGGAAGAATGTTAAGGATATTGTTTTTTTGTTGCATTGTTATGAACTTTTCATATGATGAGCTAGTTAATCTACTATGATGGGGATATCCGTGTGAGGTATCTCGTGCGATTGATATTCAGAAGAACCCTTCTCATTCTCTCACAAGGTTCTGTTTTAGGTACACTATAATTTGAATATTTAGAGTGGGTTCTAACATATGGTTCTATATATATCTAGTTCAACCCTTTGTGTGTTTCCAAATCCCATGATGATAGAAGGAGTCCTAGATTTTTTCTGGAGGTGTTAGGATTCTAAAATCATAATGCAGAAAGGGTTTACAATGTGTGTGTTTTCCAAATCATGAATGTTTAATTATGAACATTGTGAGATAAATTCTTAGGGTGCGTCCTGATTTGAATTATATTGGGGCGAAATGGTTTAAAATAAAACTCTTTTTTAAAAAAAATATAAATCCTAACATTAATATGATGTGAAAGGGTTTCACACCTAGAAAATGTGTTATAGAGTTGGCCTTTGAATGATGTAGCACTATGGTTTTTCCTCAAAACCTAAAAGTTTCTCCAACACCCCAGGTAGACAGATTCTATCCCTCTCGGTGTCTTGTAATCCCTCCAATAGGGATTAATTACTATCCTTACATATTTTATTTGTGGTGATATATGTAACAATATAGAAATTTTTTTAGTGCTTCTTCGATATGGATACTCCTCTTCATAATTACATGCGATGATGGTTTCTCACTATCACTCTAATTGACTATTTTTGGTTTATTGTTTGGTTAATGAACATCAACCTTGGAAGGTTGAAATTGTTTCATGAGGGGTGATCGAGATCTATAACATTTGTTTTTTCTTTTTAAAATATTGTTAATTCCTTTGAGGTATGGGTTTGTTTTATTATCCTATTTATTTATATGGAATCATAAAGTCATCATGGTTTATCCCTTTTGATGGAAATGGAATTAACCTAATTATAATTGAACTAGATTAATAATTAATAGGTATTGATTTAATTTTGATGTTTATTCATTCTATAGTCATAGAAATCTAACTATTGATTTTCTATAAAGTGTGTTATCTATATTATGACTGTTAGAATGTCTTGTTATGGTATGGATTTGATTTTTCTCCTAACAGAAATTGTTAAATAATGTGATTCTATAATTAATAATTAATTTTATTAATAAATAATAGAGTCATGTTTGAATCTGGTGTTTCATATAATTTGATGATAATTGAATTGATGTTGTTCACATTTTGAACTTATTATTTTATTCAATGTTAGTGGAATTGAAAAATAATGTAAAGAATATTTATTTGTGTTGTAGTTAATAATTGAAAAAGAATGTTATTGAGAATGGTACTCCTCTATATTCATTAAAATAGTTTTAATACTAAAATCAGGGTTACATTTTAAATGATTGATAAATCTTGATACCATATGTTTCCCATTATTGGAAACTATGGATAAGGAATCGGTTAATTCAAGATGGAATAATAACTAGTTTTGTGATACTAGTATTTGTAGGGTCCATGTTTCCTATATACTAAATAAGGTTGTGTTCATTAATTTAAGAGCTATGAGTTCTCATTTATGTGTGAATTTTGGATGCCTTATTTCATGGCCATGATTTTCTAGTATGCTATACATGTTTGTTTCAATCTACTTTTGTCATGTGCTCAAGAAGTGATATTTTCTATGTGTTGTGATATGCAAGGTGGGGGGCTTCAAAAATGTGATATGATCATAGGATGGTTGATCATAATATGGATGGTGTAACATCTCAGACTAGGTGTCACATACCGATGCTACAAAACAATCAGTCACATGACATCAAGTGCGCCTCCCCGTATTCTAGGGTTTTCCAACTAGCAGTGAGTCTCTATTACCAATAATTGGGATATTGTAACATCTTTTCTCATTATCATAGTAATATACCAGAAGAAATAAATAACCAATATCATAGACATATGACCATAAAAAATACCAATAATTTAGGATAACCAAAACATGAAGTAAAATGTCAATAATTTTAAAATAATTAATTCATACTAAAATAAGTGATATTTGTTGATATGATAACTGAAAATTAAAGACCCTAATTACAGCCAAGAGAGTCATGAACCAAATCAGGTTCATTATCAATTCCTAATCCCAAATTTACATCTTACACAGGTCATATTCCTTTAACATATACTAAAATCATGTAATTTATTTAGGCACAGATTTGGTAACCTGAATACGGTGTGAGTAAAACTCAATAGGCCACCACCAATATTGTCTAAAACAATCACCATTACAAACAGTGTATTCGGTTTTATATATAAATAAGTAAATAAAAAAATAAATATTCTATCACATTATTAAATATTCTATATTAAACCAAATAAACATTGAGTTCCAAAGGACACCAGAACATCAATACCTATATCATCATGTACCAGAGTCCGATCAACCCCCAAGGGATATAACATTTGAATGTCCATATTTCTATTCTTAATTCATGGCCAAATTTCCATGTTACCATTCACCATTTAATAACACATAATTGAATGATCATGTTACCATTCATAAAACATTGTCGAATATCCATGTTATCATTCACCATTTAACAATACATAATTGAACAACTATTTTACCATTCTTAAATATACACATTTGAATGATCGTGTTATCATTCATTAATTTTCAACTAAATGACAATGTTACCATTCATAAACACATTTTTAGTTGAAAAATTAAATATCCACATCAATGGCATTACTAATTCACCAATTAGTTAAACGCAACAATACCATTTGTTAACCCAAAAATTAACTAATCACAAAAATAATATTAATTAATACAATAATTAATTAATCAAATCCCTTTCTCTAGTTAATTCAATAAATAACTAATCACACCAATTACTCCAGATAATTAAACAATTAGCTTATCTCATCTATTGTTGTAGTTAATTCCACAATTAAAATACATATCAATTAATCATGTTAAATAAACAATTAAATAATTTGAGAAATTACTGTAGCTAATTCAATAATTAACTAATAAAATCAATAATATTAATTAATTCAATAATTAATTAATCACCTCAAATACAAAAAATAATTTAAAAATTATGTAATCAATTCATTAATACTATCCAATTCTATAATTATCTAAACACATTAATTGTTGTAGTTAATCCAAAATGTAACTAATCACATTAATAATATATATATTTTTTATAATTAATTAATAAATTCAAATAAAATATTTTATTAAAAAATTAATTAATCACATAAAAAATATTAGTCAATTAACAATTAAATTAAACATTATTTACTCTTGTTAATCCATAAATGTACTAATAATATCGATAATAATAATATATTCCACAATTAATTAATCACATCAATAATATTAAATAATTTAACAATTAATCGATCGCATCAAATACTTTAATTAATTAAAATATTTAATTACTTGCTTCAATCCCTTTTGTTTATTCACCAAATAATGGTTCACATCAATCTAATTAAGGAATCCAACAATTAATAGATCACACATATTAACCATATTTTTTAATTCCTCCATTAAATAATCACACCACTTGCCCCAATTAATTATTCAACAAATTAATCCCATTAATCTCATTAATTAATTTAGCCATTAAATAATTACATCAATTCCATTAATTAATTTTTTAAATAATTAATCCCATAAATATCTTTAATTAATTATATAATTAATTGTACATCTCTATATCATTAATAACTCAACAATTAGTTTATCATATAATTCCCCTTAATTAATTCCAGAATTAATAAATCATGTTAATGTCATTAATTAATTTATAAATTAATTATTCAATATCTATAAAATCATTACCCCATAATTAAATTAAGATTTTATTATTCAAATCAATAATCTTAATATCTCATAATTCTTTCTAAAATAAATTATCTCAAATCTTGTATCATTATATATCATTATTAATCCATCCTTAATTATGACGAATAATATATCATGATATCTCATAATTCATTTACCATTATTTATCTCAACTCTTATATCTTGATATCTAATAATTAATTTACCATTAATTATCTCTAATCATATATCTTTATATCTCATAATTAATCTACCATTAATTATATCAACTCATATATCTAGATATCTCCAAATTAATCTACCATTAATTATCACAACTAAAATATATTTATATATAACAATTAATATACCATTATTTATCTCATCTCATATATATTGATATCTAATAATAAATCTATTATAAATTATCTAATTGGATATTCCCTAAATCTCATTATTAATTCCCCAATTAACTATCCAAATCGAAATCACCTCATCTTTCGAAATAATTAGCTAATTAAATACCCAATTGGGTAGCCCCTTAGTTTTATAATAAACTCCTCAATTAGTCACATATTACAAAAAGTTATCCAATTAATCAATTGGCTATTATCTATATTGAAAATTCCTAAATATCAAAATTAATTAATTAATTAATTATCTAATTTGATAGACCCTAAATTTTATAATTAACTCCCTAATTAATTATCAAAATTAATATCCCCTTAATATATTTATTAACTCCCCAATTACTCATCATTTTTTACAATAAATCTATTAATCATTTGGTCGTACTAAATAACCTATCATAATAACTTAATTTTTTTGAATGCTATAGATCCTAAAACCTGAATACATTTAAAAATTACTAGCAATATGAATTGAATATTGGACCACATACATCAATATTTCTATGAATAATTTCCCAATGTAAATCCTTGAAATTTTACTGGCACAAGGATATAGATCTAGATCATTTTCACAAAAACATAAATCAAGAATAAAATAAATAACAATCATAAAAATCATGATTTGGATCAAGTATCACACATCTAGATCTCCCTAAAAAGATATGGATCTTTCAAAAATACAGGGGATTACATCATTGAAAGGAGACAAAAAGAACATGGTATGAACGTGGGAATAATAAGAGAAGAATCCACTTATTGAGAGAGAGGATTCTTTCGATCTAGGGTTCTTTTCGAGAAGAACAGAGTTCAAGTAGGCCTAAAAGATTTCTACAGGGATCAAAATTTATAAAATAATTCATATGGCTAAATGGGGGTTGCAATAGGTATGTTACATGGGTTCAAGGATATTTTAAAATAATTTTTGGGCTTAATTTATTCCCACACAAGATTTCCTACATAGAGTTGCACATTTTTCCCTATCCATGAACCAAATGTGCACCAGTTATTTTAGGGATGAATGGTTTTTCTTTTTAAGGATCCTAACCTTATAAACTATGCACCAACCATATGATTCCATAATATTTAGAGTTTCATAATTTTCTGGGAAGGGGCCATGGTTTAAACTAACCATGCACCAATGGTGAAAAAATACATTTCATTAAATTTTTTCTCAAATCCCCCCAAACAACCGCCAAGGTAAAACCAAATCAACTATTACTATAATAGAACTACAATTTTATATGTAAAAGAACCTGAGACAAATTAAAAAAAAGGTCATGATCTTACAATTTCCCACATTATAATAGCTCGAACCTGAGCTTCACTTTGAAGATTTTCTAATATTTCAAGTAAAAGATGTAGGTCCATTGAGGCCACATTTCATTTTCCCTCTCTGGTGTTTCCTCTTGCACATGTCATTGTTTCCACAATACATGAACTAATATCACATACTTTCCCCAGAAAACTGTCTCACTAAAAACCAACACACATATCTAATACCAATCCAATGAGGCATCAGCCTCCAGATAAACATCTATAATTTACTTGAAATTTTTCTAGAATCACTCTTTAGAACAACCTAAATAATCTATTAAACATTGCCGATTTCTTTTCTAAAAAAAAAATTATATAAAGGACATAAATTCACAACTCCAAGTCCCACCCTTCTATTCTATAATGAATATACAAATTCATGATACAGTTTCCTCATTGGTATTATGATGAAAGAACTTCTAACACATTATCTTGCTCCATGGAACAATTTTTGACACCTCACTCTCCACCAATGAAGATTTGTTAACACCTATTTGTCAAGAAACTCATCCACTACGATATTCATATAACTCCAATACATATTGAGATCCACATACATAATCTGTTGATGGTGTACCTTCCACCATACAACTCCACATATACTGCTTCATTGGCATGACATATAAGAGGCCCTATATCCAACAAAAAAAAATTCTTGTAGCTAGGTATAAAGCCAGATCATTCTTAGCGTTCCCGGTATGATGTCATGATAGGGTAAGTTATCATCACTAATTAAAAGTACACCAAGAGGTTTTCAGTGAACACCACCACAAATCCTCTAACACAGATGATACCAGCCAATATAGAAACACGCCAACCTATTGAAAGACTTGATCCATCCTGCCCATCCACATCACACCATATTTATCCAAAACCAAAAAATCCCTCACAAAACTCACAACTGATTTCTCAAAATATAGAATTTTTAATACCCAAAATAACCACATTAAAGGAAAATTGATTAAAAAATAGTTTAAAACATTAACACGGTTAACCATAAGGATTTATACAAAACCATATGAAGTCCCCCTTTTTACCACCACACAGTCAAGACCGAGGAACTATTTACACCCTTAATCATCCTTCATCTAGGTCCTGGTTTAAAATTTTAAACACATTATCATTATTCATGTTTCTCATTTACTCACTGATTTATTCTCACCTTGCATAATTTTATAATCTCTATCAATTTCATGTTAGGAATCATATTCATTTCAAATTCAGAAGAAATGAAAATAGTTCAAGCTATACAACATACCAATAAAATGTTTTGCCACACGTGCCTAAAATAATGCATTTCAATATAATCCTTAGTTCCTATAATGATGCCTGAAAACTCAATTCTCCTTACATAACAAGCCATGAGTCATTTCTCAAAAAACCATAGAAAAAAGATTACATTACACAAAAAATTCATCACCTATTTTGAATAAATATTCAACATTAACAACAAAAACGAATAAAAATAATCCCACCTTGGGTACATGGGTACCCCACTAGACATGGGTTAGCCGCTCCCATGAACAAGTTTATAACCAAGGCTCAATGTTTCTTAGACTATTACATATCTTTTGTAATTATTAGGGAAAATTTTAAAAAAGAACAATGAAAACCAAGAACTGATAGAACTTTGTAACATCACGCCTATGTTGTCACACACCAGTTCCTCAAACCAGTCAGTAAAATGACCTCATGCGCACCTCCTTATACGCTAGATGCTCATGAATAGTAGTATAGGTCTATTATCGATCAATGGGAGACTAAACCCTCTTTTTCTCATTATCATAGTAATAAAAAAGTAGAAATAGATAACTAATAATGGAGACATATGGCCATAAAAAATACAAATATCAAATGATACCCAAAGTATAAAGTATAATATAAACATAGAAAAATAAATATGTCATGTTAATGTATGTATGAATTGTCGATATGAAAACTCAAAACCAAAGCCACTATCAACACCAAAAAGAGTCACAAACCATGTTTGGTTTCCTCATCCATGCTCATCCCCAAACATACATCTCACATACGGAATTTTTACATAACCTATCCTACAATAATGTACTTTATTCGAAAGTTGATTAGGGAGACCAGTAAAAGAGTGAGTGAAACTAAGTAGGACACCACCAAAAGTTTAAAAACAAATCCAGTCAATAATAGATTATGCAACTGTATAAATAAATAATTACATTGCATAAACAAATAGTTTACCACCTTATTATCTATTATATATTTAACCAAATAAACTCTTAGGTTACAGAGGACACCTGAACCACGATACCTTCTTCAGTCCATGTCAGGGTCTGATTTATCCCCATGAGATATATCATTTTAATGTAGATGTTACCATTCTTCAATCATGGCTGAATTTCCTTGTTACCATTCACCATTTAATAATACATAATTGAAATATCATCATAACATTCATAATACTGGACCTAATTTTCATATTTCCATTTTCTATTTAACAATAAAAAATTGAGTGATCATGTTAACATTCAAAACTACCCAAATTATAATGGCCATGTTACAATTATATATTTATCAACTAAATGATCATGTTAACATTAATAAACACAAAATTAATTTAACAATTAATCATCCACACCAATGCCATTTCTAATTTAATAATTAGTTAAACAGAAAAATCCATTAGTGAACTCCATAATTAATTAATCACAACAATAACATTAAATAATTTAATACGTATTCAATCACATCAATTTCTATAGTTAATTCAACATTTAACTAATCACTTCAATTACACTAGTAAATTCAAATATTAACAAATCAAATAAATTACAGTAGTTAATTAGAAAATTAACTAATCACATCAATTACTCAAGATAAATAAAAAAATTAACCAATATAATTAATTACACTATTTAATTCAACAATTAACTAATATCAACAATAATATTAATTAATTCAATAATTAATCTGATAAAATACAATAATTATTTAAAAATTAATTAATCACCTAAATAATATTATTTAATTAAAAAATTAACTAAAAACATCAATTACTGTAGTTAATTCAACAAATAACTATTCACATAAATAATATTAATTAATTAAATAATTTTTTAGTCCCATCAACTACACTAATTAATTCAATAATTAATTAATCACTTCACTAGTATTATTCAATTAAAAAAATAAATAAAATTTCAATTACTCCGGATAATTCAACAGTTAACTAATCACATCAACAATATTAATTTATTCAAAAATTATTTAATGGCAACAATAATATTAAATAATTCAAAAAATAATTTATTAAATCAAGAATTTTAATTAATTATACAATTAATTAATCACTTCAATCCCAAAAATTAATTCATAAATTAATGGTTTATGTCAATCTCATTAATTAATTGAATAATTAATTTATCACTCCCATCAATCATATAATTTAATTCATCCATTAAATAGTCACATTGAATAACTTAATTAATTCACCAATTAATTACTCTCATCAATCCAATTATTTATTTCATGCCTTAAAAAATCACATTACATCCATTAATTATTTCATAAATTATTTAGTCCAATAAATCTCATAAAGTAATTGTACAATTAATTAATCATCTCAATATTATTACCAATTCATCAATTTTTTATCACATAATTTGACTTAATTTATTCCATAATTAATTCGTCAATTAAATAGTAAATATCCATTAATTAATTATCCCATAATTTATTCAAAAAGTAATTATACAAATCAAAAATATAAATATCTCATAGTTATTTATAAAATTAATTTCTCAAATCATATATATTGATATATCATAATTAATCTACCACTAAATATCTTAAGTCATATATGATGATATCTCATAATTAATCTTCCATTAATTATCTACATTGATATATCTTGATATATCATAATTACTCTTACATTAATCATCTCAACTCATATAGCATGATGTCTCATAGATAATTATCCATTAATTATGCCAACTTATATATATTGATATATCATAATTATTTTACCATTACTTATCTCAATGCATATATTTTGATATCTCCTAATTAATCTACCATTAATTTACCTAATCGGAATGTCCCTAAATCTAAAAATTAATTCCCCAATTTATTATCTAAATGAAAAACCACTAGATCTTTAAATTATATACTTAATTAGCTATCTGATTGGGCATCCCCTTATTATCATACCAAAATCCCCAATTAATCGTATATTTCAAAAAAATCCAACTAATCAATTTGAACATATGACAACCCTGCTTTTTATTACAACTTAAACATGCTTTATTACATAAAACTTCACTTGATACAACAAAGAAGATCGAGAGGTTTAGTGTCTTTGGGGTTTAGGATCATTACATAAAAACTTTAAACTTGAAATACAACATCCTTATTGAAAACTTCCTTTACATGACCACTACATTCCTTCGTACTTAGCATTGCATGGGATAACCTGAGGACATGCATAAGAAAAGGGTGAGCTATAAAGCCCAGTAAGGGATTACATAATGAATAACATGAGGAGTACAATACATGTTAGGAAATAGGAATATCAATAGAGCATAAGAGATACATGAACATAAAGGCATGATAAAGCATGATAATCATAACATGGAAATGTGGCAACAACACTTAACATTGAATTAGCATGAGCCAAGGCTCATTGCACATGGAGCATGAGTAAACCCTCATTGCACTTGAAGCACGAGTAAACCCTCGTTGCACTTGAATTATCATGAGTCAACACTCATTGCACATGACGTATCATGATACTATACTTTACCCAATGCATTGGAGCGCTATCAGGGCGCACACTTCTTAAACATTTCATTTCATGCATAAGTGTGCCACATGGATCATAAAACATGGATTCATAAAACATAATCATTTATTCCACGATAAAGGAATGTGGAATTAATACATGAACTTTACAATCAATAAGTAAACGTGCATAAAGGTGAATACCCTTGATGGAGAAACGGGCATGGTATTCACTACACAAAGACATTGGCTTAGAAAATCGGTGCGATTTCGGCAGCGTAACGGCGTGACATAAGAATTCATAAAAAAGGTTGATGAGGTAGAAAGGGGTTCCTCATCATATTTACATGTAATGGACAGTAAGGAGATCATATATATACATGTCCCAACAATAGAAATGGAATTTAGATTCATGATACAAAAGTATTGCTTGAATGTAAAAGGAGAGAGAGAAGTTCCTTTCGGAATTTCGGCATAGTAACGGGTGTACATGGGAGGCATTTAATGAGAGAGAAAGGGTTCTCCCATCATTCAAACAATAAGAGGGCAGTATGGGGGAGGTGCGAAACCATACCCCAACATTCATAAATGAAATAAAAAGGGCAATAACAACTTAAAGAAAATTGACAAAAAATGAGAAAGGAAGAAAACCCCTTACTTGGAAGTGTGCTTCCAAAGGCTAGAGAGAGGCTTGTGAGAGGCTTCTTGGGAGCTTGGGGCACCTTGAGAGGATTCTAGAGAGAGTAGGGCAGAGTTTGGACGATCTTCAAGGGCTTTGGATGAGGAGGAAGTGGGAGCTTGGGTGGGTTTATATAGGAAAGGTGAGAGAATTCTTTATTATTTAGGTTTGGGACCCCTTATATTAAAATAATCCAAACCACAAACCATCCCATGGTATTTGCCCATGGTTTCTGGAAAAGGGAAGAGGAAAACAATATTTTACAAGGCCAAGGTCCGAACTTATTAAAAAATTAGGGTTGCTTATGTGGAGGTGAGTCACACTCCCATGGAAATTAATTTTAAAAAGAAAAGTGTTGAATAAGTCTTGAGGGCTCCATTAATGCTTTGAAAAGTGAGTCAAACAAACCCAAAACCTCATTATTTTATTGATAAAACACATATTGGCCGAACATAGGGATTATGGTATTTTATTACATCACCATTGGGTCATTATGATGTCATAAAACACATTATATATTTAAATGGTATTTAATTTTTACCCAAAAATTTGACTGTCTCAGAAAATTATGAAAAATTCACCGTTGGATAATTTCGACGTCCTGATTCCAAAAATAATATTTATTTTATCTAAATAATTTTCTAAATATGTGAATTTTCACTTTTAAAATAAAAACCGACATTTATAAGAAAATTCACGGGTTTTGACAGAAATGACTTTCAAACCTTAATAAAAATTTTAATTGCATTCATAAAATTATAAGATCATTTATATTTAATAAAAATTAATTTAATATTAATAATAATATTTTATTAAAATATTATTTAATTCAAAAATCCTTTAATTTAATAAAATATAATTCTTAATTAAATAATAACTAAAAACATCATTTGTACTTTAAAAACTAATTACAATGCATCAAAAATGACTAGAAATTATATTCATTATTATATACAAAAATAATGTACATGAACATGGTGCTACTTATTTGTTACATAACCCCTTAAAATAGCCGCATAAGACCTAAGGGTAAGGTGCGCGATGGTGACAGACTCTTGGGGCTGCTCGGATAACATTGCTCGAGTGGTAATCTCTATCAACTTCCATTTTTCCCGCAGACGATCACGTTCGAGCTTGACTTGATGAAGCTCAGCTTGGGCTTGGTCAAGGGCAAAGCCCAAAGACGCCACCTCCTTTCCGAGCTCCGACAAATGGGCTTCGTAAGGGGCAATTCTACTGGATGATGCCATCACTTCCTTTGTCTGAGTAGAAAATTGGTTCGTTAAAGCCTTATATTTAAACTACCCAGATGATCATTGTTCAACGGCTATAAAAGTAACGGTCACAAATCTTAACGTTAAACTAAAGAAGTTGACATCATATAAAAACATAAAGAAATATTTAACTGGATCAAGAGGGATTTTCCATTAATGAAATTTTGGGTCGTTACAACATTCCCCCCTTAAGAAATTTCGCCCTCGAAATTTTCCTTTTCCCACACTAAAACAAATGTGGGTAACTTAGCTTCATCATATCCTCCGACTCCCAAGTTGCTTCTTCAAACTTGTGGTTTCTCCACAACACCTTGACGAGGGGCATTGTCTTATTTCGTAGAACTTTTTCTCTACGATCTAAGATCTTCACTGGTTGCTCCTCATAAGAAAGATCGTCTTCTAATTGTACCACCTCGGAAGAGAGTACATGTGAAGGGTCTGGTATGTACTTCCTTAAGAGGGATACATGGAAGACATCATGCACCTTGGCCATAGTAGGTGGGAGTGCTAGTCGATAGGCCACATCCCCAACACGATCAAGAATCTCGAATGGGCCGATGTACCTTGGACTTAACTTCCCCTTCTTTCCAAACCTCATGACCTTCTTCCACAGAGATATGCGTAAAAACACCATGTCTCCGACTTTAAACTCAAGGTCTCGTCGACGATTATCTGCATAACTCTTCTGTCGACTTTGGGCTGCCTTGATATGCTGCTGAATGGTTTTCACCTTCTCCACCATTTCTTCGACCATTTCTGGTCCAAGCAGCTTACGTTCACCGACCTCATCCCAACATGCCGGTGTTCTACACCTTTTCCCATACAGAGCTTCATATGGTGCCATTTGGATGCTTGAGTGGAAACTATTATTATAAGAGAACTCAACCAGAGGAAGATGCTGATCCCATCCTCCTTTAAAGTCCATTGAGCACGCTCTCAACATATCCTCAAGTGTTTGGATAGTCCGCTCGGATTGGCCATCAGTTTGAGGATGATAGGCCGTACTGAAGTTCAGTTCAGTATTCAGAGCATGTTGAAGACTCTTCCAAAACTTAGAGGTAAATCTTGGATCTCGGTCCGACACAATAGATAGTGGTACTCCATGCAACCGTACCACTTCCCTGATATATATCCGTGCCAGTTGATCCAAAGAGAAATCCTCTCGAATAGCAATGAAGTGTGCAGTCTTTGTAAGACGATCCACAATAACCCAGATTGCATTGTTGCTTTTGGATGTCCTTGGAAGTCCAGTGACGAAGTCCATGGTGATGTTCTCCCATTTCCATTCTGGTATGGGCAATGGTTGCATCATCCCCTTAGACTTCTGCCTCTCTGCCTTCACTTGCTGACACACCAGGCACTTTGATGTATATTCGGCGATCTCCTTCTTCATATTATCCCACCAAAAGTTTTCTCGGAGATCTCGATACATCTTTGTGCTCCCTGGGTGAATAGAGAAATTTGAACTATGTGCATCATCCAAAAGATCCTTCTTCAGCTCCGAACTTGATGGGACACATAGTCTTTTCCCAAACCGCACAATTCCTTCTTCATTAACATTAAACTCTGAGGATTTTCCCTTTTTGATAGCTTCCACTTTTTCTTGGATTCTCGCATCATCCCTTTGAGCATCCTTTAACCTTTCCAAAAGAGATGGTTGAGCAATCATTTGTGAAAGGATTGATGATGTTCCCTTCTTTATGATTCCCACGTCCATCTTCATCAAGTCTAAGAAGATTGGATCCTTCTCAATTCTCATCATTGATAGAATTGCTGGATCCTTTCTACTTAAGGCATCTGCCACCTTGTTCGCCTTCCCAGGGTGGTAATGTATTGAACAATCATAATCCTTTATGAGCTCTATCCATCTTCTCTGGCGCATATTAAGCTCTTTCTGTGTGAATATATATTTAAGACTCTTGTGGTCAGTATATATCTCACATTTCTCCCCATAGAGATAATGCCGCCAGATTTTCAAGGCGAAGATCACCGCCGCCAACTCCAGATCATGCGTTGGATAGTTTCGCTCATGGATTTTCAACTGCCTTGAGGCATAGGATATCACTTTATCATTCTGCATCAGCACACATCCTAAGCCCTTCTTCGAAGCATCACTGAATACCACAAAAAGCTCCCCACTTGTGGGTAAAGTGAGCACAGGTGCAGTGATAAGTCTCCTTTTCAACTCCTTGAAGCTTTCTTCGCATTCATAACTCCAAGCAAACATTACTCCCTTTCGAGTTAGCTTGGTAAGAGGGTTGGACAATCGTGAAAAGTTTCTCACAAATCGTCGATAATATCCAGCTAACCCCAAGAAGCTACGGATATCAGTTACCGATGTTGGCCTCGGCCATCCCTCAATTGCATCTGTTTTGGAGGGGTCCACAGATATCCCATTGCTTGTGATGATATGGCCCAAGAATGAGACCTCCTTCAACCAGAACTCACACTTGCTGTACTTGGCATAGAGCTTCTCCTTGCGCAAAGTCTCCAGTACAGTTCTTAAATGCTCCTCATGGTCCTCCTTGGTTTTGGAGTATATTAGAATATCATCTATAAAGACTACCACAAATTTATCTAGGTAATCTCTAAAGACTCTATTCATCAAGTCCATGAATATTGCTGGAGCATTGGTGAGTCCAAAAGGCATTACTATGAATTCATAGTGCCCGTACCTTGTACGAAAAGCAGTCTTGGGGATATCTTCCTTCTTCACCCTTACTTGATAATATCCCGACCGCAAGTCGACCTTGGAGAAGTACTGTGCTCCACGCAGCTGATCAAACAAGTCATCGATTCTTGGGAGAGGATACTTGTTCTTTATCGTGATTTTGTTAAGTTCACGATAATCGATGCAAAGCCGCATTGACCCATCCTTCTTCTTGACGAAGAGGACTGGTGCACCCCATGGTGATGCACTTGGGCGTATAAACCCTTTATCCAGATTCTCCTGTAGTTGTTTCTTCAGTTCTTCAAGCTCAACCACAGCCATTCTATATGGAGTCTTGGATATTGGTAGCGCCCCAGGTATAAGTTCAATTGAGAACTCAACATCTCTTCTTGGAGGAAGACCAGGAAGTTCCTCGGGAAATACTTCAGCGAATTCCCTCACAATAGGCATTTCTTCAAGGGTGGTTTCTTCCTTGGACTCAATCATCTGAGCCAGATATGCGTGCTCATAAGGCAGTAATATCCATGCTTGAGATGATGGAGCTAAAGGAGATTCATCTTCCTCCCGACACTTGTAAAGAATCGGGGGTCGATTCTCCATATGGAGTGTGATTTCCCTCTCCCGACAATTTATGTTGGCTCTATATAAGGAAAGCCAATCCATGCCAAGAATTGCATCAAATTCCACCAAAGGGAGTATGATGAGGTTCGCCGGGAAATTCAATCCACAGATTATAACAGGGGAGGACTTATACTCATGGGATGCAATGATTGCCCCATTTTCCGTACTCACCGACATCTTTACTTCCATGACTTGTGGTGGTGCAGGGATTATTCTACTAAACTTTTGAGATATAAAAGAATGCGTAGAACCTGAATCAAAAAGTACGTTCGCTATTCTTGAATGAATAACTAGCGTACCTATCACCACTTCGTTGTCGGGGTTCACTTCGGCAGAAGTGATGGCAAAAGCTCTTCCTTGCTGTCTTGGAGGTTGTTGATTGCCTCCGATAACCCTTGGATTAGGGCACTGATTCGCAAAATGACCCGGTTCTTTGCATTTGAAGCATTGAACAACGCGTTGAGGTTCGAACGGAGCGTTCCTCCCCTCCGTCGCAGCCGCGGGTCCTTCTTGCTGACAGTTAACAGCTAGGTGCCCTTCTCTTCCACACTTGAAGCATTTTCTTGTCCCCCTAAGGCAATTTCCAGGGTGCTTCTTTCCACACTTTTGGCAAGTGGGGTGCTGGAATTTCTTAGCACCGTTGGATTTATCCATCGGACCACCAGCATTGAAGTCCACCTTCCGCTTCTTGTCCCCATGATACCCCTGTGATTCTCCGATCTCCATTTCAACCTTGAGGGCACATCGGACAATTTCCTCATAGCTGTCGAAGTCACGGATCGCTAATGCTTTCCGCAAGCTAGGCTTCAGCCCACCAAAGAAGCGGTCAACCTTGCATTCGGGGGTAACGACAAAGCCGGAAGCGTATCGTGCAAGCCTTGTGAAGTTTGCCTCGTACGCTCCCACAGATTCCTCATCTTTCTGCTTGAGGGAAAGGAAGTCCCTTTCCATCTTAAGACGGAGGGTGCGTGGAAAATATTTATCGAAAAACATCTTCCGGAATACCTTCCATTCCAAAGCCTCGATCTCCTCCTCAGGCTTCGTATTTTTGATCAACGTCCACCATTGATCAGCTTCACCCTCCATACGATAAGCTGCCAGGAGAACCTTCTCTTTTTCAGAGCATTGGAGGATGGAGAATATCTTTTCAATGGAGTTGATCCATTGTTCAGCAATCGTGGGATCGGATGATCCACTAAAAGTAGGAGGCCTTTGTCTCATGAAGCTTTCAATAGAGACTTGTTCTTTCTTAGGGGGGGTTGAACGTTCCTCTTGACCAGTGTTTCTATTCAAAACTTGAGTTAGCTGAGAGAGAAGCGTGACAAAGTTCGCGATTCCCGCTCCCATTGGATTGGGCATCTCATTGGTACAATCATCACACTGACCTTCACAACGGTTGTTAGCCCGAGTTCTCCTATTACCGGCCATTGGCTGGAATAAAAGGAAAGTTAGGGGTAACACATAAAGGGTAATCCAAAGACAAAAGTTGATGACTTATAAATAAACTTTAATCTCTTTAACTCATGAGTCTATAGCATTCAATCCAGGCTTTTCATGATCTTCCTTCTAACATATATTCTTAGGGGCATTTTTCCCTTAGTAAGGGTTCATACTAAGATTGTGAATTTATCAAAACATATCCCCCGGGAGTGTCGTAACCAAGAGTGCAGCAAGGCCCGTTGTCGTGCACCAGTTCCCGTTCGAGTCTAGCTCGAAGCGGTGTTTTCGGGTTTTACCCCTAGGATACATCTGTGCCAGAGCAGCCTCTACCTGCTCGTATCCAGACAGGGATGTATTTGTTTGATAAAACACTTACTTAGTATTTACCAAAACTTAGGGATGTTTTTATTATGCTTAGTCTTGTATCTAAGGCTTTACTAGGGTTTCCTAATCCCAAAAATAACTAAACCTATCCTCTGATACCAACTATGACAACCCTGCTTTTTATTACAACTTAAACATGCTTTATTACATAAAACTTCACTTGATACAACAAAGAAGATCGAGAGGTTTAGTGTCTTTGGGGCTTAGGATCATTACATAAAAACTTTAAACTTGAAATACAACATCCTTATTGAAAACTTCCTTTACATGACCACTACATTCCTTCGTACTTAGCATTGCATGGGATAACCTGAGGACATGCATAAGAAAAGGGTGAGCTATAAAGCCCAGTAAGGGATTAGATAATGAATAACATGAGGAGTACAATACATGTTAGGCAATAGGAATATCAATAGAGCATAAGAGATACATGAACATAAAGGCATGATAAAGCATGATAATCATAACATGGAAATGTGGCAACAACACTTAACATTGAATTAGCATGAGCCAAGGCTCATTGCACATGGAGCATGAGTAAACCCTCATTGCACTTGAAGCACGAGTAAACCCTCGTTGCACTTGAATTAGCATGAGTCAACACTCATTGCACATGACGTATCATGATACTATACTTTACCCAATGCATTGGAGCGCTATCAGGGCGCACCCTTCTTAAACATTTCATTTCATGCATAAGTGTGCCACATGGATCATAAAACATGGATTCATAAAACATAATCATTTATTCCACGATAAAGGAATGTGGAATTCATACATGAACTTTACAATCAATAAGTAAACGTGCATAAAGGTGAATACCCTTGATGGAGAAACGGGCATGGTATTCACTACACAAAGACATTGGCTTAGAAAATCGGTGCGATTTCGGCAGCGTAACGGCGTGACATAAGAATTCATAAAAAAGGTTGATGAGGTAGAAAGGGGTTCCTCATCATATTTACATGTAATGGACAGTAAGGAGATCATATATATACATGTCCCAACAATAGAAATGGAATTTAGATTCATGATACAAAAGTATTGCTTGAATGTAAAAGGAGAGAGAGAAGTTCCTTTCGGAATTTCGGCATAGTAACGGGTGTACATGGGAGGCATTTAATGAGAGAGAAAGGGTTCTCCCATCATTCAAAAAATAAGAGGGCAGTATGGGGGAGGTGCGAAACCATACCCCAACAATCATAAATGAAATAAAAAGGGCAATAACAACTTAAAGAAAATTGACAAAAAATGAGAAAGGAAGAAAACCCCTTACTTGGAAGTGTGCTTCCAAAGGCTAGAGAGAGGCTTGTGAGAGGCTTCTTGGGAGCTTGGGGCACCTTGAGAGGATTCTAGAGAGAGTAGGGCAGAGTTTGGACGAACTTCAAGGGCTTTGGATGAGGAGGAAGTGGGAGCTTGGGTGGGTTTATATAGGAAAGGTGAGAGAATTCTTTATTATTTAGGTTTGGGACCCCTTATATTAAAATAATCCAAACCACAAACCATCCCATGGTATTTGCCCATGGTTTCTGGAAAAGGGAAGAGGAAAACAATATTTTACAAGGCCAAGGTCCGAACTTATTAAAAAATTAGGGTTGCTTATGTGGAGGTGAGTCACACTCCCATGGAAATTAATTTTAAAAAGGAAAAGTGTTGAATAAGTCTTGAGGGCTCCATTAATGCTTTGAAAAGTGAGTCAAACAAACCCAAAACCTCATTATTTTATTGATAAAACACATATTGGCCGAACATAGGGATTATGGTATTTTATTACATCACCATTGGGTCATTATGATGTCATAAAACACATTATATATTTAAATGGTATTTAATTTTTACCCAAAAATTTGACTGTCTCAGAAAATTATGAAAAATTCACCGTTGGATAATTTCGACGTCCTGATTCCAAAAATAATATTTATTTTATCTAAATAATTTTCTAAATATGTGAATTTTCACTTTTAAAATAAAAACCGACATTTATAAGAAAATTCACGGGTTTTGACAGAAATGGCTTTCAAACCTTAATAAAAATTTTAATTGCATTCATAAAATTATAAGATCATTTATATTTAATAAAAATTAATTTAATATTAATAATAATATTTTATTAAAATATTATTTAATTCAAAAATCCTTTAATTTAATAAAATATAATTCTTAATTAAATAATAACTAAAAACATCATTTGTACTTTAAAAACTAATTACAATGCATCAAAAATGACTAGAAATTATATTCATTATTATATACAAAAATAATGTACATGAACATGGTGCTACTTATTTGTTACATAACCCCTTAAAATAGCCGCATAAGACCTAAGGGTAAGGTGCGCGATGGTGACAGACTCTTGGGGCTGCTCGGATAACATTGCTCGAGTGGTAATCTATATCAACTTCCATTTTTCCCGCAGACGATCACATTCGAGCTTGACTTGATGAAGCTCAGCTTGGGCTTGGTCAAGGGAAAAGCCCAAAGACGCCACCTCCTTTCCGAGCTCCGACAAATGGGCTTCGTAAGGGGCAATTCTACTGGATGATGCCATCGCTTCCTTTGTCTGAGTAGAAAATTGGTTCGTTAAAGCCTTATATTTAAACTACCCAGATGATCATTGTTCAACGGCTATAAAAGTAACGGTCACAAATCTTAACGTTAAACTAAAGAAGTTGACATCATATAAAAACATAAAGAAATATTTAACTGGATCAAGAGGGATTTTCCATTAATGAAATTTTGGGTCGTTACAGAACATATCTAAATCAAAAATCCCTAAATCTCATAATTAATTCATCAATGATTTGCATAATTAGAAACCCCCTAAATCTCATAATTAATTCCACAATTAATTATAAAAATCGGTATCCCTTAAAAACCAAATAATTAATATCCAATTAATCATCAATATCAATAATAAAACCATAAATTAATTGGACACATTAAATAACATAATATAATAACTCTAATTGAAAAAGAATTCTATCAATCCTAAAACATACATAAATGTAAGAGAATAGGGACTATGGTAATTGAATATTAGACCACTTACCTCAGTTTTTTGACCAATAATTTCTAAATAGAAATCTGTTAAAATTTAGGAGCACAACGACATAAATCTAGATCCGAATATAAAAAACCAAAATCACAAATAAATAAAATCAAGATCCAGAAAATATATATGTATATAAATAATAAAATATCTATTATTCACAAATATATATATATATATAATATAAAGAAAAATAAATTTCTAAAAGGAATTGGAAGGAACATAGGAAGAACGAGGGGAAAACGGGGGACTAATTCACTTACCAAGAGAGAATAAGACATCAATTTGGACATTGATTCATCAATAAATGTGGTCAGTAGGTCCTCAAATTCATTTGGAGGGATCCAAAATTAAGTAAGACCACCTAGAGTTGAGTGGGGGTCAAAATAGGCGAGTCTCGAGGGTTAAATGAATTTTTAAAATAATTTTTCAGCTTAATTTATTATTGCGCATGATTTCCAGCAGATGGGAAGATACTTTTCCCTAACCATGCACCAATTTTTCACCTGCTATTTTAGGGGTGTTGGATTTTTCCTTTTAGGGTGCAAAATCTGACAAATCATCTATCAACCATGTGATTCCCCACTATCAAGGGATGCGTTATTATCTGGGATTGGGCATAGAGATTGTAATAACTGTGGTCCAACTATGCACACCCCTCTTTCTTTCAATTGTTTCTAGAAATTCATCCAAATATAACCCAATGTAACAAAACATCTAAAACATCATAAATAGAAATAGAAGTGTACCTCCTAAAGAGCCTAAAGCAACAACAGAAAATCATGGTATCATATATATGATGTTATGTGTGTGGGAGGCTTAGATAATGTGTTATGATTTGATGTTTAAAATGGAGATATGCACCAGGATATTCATGTGGGTATCAAGGATTTAACCAAAAAAGATGGATTGGTTTTAATCTTGGATTACCTATTAATATTTTTATGAGTGTTTGGATACTCATTCATAAAATTGTTAATTGGTTGATGGGTGGGTTGCTAGTTTTATCAGCATTCCATTCCCCACAACATGTGGTAGCTGGATGTGGCTAGTTGTATATTGCATATTTGTTGATGAATAAGATCGATTTTCTATAGTAACTATATTATATAATAATACTGATAATGAAGAAATAATTCTTAACCCATGGGGTTGGTTTTTAGGGAAGGAAAATGATAAAAATATTTTAATATTCATAAACCATGTACTCGATGCGGATTATTCCAATTCGTCTTGCACTTCACTCTAATCATTTTTTTATGATTAGATGAGAATATAAATAAAAAATGAGGACTAATTTATTAACATAAACATCAGGTCTACAAGAGTGTAAAAATAGGATGATTACATTTTTCCCATGGAAAAAGAGGGAAATCCAAAGGAATATGATCACCCAAAAAAATCCCTATTCTATATGCAGCCATTTTGGTGAGGTCTTACAAAATAACATTAGAATCCTTAAATATATTACCAATAATATGACCAATATAAGACAGATAATACAAAATATAACACCGCCAATTAGTTAACTTCAAAATAACATGAATAAATTCTTTTCATGTGGAATAAAAAATAATGGTGGAGTCACATTCCATCAAAATACTTTTCCAACCCCTTTGCATGGCTTTTTCAATCTCAAAAATGATACCAAGCATCTAATATTCAAGGGAAGAAGAATCTCCATGAGAATAGTTAAGACATTAAAAACATATCCATGATTATCTCTAAAAATATCCCCATTGCCTGAATGACCTGGATTTCCACTTGAAGATCCATCAACATTGATTTTAATCCATAAAAAACAAGTGGGTTTTAGAGGACGTCCACATTACTGAATAGAGGAAAAAATTACCTATGATTCCAACACGTTTGTGAATTGAATAGTCATGGACAGAGTGATGAAAAGACACTATTTTAGAATTGTTATCATTTTATACAATAACTAATATCTATGAAAAATATTTTTTGGTAAAAAAGGATAGTGAACCATAAATCAATATATTTCACGCCCACAAAATCACAAGAACAAGTTTTATAATATCATCTGGAATGATAAGAGAGTGTTGTAGAGAAAGTATAAGATACTAAGAACTTTTAATTAATTCTATAATGGTGAATGTGAGATGAATATGGAATTGAAATATTTGTTATTCAAATATAAAAATAGAATTATAACTAACACAATAAATGAAAAGAGTTATAAACCTTCTATTTGATGATGACAAAGAGAACAAATTGTGCAAAAAGAGATCCCACATTTAAAAAAAAAAATCATTAATTAGAGGCTTGTGGTGAACCCTCCTTCAAGAATAGTTGATGCCCGATGGAATCATAAATTTTATATTATACATACTAAGGCATTTCATTTCATATTAATTTCAAATAAAATTTCCATAAAATTGATTCAAAGTAAGAATACCACTTATATCAGACTCCTGTGTCCATAAATCACCATTTAAGGGAAAGTAGTGGTTCTAAAATGCATTCTTGATGCGATCTAGAAGGTATTCCATGTCATTAATTTCATCTAAGATATAAATTTCCAAATACACTCTAGAATCATTAACAGTGAGCTTCCCAATCAATGGAATTCTAGTCTTGTTGGTTGTCTAGATATTGAGCAATGATTCTTTAGAAACATTCCATATTATATGAATATGGGTTAGTGTTCACCTATATATATAAATACGGTTTTGATGAATTTTGGTTATTTCACACACATTAATATCCACATATTTTATCGAATGTATTTTTTAGGTATAAATTGTATGTTTTTTGATATATTAATGTACATACTTAGTGTATGGGTTGTGATTTCTTGAGGTATAATAGTCAAAGTAAGGTATATGTATTACAGGCTGTAGTGTATCTTAGAAACTATATGGTTTCTATATATGGTGATGTGATAGGGTTTTATGTGATGATTTAGTTCATGAGGTGTATGTTGTTGATGCCTTGCCTTGGTGATTTCAGTTTGGCTAATTTTGGATAACGATGAACCAGGACGGGTGATATTGAGGCAGAGCGGAAAACTTGTAGGAAAGTGGGAGCAGGGATTCTCTAGTGTTTCATTATCATATTACAAATAAAATTTTGCTATTATATGGGATATTTAGCCATGTTATGATTGATAAATTAGTAAACCTATTTTGGTGATGAGTTAGTTTCACTATAGATCTCATTTCATTAGTATGCTTTCTTTATCTTTTACAGGAGAGGATCTATGGAGGATCCCACTTAGTATACTTTTATGATCACTCTAAATATAAAGAAAATTTTTATCTAGTCAGTTGGATATGATTGGATATAGGGATAGATATTACATGTTTAGGGTTTGG